>MU551534.1:7355746-7436532 GCA_024362625.1 Silurus asotus
ATATATATATATATAAACACACAGATGTCTGGGCTTTTTGCACTTCAAATGAAGTCTCACTATAAACACAGGGAAAAATAAATGAACATCCAAGTGAAAGAAGTTCAAAAGAGAGCAGGCCAAATTCTTTAATCGAATTTTCCTCTTTGTTTGATACTTGGGAATTAGTTAACAACAAACGGCCGTTCCCATTTCCAATCCAGTGGACAAATGAGAGGCATCTCTCTTTTCTCTCACTCATGTTAGCAGCAGCTCATTTAATGACTTTCAACTAAGAGCTTTTTTTATTTCATCAGAAACCTTCTGGACTTCCCAAACATCTTAAGAAAATGACAGCTCTCAGGCTGAAGGGTTGGAGGGGGGTGTGTGTGGGGAGAGACAGATCAGACCAGGTCGCTGATGTTCTCATGTCTAGAACATCGTAGCCCTAATCCAGGAACACACACCAGAGGGGACCACACAGCAGATGAGAAAAGGAAGACTCAAACACAGCATGAAGACATTTCTCTCTCTCGCTCTCCTGCTGTTTTCCCAGAATGCCCCATGGAGTGCACAAAAGGGACCAAACGAGTCAGACAGTGGAAAAAAATGTGATAAAAGAAAGAAAAGGGTGACTTGTTATTTAGCAGTCTCTGAGAGGAATATAAAGGTAGATAAAGGGAACACGGGGAAAAAAAAAAACGCTAAGCCAAGCATTCTGTGACAAAGCATTATTTTTACTACTATTTTTTTTTCCCTCCATGTTTGAAGTCACTTTGCTTGTGGGTACTATGTGTTCTACTGCTGAAGTCTGTCTGGGAAGATCTTTGTAAGTTCTTTGTGCTTGATTTCATGTACCTGTTAGCAATGGATGTAGCTGGAATGCCACATCTCAAATATACTCAGAGGTGTTCACATCGTTTTGGTTATATAGTGTAATTACACAAAGCAGAATGTCTGATTCAGACATGAAACTCTATCAATGTGCTGATCTATTGGTGTGCTGATCTCAAAGGTACCATCTCTCTCTAAGATTATCCACCTTCATATTCTCATATATATTTTCTCATATTGTCTTTTATATTATATTTTATCTAATTTTATATTTATTGTGATAGAAGAGTACCTGTGAGAGTGAAAGGGAAAGTTTATAGGACTGTGGTGAGACCTGAGATGTTGTATGGTTTAGAGACAGTGGCATTGAGTAAAAGACAGGAGGTGGAGCTGGAGGTAGCAGAGCTGAAGATGTTGAGGTTTTCATTGGGAGTGACGACGATGGACAGGATTAGAAATGAGTTTATTAGAGGGACAGCGCATGTAAGATGTTTTGAAGACAAGGTGAGGGAGGCAAGATTGAGATGGTTTGGACATGTGCAGAGGAGGGACATGGGGTATATCGGTAGGAGAATGCTGAGGATGGAGCTACCCAGAAGAAGGAAAAGAGGAAGACCAAAGAGGAGGTTTATGAAGGTGGTAAGTGAAGACAGATGTAGAGGACAGGGGGGGTATAAAGACAAATGATCCGCTGTGGTGACCCTCTAATGGGAGAAGCCGAAAGAAGATGAAGAAGATTTTATTTTATATTTATAGACCATTTTATCCAATGCACACATTTCTGAGTGGCTGATCAAATTTACATTTTACTGCAAGTTGTATTCTGCATAAAACTATGTTTGTGACATAAACGAAATGTTGAATTATGATTATCTAGAAAATTCTGATTAAACTAAACTGGGCACCATTTCTGCATGGGCTACCGGCATATATGTTCCAATGTTCCACAGAATTGCTGCAAGGGTTAATCTTACTCCATCGCTTCATCAAATTCTTAAAATCTCTATGTATGACAGTGGAGTCTTCAGGCTTGTAGCAGTCCACCAACATCAAATCTATTTACACACCACTCCTATGAATTTTCTTCCCAAAAGTTCCCATGGCCAAACAAGAGTTAAGGAATAAAACATGACAGGTTGTGCTGGTCTCCAGCAGAAAAAAAAAACAGTGATGTATGATGTGGCCCATTTCATATATCCACTAAATTTGCTCTTCCCATGCTTCAAGGGTTTCCCCTGGGTACTCTGATTTCCATCCTCAGGCAAAAGACGTGGCGTTTTACATTTTCTGTATTGTGTATGAAGGGGTGTACAGTATAAGTGTATGTGTGTGTGTGTGTGTGTGCAATTGTGCCCTAGAATAGGTTGGCACCCCATCCAAAGTGTCCCCTTCCTTGTGAATACTTTTAATAAATAAGCACCAGTCACCCCTGTGACCCTGAAAAAATGGATAGATGGATGGATGGATGGACGATGTGTCGTATTTAATATACAAAAAAGGTTTTGTATAAATTCTTAATTAGATTCGGGAATCTAACAATTAAACATATGATGTTTAAGAAATGGCTTTAATCAGTCTATGATGCATGCATTCTCAAAAAGAAATTCTAGCTGTCTTTATGTTTTCTGTGAAACCTCACATATTTAAGATATTCATGATAAAAAAGGAACAATTGATACATGAAACTCAAACCGATTGTTCCTCAGCCCAGAATAGCAATTTCAAGTCTACTCATCTTGGCACTTTCTGTAAAAGACCTCCTGAACCCACTCCTAACACATTAATTCAGACAATGGTTCTCAGGTAGGTCTATGCTGATTCAGCAGATATTTTTTGCTACTTAATTAAAAAAGGCCCTAAGATGAGCTGGTGCAGATAGACTGGTTAATCACTTCTCAGGAGGATAGAAGGTGAGAGGTGCAGTGATAAATAAGCACTAAAAAGTGGAAAGTGAATCAGGGAACACCAGAAAAGAAAAGTGGAAAGAGAAGGGAAGGCATTCAGACGTGTCAAGAAACTGTTTAGATGTATAATTTAAATATCATAATGATGAGAAAGGGAAAAAGATGGACAATTGGTTATAATCCTTGACTTATTTTAACAGAGATCTCAACAAAGGCAGGTAATTCTTTTGTACTTTTACTTTTACTGGAGTTAAATTTTACCGATCTCTACTTTAACTCAAGTACATGGTTTGTGTACTTTATCCACCACTGCTGAACACCTTTGAGATGAACTGGACCAGTGACTGCAGACCTCTTGTGCCTGACTCACTTAAACTACTCGAATGAATATTCACAAATCCCCACTTCAATATGTCATGAATATCCTTCCTTCCATGGAAATGATGTGGAGCTAAAACAGAGCAGCAAGTATGGACTAAATATGGAATAAAAGATTTATATAGGTGTGATGATCAGGTCTACAAAACCGTTTGGCCAGATGTATATCACAGACATTACAATTTGCTACCAAATTAAACTATAAATGTGCTGGTGTATATTTAGAGATTTTACTAAGAAGTATACCAGAGCTACTGTAGTTCAAGTACCTAAAGAAAAGTACGCTAGATAACCGTAATTCCTGGACTATTAAGCGCACCCAAATAGAAGTCGCACGCACTGATTTTGACACTGAAACTAATGAACTTTACACAGGCTTTAACGAAAGACAGTGTCTTTTACACGGCTTGTATCTAAACAGTAGCCTACCAAGAAAGTCATTGTTCACTGTCTTCCTCCTTCCTTTCACAGCTATTTCTCTTGTAAGTTTATCTTTTGGCATCATCGTGCGTTTAAAAATCACCATCGGTGAAGCTTTTCTCCCGATGCTGTGCAGCTCAGAACACAGGTGAAGTGTGTTTTCATGCCCGGTTGTTTGCAGCGTGACGAATGATTCGCATTTCCTGTAGACAGTCCGAGTGAGCGGCAGGTCAAACGTCAGAGGAACCTCCATCCATATTTATGATGTGGTGCGGCCCGATTCAGTGGGAGCGCATCTGATTTAATATAAAGAGTTTCATTGGTGAAATGTTATGGGGCTCAGTTTTTTGGCTTGAAGTTCGTGAAACCGGGAAAAACCCAAGAAAAATCCATAAATAAGCCGCTTCGTTGTTTAAGCCACGAGGTTTAAAACGTGGGGAAAATGTAGCGGCTTATAGTCCGAAAAATACGGTACTATAAATAGCATATGTGAGTATATGAGAGTTGGGAAGTGGTTGCCCAATGGTTACAATGGTGGACTTTAAATACCAGCACCACCAAGCTGCAACTGCTGGTCCCTTTAGCAAGACCCTTAACACTCCCCTTAATGTACGGATTTTGATTTATGATTAGTTAAAAGTTTTCTTGAACATGAAAACGAACAAGCGGGTCCAGTAAATCTCATGCTAACTTTTTTCTTTTTATCTATTTTTATTAATTACTTTAGCTGTGTAGCACTTCTACAAAAATATCATCGTTTAATAAAATAAATAAATACTAAAACTCACTTGGTACAATAAAGCAGCTGTTTTTTTTTTTTTTGTATGTGTTTTACGTTATTTAATTTTATTTCAAGACAATTGCTGAAACATAAGTAAGAATCCCCTTTAAGTCTCCTGAGATATTTAATTCTAGTTGTTAACATTTCCTCTGGTGGGGGTCAAGGTGCATTGCATCATGTCTAAATATATCTAGTTTGAAAATGAATATAGGTTTAATAATGTTAGGCGAAGGAAAACTTTGACCTCAAGAATAACATGAAACATATGAGAATTCGACATGAAATTGCATGTAGACTCCTAGTCTGACTTTTTTTCATGGAGAATTCTTGACTGGTGATATCAATGCATCTGACCCTGTGCTCTATTCTTGGAGTTTTGCCGATGGCTATTGAGCTGCTCTTCATGCTAATACCATTGTGGCTAATGTAAACTTTGTGACCTCTCTGTAACTCTCTATTACTTCCTGTTTCATGTAGTAGTAATTAATCAAGGCTCTTGGATTTAAGATCTTAAATCTTAAGGATTTTTACTGACTCGTTCTGTAGACTTCCCTTTCACGGTATTATATTACATCAGAGTGGAGTTAGATATCGTTGAGGTCAGAGGTGATTAAGCCCAAAGGAGGAGAGCGATATATCAGCCAATTAAATGCAAAAAATGTCAACCCAAGTCCTCATTTTCAACTCCATACATAGAAAAATGCTAATTACAATTGCACACTTTTAAGACAGCGTCATTTTAAAAATGTTGGCAGATATAATCCACTGATTCATGACTTGTTTCATGACGTGTTTCATGACGAGTTCCATGCTAACTTTTTCCACAGAGAAATTGTTTGCAAAACTGGACTACAGCTAGCAGTATGAGAGATCTATTAGGACAGGCATCACACTTCCCCATGCTTGGAGGAGTTGTAGTAGACAGGACAGTTAATAGGGTTGCCAGATTGGACATTTAAAAACACTTTGCTGCCACCATGGTTTTATTGTAAAGCAAATAGTAGGATTGAAATCTAATAAAATACAGACTGTGTGCCTGTGATGTACAGAACTGTGGAGAGTTTGAGGTTTTTTGGGAAAAAAATTAAAATGTATTTTTATTAATAATGTTTAGTTTAGTTAAATCTTTCAGAGGTACTACACACACACACACACACACACACTCCCTCACCCCCAGACATGCACCCAAACACAAACACACACACACACACACACACACACACACACACACACACACACACACACACGGACACACACACATGGACACACACACACGGACACTACTGTAGTTAGTAAAATCCATCACAGGTGTGTAACTCACATTTGTCTCATTCATACAACTGAGCAGTGAAGTAGTTAGGGGCATTGCTCAGGGGCCCAGGAGTAGTAAGTCTGGGATTTGAACAAATTATCAATGCAGTGTGTGTTTGCATGCCAAAGCCTTTTGCCTTGTGCAAAAAACTTTTTTGGGGGATTTTGAGATTTATTTCGGGTGAAGATTTGGTCAGGAACATGGCAGGTGTATTTCAAAGAAATATTAGATCATTATATCTATATTAGATGTCTGCAGCAACACAGTTGATAAAAAAAAAACAGTATAAAAACACAAACTAGCAGCTAGACTTTATTCTGGATGACTATGTAGTTGGCTCTCAATTACTTAAAATACATATTATATAATAAACCTTTGAGATCAGATCAAATATAATATTCATTTAACTTAATGTATATTATAACTTTGCCAAATTGTATTTCAGTCCCTTTAAACTCTATGATCACAAGCTAAGCATCTCTAAGCCAATATTCACAATTAACCTACACGCTCAGGTTCCTTGGTGCTAAAGACCAGATTGAATGACCTGGATGACTGCAAAACTTCAAAGCTAAACCTCATGCATCATGCTGTAATAGATTCTCTCACATCCTTTCAGGGATTGATATACACTGCTCTGTAATTTGATGCTCTAATGTGTTCGAAGACATTTTTTTTCTGTGTTTACTGCAGGCAAACTAAATACACACCCAGTTTCGGCTTAGATCTGACCTACCAAACTTCAGAAGTGCTCTCATTCAGCTTTATCAGATGATGTGTATTGAGGTTTGCTCATACATATCATACACCTGAGAGCTGGATGCCCCCTATCCGTAGTTCACAGACTGTAAAAAAAATCCTCCTGGCTTTGAAGGAATCATATTTATCCCATGGTTGTTATTTGAACCAAATGTGTTCTGCTAGTTCATTTTTTTTAACAAAGACTCAGAGATAAAAAAAAAAAGAAAATGTAATCAATTATAATTCAATCTGAATTCCTGACTGGTTTAACTAAAGTCATAGTGCAGCGAGGTTTAAGCTGGATAGGTGTGTGAGTTGCATTAACATGGACATCTAAAATGTGTTTTGCTCAGCCTGTTCCAGAAGCTTTAATCGAAGCCAATGTGTACATCAATAATATGCAATATGTAGAGGATTCTATGTTTGAGGAATACTCAGAGGCAAGATCATTCAGAAATCAATGCATTAGACCACAACAGAGTCAGATTCTCAAATCTGATTGGTCTGAAGATATGGATTAATTTTTTATAGCAAAAAAAAGCCTGGATAAGATTTCTAGCTGTAAATCAGTGGGACAAATTAATGGATTTTTTTGAATAGTGCTTTTACACAGGGACTTGTATGAAGGCCACTTTACATAATATAAGCCTAATAATATTATATATAAGCCTATATAATATAAAAAAAATATTTATATATATATATATAATTTTTTTTTCTTTTTTTTCTTTTTTTTTTTTTTTTTCTTTTTTCTGGTATAGACATTACAAGCTTTGTTTCTTCTGAGAAAAAAAAATGTGGATCATGGTCAGTAAGTCCTGTCCAGTGGTGTACAGTACGGAAGTAAATGTAATTTGTTATGGTACTTAAGTAGCTTTTTTTGCATATCTGTAGTGAAGTATTTAAATTTTACCATCACTTCCTTTCAAGACTAGTATCTTCCGTTTTAATCAACTACATTTTGCAATATCAGTTGCTTTTTTTGTATTTTTTTATAAGTGAATAAAAACTAGTCAAGCACACACTAAGCCACTAAACAGGGTCGAGTGCACACTCTGATTTGAACTTGTTTTGATTGGCGCTTGGTGTAATCTACTTATCACCAACATCTGTTTCAGCATCAGTTAAACAGCAAGCAGAACATTTTAAGATATATAAATTATGCAAAAAACTTCCGACTCGAACTCAACACAACACCCGTGGCCTTTTTGATTTTTTTTTTAAGTAGTTATGATAATGGCTCATGATAATTTTAGCAGATAACAATACATTTTTGACTCATTTATATCATTTTATCAATAAATTGTTGTGCTAAAAGCAACATTTGTGTATTTTCCTTTAATCTGAGTTGATTAAGCAAAGTATCTTGTGACAAAAATGATAATAGGAACATTATAGCCAAAATAAATGATAGTACATTGGATATTTGAAGGCAAATACTTATTTTAACATACTTTTACTCAAGTAAAAATTTAAAGTGTTTTACTTTTACTAGAGCAATTTTTTACCTAGAGTATCTCTACTTTAGCTCAAATACATGGTTTGTGTACTTCATCCATCACTAGTCCTGTCATGTACTGATGATATACAAAGATATAATTACAGGTAAAATCGTTTCACCTGAGGAACCCAAATATTAAAGCAAAGCTGAAAATGAAGAAATGAATCAGGGTCAGGAGATCTATAAACTACAACCCTTCAAGGCTATAATTAAGATTCGAATCAAAAAGGCTTGGTATAGTCATGTACACGAAGATGCAACTAAGCAATTAGTGTACTGTTTGTTCACGGGTTTTACAGTGTGTGGGAACTGTAGTCTGTGGCATCCATATTTGAAGGCTGCGGTATTTGCTGGAATATGACTTTTTTTTTTCCCAAACTGTGACCTGATTAGTATCTGTTAAAAACCGATGCAGTTCTTGCATATTGCATAAGTGCCAAGCTTCATTAATTAATACATTTGTCATTAAGTAATAAATCACTGCTCTTACACTAGACTTCGGAGACCTGCTGTGAATATGGTGGCAATCAGATACAGTATATGAATAATAGAATAGTTTGTTTATCTGTGCATGTCATGCAGAGTTTAGATTCTTTTAAATCTTAACCTGGATGCTGTGACACAACTTTCTTCAGTGCTTCATTCCTCCTAAGGAGGTTCTATTAGTCACAGTTCTTCACATTGCAATAATTTGCAGGTCAGAGTTCACCGTATTTAAACTTTGCAATGTAGCGAAAATGCAAAACGACTACCGTGGTTCGTTCATCACCATTCTCATATGCTGAATAAAAATCAGATCAGTATTAATACAAAAATAAATACATAAAAATAAATAAATAAAAAAAAACAACACTTCAGGGTATCAAGGTAATGTGTATTATTTATTTGAGGTCCATAAAATCCATGTATTATTCCTTTTATATGTATTCACACACACACACACACACACACACACACACACACACACACACACACACACACACACACTGCAGTATGGAAAATAGTCTGTTGCTTAGTGTACATTAAATGTGGAAATGTGGGGGTTATAAATGAACCTAAACTTAAGAACTTAAATTTCTACATTAAATCAGAATTTAACAACATTTAACAAAATTAGAAAAACCTGATATAGGAGATAGGAAGAGGTTTTCGACACAGCTTAAGTGTTGTTGTATTCAGCAGCCATGTCTGTAGTTCATGCTTAATTCTGGGGGACACAGGTATTAAGATGACGGGACCATCCTTCACTTGGCTTACCCAAGAACAAAAAATTTTACCTGCATAAATAAAATAGTAATAAATAAGTAAATGCGTAAAAAAACCTCCTGTCAGCTCCTGTCCTCCTGTCAGCTGCAGTGTTCTGGAAGTAATCTGACTAATTATTGGCATAAACATTTCTGTGAGCATCAGTGAGTGCGTCTTTCACCCAGCTGCATGCGCCCTTTGTATTTATGCCTTTAATATAACATCTTATTGACTGCATGGTTTGAATTCTTAAAGTGGTAGTCACTCAAACAGAACGAATTCCTCTGTGAGCCAGAGAAAATGACTGCAGAGCATCGAGCGCACCGAAGCTCTGTTCCACCCTGCAGAAAAACCTCTAACGGAGGCGAGGGAGGCTAATGAATGATTGGGAAAAGTGCAGAAAATGCTGACGAACCATGGAAATCAGGCAATAAAAGTAGTGCGCTTTTTTTTTGAGGAAAAAAGAGGTAGGGGCTTAAAAAAAGAACAGGTGAGACTTCTTAAATGATGAGGTCGATCATCTTAAACAGTGCTTTGAGATCTCTTAATTATCTCAACTGGGTGATAATAATTATCACCATATTGGAATTCTCTGGCCAACATTCTCATTGGGATATTTGTAGAACCTGGAGAAACCTCCTGAGCCTGAATCCTGGCAAAAAGCCAAAAAAAAATAACTAGTTGAGGTCTTCTACCTGTAAGATTGATCTAAGTAGATCTAATATAGATGTAATTTGATGCATAGTATTATGTAAAAATTCAAAATGCAATAAGCAAAAAGGTCCATCATAGACACACACCCAAAGTCAAACACACAGCCAGAAACCAAATGAGTAGTCAAGATTAGGGTTAATAAATAGTCAAGATTAGGGCTAATAAGTAGTCATGATTAGGGCTAATTTACATAACAGGGCATCCTGGTACGCCCCTGCATGGAGTTATTGAGAGTGCTGTCCTTATATAGTCCAGAAACGTATGTATGCAAGAAAACATAAACATACTTTTAGATATATTGATTTCTTTCCTAACCTTGTCTTTTGTAAAAGTCTGTAGTGTTAAGAGGTTAATAAAGTACACAATCCCAAATTGTTTGCAATCACCATCAAACACGTTGACAAGGAGGAAAACCAGAATTAACTATGCAATTCATCTGACAGTTTATTAAGGATCATGTCATTAATAATAAATCATTCATGTAGGTGTTTTCTGGTCCACTAGCCATTTGACCACCACCCTTATAAACTGGTAAATAATGAATTTGAATTGATTTAGCTTTTCAAATTTTGAACACAGCTACAAAACCATGAGAGATTGTTTTTTTTTTTTTTTCATTCATGTGTCTATCAGTGAACAGTAATAACCTCAACAATAAGAGAATTATAATTAATTGATAATCATTCTGAACACAGATGAAGATGGGTTCCTCTCAAAGCTTATTCCTCATACCATCTCACTGTAGTTTTTCCTTGACACTGTCTCAACTGGCTCAATCATTGAGGAGAAACTTTTTAGGTATTATTTAATAATGTTAAATTTTATTCACACATTTTATTTTAGTCTGTAAAGCTGCTTTGGAACAATGTCCATTGTTAAAAGTGCAGCACACATAAAATTAAATTGAAGTCAGAGTAAAATGATTGGAATAATTCTACCTTTCTAGCTTTGGATTTCATATGGTCTAATTAGTAAAATAAGGAATAGAATTGTAACAGCTCTTAAAAGCTGTCAGGAACCGTGAGTGGAAGGACCTAAATGCAGGACGCAGGCTGATGTTCAAAAGGACAATTTTTAATGAGAAGAGAGAGCAAAAATCCTAACTGTCCAAACAATTCAAAGGAGCGCTAGGAGGCTAAAAACAGGATAGAATGAAAAACAGAACCTCAAACCTGGAGACCCAGAGCAGAAGAGACGGGAAATAGTCGGAGCAAAATGTCAGAGAGCCGACAAAAAATGTAACACAAAAAGACCAGCCGAGTCCAGAAAAAAAGGAGAGTTTGATAAAAACCGAGAAAACCAAAAAAACGAAAGTAAAAATATTCCACAGGGAAAAAGGGCAGGAATGTCTAAAGAGAGATGAATTGGAATGCTGACTGCACCCAGGCTTATTTAATTCACCTAGATCATCTTACTGTACTGGTGGTCTAGTGGTTAGGATGTGGCGCTCTCACCGCTGGGGCCTGGGTTCGATCCCCGGTCAGGGAACCAACCCCAGCCATTAGGGTTTCACAAGCCTTAGTGCCCGGTCCCAAGCCTGGATAAATGGGGAGGGTTGCGTTAGGAAGGGCATCCAGTGTAAAAACATGTGCCAAATCAAATGGTGGTGACCCCTAATGGGAAAAGCTGAAAGGAAGTATCTAACTAATGCCTTTGTAAATGAATGAACTCAAATCTCTACAACCACACTTGCTGGAAGATTGGTAATAGTAAACTGGGACTAAATGTTTAATGGGATGTTTAAAAAGCACATTCAAATCTTGTATAAGTGACACACACTTAACTGTTCACAAGATAAATGAAAAAGAAAGATCGTTTGCTTCCTGTTTCAGTTCTGATGATGTTTGTCAATGTACAAGGGGTCAGCATGCTCATTCTGATTGCTTTATACAGCTCCAGTAAGATGTGATGCACTGCGTGTTCAGAAACATTTTTATCAGAGCCAGCTTTACATTTTTTTCTTTAGCAATTTGTGCTATAGTAAGTCTTCTGTGGGATCGGACCTGGTGGGCTTGCCTTCATTTCTCACATGCATCAAAGAGCCTTGGGTGCCCATGAGTAGCCTTGGGTTGAGGAAATAAAATTGCATGAAAAAGGTGGCTCACCTTTTCCAACTGTCAATTTCAGTAGCAGTTTTTATTGCCTGCTGAGATTTTGTACGTGATTTTATCAGCATTCGGCTCTTTAACTAGAGCTGTTGCAACCAAACAGGTTGACATCTGGCATCTTTATCTAACAAAGTGTGATATAAGGATGCTAAAAAATTACAATAATAATAATAATAATAATCATTATCATAATCATAATATAATAATGATAATAATAATAATAATAACAATTACATTTGGCAAATTGTATGTATTATGTACTTTTTGCACACACACTCACACACACACACACACACACACACACACACACACACACACCAAACACTTAGAATCTCTGAGGGCAGCTGAAAATGGGTGTTAGTCTGAAAATAAACAAACCTTGGACTCATGACAAAACGATGTGTCTGAAATCTCACACCCATGCCTTATTGAATTCATGCACCACATGTCACACTTTATTTAACGTTTAAAATGAGGCGATAAATCTGTTAAAAAGTGAAATGAAGCTGTCACATTTTTAGGTGAAAGTAGCACTAAATGAACCCAACAACGAAACCAGAACTAAACTTAGGCACGAAAAAAAACCAAACAAGTCCCCTTCGAATGAAAATATCCCAGAGAACAAAATCGTATCCAAATACATCTAAATAATTTTATAGTTAATTTCTTCAAGTAAATGTGAAGTATTAAGAATTGGAAAAGTTCCATAAATTCCTAAAAACAAGTTTTACAACTAATTGCATGATCGCTGCAAATTTCTCACAACATTGACAACATTGGTGCGCCGATATTATGTAGAAACCTGCACGCTTTTTCCCATGATGAACTGATGAACTGACACCTCACAGCTCCATTTTTCCTGAAGGTATTTGTGTGTTTGAAGTTTTTCCAAGAACATGATAAAATGTTTGATAACGAGTGGCGAATTAGATTAGGAAAGATTCGATTAAAAAGGAAACCTTTTGAAATCAGATTTCACAGTGCTGCCCAGATGTTGTTACTCTTTATCAAACTTGGTATGACCATGAACAATTAACTGTCTCTTCTCACATTGCCAATCAAATGTCGATTTCTCTTTCAAAACGCCAGAAGAATTCATATTTCTACTCATGCAGGACACTCAGGTTCTTGCTCAGATCTTCATTAACTCAAGACTGGACTACTGCAACTCACTTTGAAAGAATGATCCAGAATGCAGCCACATGATGCTCACCTACAAAGCTAAAATTTGACCAGCACCATTCTACCTCAGAAAGTTTATCTCAGCTCATATTGAAGCACTCTCCTTCCAATTCTCAACCACTGCTCGACTGGTCCCAACAATCTTCCAGAAACAAATAAAACATCTCCTGAAGTTCCTTCAGTGCAGTGTTGGTTAGTAATCCACCAACAAAGAATTTTTCTTTTTTTCCTTTGAGAAATGAGAAGGTTCTGATGCCCAGAGCTTGACTGTGATGAACTGTCTCATCTACCTGTCCTATATATAATAATAATCTTATTGAGCCTCAAAGAGCATTGCCAGCTCTTGAGAGATGTATGCCAGACTGCTCAGAACTGAAAGCATTCTTTCTTCATCTAACGAGGGTAAAATAGTCCATCATAGCTGATAAAGGTCAAGTGCGGATGTGGCTGTGATGGACTGATGCTGGGCTGTGCTCTGAGCAGGGCAAAAACATGTTTCTATGAGGTTTTCAAAAGCTGAATTTGATTTTATGTAAACGACATAAACATCAATTAGTGTTCCAATTTTTTTATAATTGTGTGCCATAGATTAAAACAACATAATATTATTTAACCAATGCATGATCTAGGTCTCAAATTTTTAAGAACTTGAAGTGTGTTGGCTTTAATAATCCAGTGTTCTGTAGAAAAAATATCCATATAAACCCATTGGCCATTTTAATAAAAAAAACCTGCACAGCAGCTTATTCATGCAATTATCCATTGTGCTAATTAATTAACAGTAATGTGATGTATGAAATGATGTAGATAAAGGTCTGAATACTTTTAGTGCACTGCATATTTTACTCTGAAGCTTTTCAGAGTAAAATATGCAGTGCATTATGCATATGCAGTGCATTTAGAGTATTCAGACTCTGAAGAGCTTCAGAGTAAAATATGGAGTGTGTTTAGAGTATTTAGACCACTTTCACTTTTTTAAATTTAGATTTTTTTGCAGCTTGATACCGCAATCGTTCATATTGATATTCCACATAACTCTTTACTCAGCATCCCATAATCAAAAAAATAAAAACTGAATTCTAGAATGGTCTGTAAATTTTTTCATACAATTATCACGTTACATAAATATTCAGTATGGTATGTTGCATGGATTGAAGGATTTTCTGCCATCTTTCTTGGTAAATCCTCTTAAGCTGGGTCAGGTTGGATGGGGACCGTCACTGGACAGCTGCTTTAAGGTCTCTCCAGAATAGGGTTCAATTCAGGTCTCTGGCTCGGCCACTTTAGGATATTCACAGAGGTCCAGACTGAGGTCCTGAGTGCTGTGGAACTGGTTTTTATTGAGGATATTTCGGTACATTGCTTCATTCAGTTTTCTCTGAACCCTAACCAGTTGCCAAGTCCCTGCTGCAGAAAAACACCCCCACGGCATGAAGCTGCCACCATCATGCTTCACTTTTGGGATGGTTTTGCACAAATGATGAGCGGTGCATGGTTTCCTCCAGATATAACATTAAAAATTGAGGCCAAACAATTCAACCTTTGTTTCATGTAATCATAGAATCTTTTTCCTCACAGTCTGATGTACCCATTGGTAAACTCCAAGCAAATTTCCATGTGTTTTGCACTGAGCAAAGTCTTCTGTCTAGCCATTGGTGGAGAGCTGCAGTGATAGTTGTCCTTCTGAAACTTCTGGGTCCTGATTCATCGGGTTCTCGGTCACCTCTCTTACTAAGGCCATTGTCCCAGATTGTTAAGTTTGGCCGGGCGATCATTTCTTTAAATAATTCAATTTGAGAATAATGGAGGACACTGTGCTTTTGAAAATCTTCCGTGCATCAGAAATTTTTATGTAGCCTTCACCAGATGTGTGCCTTGAAAAATTTAAAAGATGGTAGGCTGCAACATAACAAAGCCAAGGGGTCTGAATACTTTCTGAATGCACTGTATATGTGTATTTGATTGTGTGTTGCACTGGTGGAAAAACAAAAACAAAATTACAAAATCCATCCACTTTAACTGTGCTAAGCAGAAAAGCATCTCATAATGCACAGCATGCCAACTCTTGATGTAGACTGAATGGAACAGCAGAAGATTAATCCAGTCTTGTTTTAGTCTTGTTAGTCAAGTGCAGGAAGCTGAGACTTCAGTGTGTGAAGGTTCAGAAAATCTGGACAATTGAAGATCTGGTGTGAAGAAAGGAGGAGGGATGGTAGAGGAGTGTTTCGGTCTGTTGATCAATAAGAAAAAGTCTTTTTTTTTTATGCTGCTTTTGCCAAACAGATTTGGTAACCCTGGGTCATAATGCTTAGAAGGAGATTTTAAAGTCATGCATGAAAAAATTAGTCTTACAGTTTATTCACTTTTCATTTTTCTTAAAATCTACTTTAACCTAGAGTTTGTTAGGAACAAATTTCATTTGCAAATGTATCTCATTACTGAACTTTTTTTCTCTTTTTCCAAAAGCTGGTTGAGGGCTTTGCTCTATGGTTAATCATTTGCAATCTTTCACATTGACTTGCCTTAAGCAGAGGGCTTTCAGTAGGTGGTGCAATTACAGCCTCAGCAAACGGAACATTAAGTTTAGCCGAATCGCGAGTGTGTATTACAGCCTCATGCACCACCATATTGTGTTTTCTCGCATATGTTCTTCTGGCCTGCAGTCAGAGAAAGCGAGAGGGAGAAAGATAGAAAGAAAAACAAAGGAGACAGATTGAGTTGAGACAAATGAAAAAAGATAGATGGAAAATGACAGATTGACGAAGAGGGATGAAGGCAGAGTGCTTAGAGGATGTCAGTCAATAGATAAAGACAAGATACAGCTATAAAAACAGACAGTTCCAGATGGAGTTATAGCAAAAGTACAGGGAGGGTTTTAAATCTGCCTTTAGACTTAGAGTAGGTCTAATGGATATTGAACTGGCGAACCGTACCATATATTACATGTGGGAGATGTATGTTGTTTTACCTGTCAATAGAGGTAACACAAGCTACACTATATAGACACCTGACTAAAAGATTCATGTTTTTTTTAACATTATATTTGACATTTAGTTCCCATTGGGTGTTATAATAACCTAAACGTTTCTGGGAAGATGTTCCACTATATTTTGTAGTGTGCTTGGGGAGATTTTATATCTCCCAAATAAGATGGGTTTCCCTTTTAAGTGGGTTCCTCTTAAAGTTTCTTCCTCATAACATTTAAGGGAGTTTTTCCTTGCCACAGTCGCCATGGCAGCTCATCAGGGACAAATAAACATTGTTCACCATAACTGTTACATTCTGTAAAGCTGCTTTGAGACAATGTTTGTTCTGAAAAACACCATAGAAGTAAACTTGATTTGACTTGACTTGTGATTAATCAAACACAAGGGTGGTAGTAAAGTCAGGTATTGATGTAAGGTGAGAAGTCCTGGGTTCCATAGAGTTGAAGTCAGAGCTCTATAGCTGGCCACTCAAGATCTTCTTGGGGAGGTGGTAGCTCAGTGGTTAAGGCATTGGGCTTTGGACCAGAAGATCACAGGTTCAAATCCCACCACCACCAAGCTCCCACTGCTGGGCCCTTGAGCAAAGCCCTAAAACCCTCCCCTGCTCAGCTGTAAGTCGCTCTGGATAAGGGCTTCTGCCGTAAATGTAAAAAATCTTCTACTATAATCCATGTAATAATATCTTTATGAAGCTCGCATTGTGCACAGGACTATGCATTGTCATAATGGAACAGTTTTGCATTTCCTAGTTCAAGTGAAGGAAAAATTTGGTGCTATTATCCAAAGACATTCTATGCATTTGTGTGCATAGTGACAAGTTTCTTGTAACAGTTTGGGAAAAACCTATCCCAGTTTATATATTATTTGTGCAGTTTCATTGTTAAATCCTTGTTCCTAAATGTTCATTTTGCATGTAAAAAAAGATCATCATGGTAGCGATAATGTATTAAAACTATCCCACATCCTTCAGCTCATGGCACTGACATTTAATTTAGCACAAGGGGAAAAGAGGTTTAAGGATAAATTCCAGTAACCAAGGCATTACGGGAACTGGATCAAAGCCTGATCTGTTTTTTTTTCCCCACAAATATTGTCTCATTTTTGCGCATTATCGAAGAGATTTTCTTGGCCACACTCTACTGGAGAACAACCCATTACTGTTGAATAGCAAAACAAATTAATACAATGTCAACCAAATAACATAGCTTTGCATATAACAGTTCCAACATACACGCTATTCCAAACATCATCCCACACGCAATTAGCGGCAGCTAATGATATCTTCCCCGTGAATAAATTACAAATCTGTAGACTGTCTTGTTTATGCTCATTACTGCACTCCCTGGGTCTCTTACGTGTCAACACACTGTTACAGCCCATCACTTAGCCCCTCTCACTTTTTAGCATGTCTCCATTCTATCCGGTTCAGCCGAGCAGCGCCAGTAATGATGTACTGCAGCGATGCATCAGTCTGAGTGACAAGGGTCATTTTGCGAAGTCTTAGCAGACAAGCTCATAACGGCAAATTAGCCTGGTGGAATGAAACCAACAGCAGTGACAGACATCACAAGCCACTCAATTACTGTCCAGACACAAGCAGGCTCAGCTTTTTAATAAGCCGAGGTGGAGGGACAGGGATAATGAACGGAATTCGGATGCGCCCGGGATAAGTGTTTAGGGATCATGAGTCAGGAGGAAAGTAGAACGATGGACGATAACTCCAACGAGACAGGTAGAAGGGTGAAGAGTAGCGAGAAAGTCGATACTCACCACAGCCACATGCCAGAATTCATTCGAGTGGGAAAATTCAAGCTCAAATGCATCTCACACTTATTTGTACAGTACACATGCATATATATACAGCAAGAGTGACCTATTTGAAAAGATAGACAGACAGCTAGACTAACATACACAGCCAGAGGCATAGACAACATCTCTCCAATTCTAAACTCTCTCTCTCCTCCTTTTTTTCCTCAGCTGAATGCACCAGCCTTCCTGTTTCACTGCGCTTGCTGACAGAAAATTGGCCAATTAGAAGAGCCAAGGGCCGTCGTTCTACTGGAAAAAGAAAAGAAAAAAATCAAGCTTGGCACAATAAAATTATCAATATATATATATATATATATATATATATATATATAGCAGCCTGGGAAATGGGCTTTTACATATGCAAGCCCTAGATATGGACAAAATATGACATCATACATAGGTACACACATGAAACACTTTATTAAAGCTAGCAAGAATAGACATATCTAATTGATGTCAACTCTAGCATGATTGTTAATTCCGGATTTGAGTATTTCAACTCATGGGATTTTCATACATAGCACTGTGTGGGCTTTACTTTTTTTTCCACAGTAGTGACAAACAAAACAAACAAAAAAAAGACATCTAGTGAGTACCAGTTCTGCTGGTGGAAATGGCTTGTTTAGAGAGCCAGACTTAAACGTTAACTTGAGCAACCACGGTGAGCAGAAAAGCATGAACACACAAAATGTCAGAAAAGTACATTATTAGCAAAAAAAAATAGATTTCACTTGAACCTTATCAATGACCCTTACCACAAGTTCATACAAACAAGTAAGCTGCTTTTTGTATTCCTATATCTGTCTGCCATGCAGAATTATATGTTTCTCACACACAGTACAAAAACTGTTTCGATTCTAACCACTGTCATTAAAAACCACACCGAGCCAAGAAACAAGTTTAATTATCACACCATGTCTATAAAATGTTGCATTGAGGTAATTAGATGAATAATGTTACAGCGGACATGGAAATGTCTGATAACATATTTGAAAGGGGGGAAAAAAGTGTTTTGGTTATAGATAAAAAAGCTTTAGTGATCAATTCATAATCAAAAAACCTCTGGGCCAGAACCTGGAGCTCTCAGTAAATCCAGTCCCACATCAACCAAATTCAAATGTACAAAATTTGAACCAAAAATTTAAATGTTTGTTTAGCAGGGACTGTTTTTCATCCTCTAACAAACGAATAACCAACTAAAATAATCTCCACTTTTCTGTTTCATTAGCTTTTGAAACTCATTCAGCCAACAAGGGTGTTGGTAAAGTCAGTAACTGATGTAGGTGAGATAAGGAGGCCTGGGGCCTTCCACTCCATGTAATAATATTTTCATGGTATTAGCTTTGTGCACAGAGACATTGTCATGAAGGAACAGTCTCGTTCCAATAAAGGGCATTCTACACCATTGTGTGCCTTTAAATGTGTTGTAACAGTTTAGAAAGAACCTCATACAGAATGGCTGGAAAGATCAGGTGTTCTAATTGTCTATTTATTATATGTGCAGTTTGCAATTTGCTTAAATATTCCTAGCACGCTAGCAGAAGCTCATGTTATATTATTATAATATATGAATGTTATTATTTTAACTATTTATTAATCTCATATTAAACCAAACCTGGTGGCATGAAACAAGTGCACATGAGAACTTATGGTCCCCTGGTGGTCTAGTGGTTAAGATGCAGCGCTCTCACGGCTGCGACCCGGGTTTGATTCCCGGTCAGGGAACCATCCCCAGCCACTATCAGTGCCGGTCCCAAGCCTGGATAAATTGGGGAGGGTTACATTAGGAAGGACATCCAGGGTAAAACGTGTGGAGGATCCGCTGTGGCGACCCCTAACCGGAGAAGCCGAAAGAAAGAAAGAAAATTAATCTCATACAAAATAAATATTCTTAATCGCTTTCCATAATAGATTCGATCAATTAGATCTATTCATAATAGAATAGATAAATAATAGAGAGCAGATAGATAGATAGTAAGTACAATAGTATAGATAATAGATTTTCATGTCACTGTGTAAATCTAGGGCAAGTTTTATATCCTAAACAATAAATACAGAACAACATCCTGAACTTGAGCATTGACACACATTTGTCTGACCTTTCTTTGGCATCTCCTACAGAAAAACAAAGAGAGAGTGTTTTAAATATATATATTTTTTCATTACATAACTCCGATCAACACATTGTAACTCGGCTCAATGGGCCAGATGTATGCCCTGGATGAGGCCCAGCTCAGAACACAACTTGATGCGGCCACAAAATGCGCTTGTAATGTATCTGAAATTAACATTCAATTTGCAAAGGCTGTAGCTCATTACGCAAACGGCACCGGAGACTGCCCACAAAATGCAATGTGTGAGAGTATATTAGGATTTCAAAGCCACTGCCAAATGTTGCGAATGTAGAACCAACCACAGAGCCCTTGTAACTAGAGAGGAATTTTAGGATGGTGAAGATCAATGTGGTGATAATAAAGTGTCAGACTGGAGCGTCGGGACAATTAATTATGCATCTGCAATAAAACTATAAATGCAGTTAAAAGTCTTGCATCTGAACAGAACAGTTTTTTCCCCATTAGAACCCAGATGTTTATGTGACACACAGTGATGTGATCCATTTTTATAGCTACTCTGCCATAAAGCTCAGATCAGTGGAGTGTTGCAGTAATGGTTGACCCTTTCTCCCATCTCCACACATGATCTCTGGAGCGCAACCAGAGTGACCATCTGGTGTTCTTCACCTCTCTTACCAAGGTCCTGCTTAGTTTAGCCAGGCATTCTACTCTGTTCCAAACTTGCACCACCTACATACATCATCTGTACAAGAAGTATCAATTTTAACCTCATGATATGACAAGATGTGTGTTTTTGTGCAAATTAAACAGGTAAGAAAACACAAATTATATTTGATGAAAAGGATTAACAAACATAGATGTCCTTGTAAGTGTACATGTGACTAAATCAGTTTCTGTTCCTGTGTCAGCCATGGTTGGAAGAAAAAATCAGGAATATACACAAATATATTTGAGCTTGTACAACTTGCTGCAGATGCAGTTTGAGAGCTCTGACTCATGCATGCTCTGATTAACCAATCAAGAGACAGGAAAATGCTGATGTGTTTGGATGACTTCTAATGGGCCTCAGAGTAAGCAGTTAACAGTTAAGGTGAACGATGTGTATTTATCCCTGATGAGCAGCCGTGGCGATGGTGGCAAGGAAAAACTCCATTAGATGTTATGAGTAAGAAACCTTAAGAGGTTCCAGACTCAAAAGGGGAACCTCATCCTCATCTGGGTGTCATCAAGAGTGGGATTATAGTCTTTAAAACAATACAGAACACTGAAGAGTAAGAACTAATATGAGCACTGGAATGTAACATTATGAGTAATGTACTTTCTACAGTCTTATACAGTAAATAGTGGTTTCAACAGATGCCAGTTGTTGGCAAGCACCCATCCCCACTCCCAACATTCCAGTTCATTGTTATTTTTTAAAAAACAACTGCAATCAAGGTCCACCATCACCCCATCCAAATAGCAAAAAAGTAATTGGCACCTGGAAAAAAAACTGTAGCATTTACAAAAACACATCATAAGGCAATTTGGCATTTTGATGATCTCCTCCCTTTTCCTACACATGGAGATGTAAGTTAAGGGCATTGCTCAAGTGCCCAGCAGCGACAGCTTGCTAGTGCTGGGATTTGAACTTGTGACTTTCCGATCCAGAGTCTAATGCCTTAACAACTGAACTACCACCTCAGATCGTCCTCTGTGTAGCACCGTCACCCACCATTTTCTAATCTCCATGACAACTCCGTAATAACACCTTACAAGAAGAAGTCATGAGAATAACAATTGCCATTTGTTGCAAAAAAGAGGAAAAGGAAAGAATGTAGAGTTCCCAGGGAAGGTTAATCAGATATTAGTCAGAGGTACGGAATTCAAATTAGAACAATTTGCATTCAAATTGTGACTTTTGTAAGTTTCTTGATTTAATAACTTTTTTAATCTACCTGGAATTCAAATTCAACATCATGGTCACATCTGAAGATGTAGCAATTAATCGCGATTATTCCGAGCAGACCCTTTCTGCAGATGCTTTTATCTGACATTTCCCGTTCATTCATTACTGATATTTGACTAACAAACCTGTGGAAAGAAATTATTCAATATAGTTTTCATCCATTTTGAGCTGAGGAGATTATGTTCTGGAAGCACTTGTTCACACAGGTGAAGTTTCAACTGCAGCTGCAGGAGCATAGCCCAGATCATTCTGTACATTTCGACTTTTTCTGAGATCAATAGCTGTAAATTGTGACGTGATATGAGGGGAAAAAAAGGATAAGTAGCGAATGTAGAAAAGGTTACGGAAAAAAAGCAAAAAAACAAGACAAGGAAACCAAACACTAAATAAAAACCTAGAAATCCATAACCAGGTCATGACACGTAACAAAAAACTTAAACAACAAAACTTAAATCCAAGTACTACTCATTAGAGAAATGTGAATCATGGACAAAACAAATGCATGAAATGGTGAAGTAACTTGTAGAAGGCAAAGCCTTGGTAATATCCTGACAAGATGTTGGAAAATTGGAAAATTCAGGAGGAAGTTTACTAGTTACAGTAATGCCAGTATTGATAGTAATACCAGAAACCATCAATTTTTTTAATGTTTTTGTCTCTGGAATTGAATATAAAGCTAAGCCATGAAAACCACCAGGATAAAGATAGCAAGAATGAATTCATTTGAATGAATTTGTTGCTGAATGAATCCAAAGTTAGCCCTGTTAAACATGTTCAAACTTAGAGTCATGATAAAACCTGAGAGTGAGTGTGTAACAGAAATGTGTGTAATGCACTCATGGCTTAGTCAGAATATAAAGCGCTACATGCAGTATATAGATAAACATGACCTATAGATTATAGTGCTTTAAAAAGAACCAATCAGCACACACATAGACAGAGTAATTCTTATTTGTATATATACAGCAATTGGATGTATAATTGTATTGCTCGATATGGACCCAATTATTGCGACAGCTCTGGGCAAACTTTGACCACAAAGCTAAAGCGACACACTGGGAGACCCAAACCTGTTCATGACAATGCTCCTGTGCACAAAACCAGCTCCATGAACATGAGTCTTCACATGGGTTGGCGTGGAAGATCTTGATTGGCCTGCTATAGAACATTGATCTCAACCTTTTTGAATATCTTCAAATGAGGATGAATTGGAAAACTGACTACACCCCAATCCTTCTCACCTCACCCACATCAGTACGTGGATGAAGGGATTTATGAAGAATTAATCACAATCCAAACTGGGTGTGGCTGAAAACTGTATTACATACATTTCGTTTTTGAGTTCTGATTAATTCACTTTGCTCTCCACAGGCTATGGCTTTGGAGGCTCTATAAGGGACCTCACACTGACATTTTTGGTGCTGAAAGGACAACTAGAGTTTCTCTATAGGGAGAAAAACCCAGAAAAGGGGGTAAATTGCTCTTGGGATAGATGATAGGTGCTCTGTGGGGTAATATTAACCATGTTCGAGAGGTTTGAGTGACTTTTCCTGGTGTAATGCACTGGGCAAGATAAAACACACTCCACTGTATGATCTCGACTCTCATCATCCATGAGATCACAGGGTTCATGTGTAGCCTAGCCAGGGGTAACTGGGGATACTTTTATCCTCTACTAAGGGAATGTTTAGCAAGGTCAGCACTTTGATGTGAAAGCTTCTGCTTGAATAACTTTAATTGAACGTGGGCTGGTAGTGTTGCTGCGTCGATCCTCGTGATTTTGAGTTGATTCGCTTTCTAGCCAATGGTATTCCTGTGGTTTGAAACAATCAGTGCCGAAAAGGCTGAGGAAAGAGATTTTATTTAATATTTTATACTCTCTCCTCATCATGCTATGTCTTATTTGTCCTGAAAAAATATTGTCTCTTGAGGAGGTTATGCTTGAGGCATTTACACCTGCTTATTCATGCAATTATCCCATCAGTCAATCATGTTGCAGCAAAAAAGTGACATCACTAACCTTGACAGTGGCACGGATGTTGATGCTAGACAGAAACGATCCATGCACAACTCTAAACACTGTTCTGTTGAGAAAGGTTTTAAGCTGACAGGAAGTGTTACTTAGTTTAAAAACATCCACTCTTGATGAATATGCTAAGCAGAAAAGTGCATCAGAATGTATTGGATTTTTTTCCAATCAGCTGTGAACATGTTTCGGAGTCTAGCTGAACTGCCATTTAATGGAAGCTTCTCTGTGTGATGTTGAGACTGTTGTTTATAAAAAATCAGAAGATTGGTAGTTTATGAAATATTCAGTCCATCTGCTGCAAACACCTATGCTAACGTTTTTAAATGCTATACAGTATATCGCCAAAATTAGAGTATATGGTGTTTGTGTATTCACTGGTGACAAAATAAATGATACTCATTACTGTACTTATGCAGGTTTTCCATATCTGTACATTTGTGCAAACTTTTACTTTAACCACTATATTTCAATGTCAAATATCTTTCTTTTGAATACATTTTGCAATACCAGTTAGTCCTTTTAGTGGATAAAAACTTGACTGGTCAAACAAGCAGCAATCTACCCATCAGGGTCGATAACGCTCTCTGTTTTAAACTTGCTTTGATTGGCGCTTTTTGGTATCTATTAATCACCAACATACAGTTCAGCATCAGTTCAACCGCAAGCAGAACATTTCGAGAGGAATAAATGATGGAAGAAACTACTCACTCGGACTTGCAATAACAACCGTGCCCTTATTTTAGTGAGTTTTTAAGTAGTAGGAAAGAAGGTTTTGGGCTCATGATAATGTGAATAGATATTAAACAGTGTTTGACTCATTAATATCATTCTATTAATAGATCAGTGTGCTGAAAGTCACATTAGAGTCTTTTCACATAAACGGAGTTGATTAAGCAAAGAGTCATAGTTAATTAAACATTACGGCCATAATAACTCATAGTACTTTGGTTACTTAAGAACATTTGAAGGCAAATACTTTTGTACTTTTTGTAGGTGAAAGATTACTTTTTCTTGGGTCATATTTTACCTACTGTATCTCTACTTTAACTCAAGTACATGGTTTGTGTACTTCATCCACCACTGTGTTTTTTAAAGCCAGCCATTGATTCTGACACATAAAGTCTACATATTCATTGCAAAACCGTTACAGAAATAAATACATACAGAATTTATTTATTCATGTATATACACACATTTTCATATATTTCATATAGTTTCTACTTTTTTATTTATCTACTTTTTTCATCCTTAATTCTATTCCTTTTTATGCTTAAATGCTGGACCGTCGTAAAAAGCATTTCCCAGCATGTGGTACTCTGTATGTATGTGTATGTGACAAATAAAATTTGATTTGATTTTTAATATAGATTTTAAATCATAAATAAATTCTTATGTGTAAATCTACATTAATTAAAAAACAAATTTTACAGTACCCAACCATAAAATGAAACTCGTTCTTGTTTGAATGACGTATTTATTCATTATAGTTCTTTGTTGGACTACAGTTTTTGCATACATACAGGTTTATTACACATGAGACTATAGTTTCCAAATTTGTACTTGGAAATATAGTCTCATGTGTAATAAACCTGTATGTATGCAAAAACTGTAGTCTAAAGATTACCTACTGTAGTGCTCCCTCCACAGTATCCTTGTGTATCTGTAGGCTGTCCATGTGTATCTGTTCCATGCAGCAGTGAGTGGCCTTTAATTGATGAGAACTCCATTCGGAAGTAGGGCATCTGGATCGATCCAGCAGGTCAAGGGTGCAGAAGGGGTCAGGATCAAGTCAGAATCTCTGAAGCAGCATGTGTGTGCACATCTTTGCCAGCAGCATGATAGTTTGAGTTTCGGTTTTGTTAATTAGCAGGGCTAGGATGCCACCATATGTAGCAAAGAACAAACTCATGTTTTCTTACGACAAGCAAGTGATAAAAAATAAATAAATAAATAAAATAAAGATCCTAAACTTTCCCATTTGCTTTTTTTTGGTTTTCTCTCAGGCCTCTCTTGTTATTTGCACTTGAGTGCACCGTGGCATCGCATTGTTTTTCATGCCATCCTCTTGCCATGGCTGTACACTCAACTGCCTTGCCTAAGGCCAGGAAAGACCTAGGGTTCAGTGAGCAGCACACAGATCATGCCTCACCAAAGCAAGGGTTGCTCCTCAAGGGTAATGCTGTTGTCAGAGACACAGACATAAAAACATCACCCTTGCTCTTCTCTGCTCTTATTTAGCCATCCTTTTAGGCTAAGTGACAGTAATTTTATACAAAGGAATAAACATTGTGAATGCAATCTACCATTTATTTTAATTATAGGATAAGTGGCGTTTTGTACACATAAATTTGGCTTTTAGTTTAATTACTAGGCAGTGAAAACACAGCTCTTTAAGTAATTACTGGCAATGCTGACGGAATTGATGAAAGGTTGTTTTACATGAATTGCCCTCTCATTTTAGTTTTAATTTTAAAA
The DNA here is from genome assembly GCA_024362625.1 of Silurus asotus. Classification (NCBI taxonomy): domain Eukaryota; kingdom Metazoa; phylum Chordata; class Actinopteri; order Siluriformes; family Siluridae; genus Silurus; species Silurus asotus. The sequence continues at coordinate 7,382,169 of MU551534.1, forward strand.
GTAACGGCTTTAAACATATATTTACCTACAGTACATTATAAGCTATAATAAGCAAAACAACAATGGCAAGTAGATAAAGACCTTCTACTGTAATTAAATCGGATGGCATGGTGTAGGAAATCAAGATAGTCATAGTCATGAACAGAGCGTGTTACTCAATGAGACATGGAATGGGAAAACAGCTCATTTAGCAGACTCAGCAATAATATAGAGTGTATGGTAAGGAAAAGATATTCAAGCATGTTAGCGATACTCTTGAGGGTGGATGTGGAAGCAGTTAATGTTGTAGACTCTACAACTCTAATGTTTTAGACTATAATGTGGATGGCGAAACCACTCAGGCATTCCATTGGAACAAAGTCACAAGCCTGCTGTTGCTCTAGAAAATTTTAAACATATGTAGTCCTGAGGCAGAAAGGCAGATGGTAGCTTATTAGCAAAGGCGTTTAGATCTGAAGGTTATGAGTTCAAATCCCAGCCACACCAAGCTGCCACTTCTGGGCCCTAAAGCAAGGCCCAGAAGTACGTTGCTATGGATATTGGCGTCTGCCAAACACCATAAATGTAATATGAAATGTAAATGTAAGCAGGAATATCCTATTTTCATGTATGCCATTTTGGCAGAGACTCTTATCCAGCACAATTTACATATATATAACAATTCTGATTTTTAAATATTCCGATAGTTCTTTGCCATGGGGTGCCATGTTGAACATCCAGTGGTCAGTATGAGAGAATTGTACTAAACGCACCAAATTTGACCTGCTCTAATACAAACATTTGTATGGTCCTGTCAAGCAGACAAACACATGAACATGAACAGGACATGTGGCTTTGCATGTTATTATTAACAGTAAATCTGTACTGCTATACAAGCTGCACATTCCCGAAAATATATATCTCTTTATTATATCTATATCTGAAAATTCTATAGTAATGTCCCTTGAATAGATATACTAAAATGGTTGCTGCATTTTACTCACTTTTTTGAGGTACTGTATGTGAAGAATAGAAACACAGGAAATGAACATGCAGAAGAAGAATGCTGAGGTTGGAGCATTCAGGCAGGTGGAAAAAACGAAGGCCAAGGAGCAGGTTAAACACAGTGATGTGGAAACGGATGATCTGTTGTCTGGAGCAGCGTAAAGAAGAAATTTTCTAACCTGCAGAATTCCATATATTGAATGCAGTTGTTCATGTGATGATCTACACATTAGTATAATGGTATAAATTGTCTTGACATTCTACTCATCATCAATTCCACTATATAGTGTATTTATCCAATTAAATATGATGAAACAGTGTCTATTTTATACCCCTGGAAACATGCACACTGAATTCACCTGTAGTAATTATATAGCTTATACATTTTCGCTTCACACTCAGAAGAACAGCACTTGAAGAGTCCCATGAGAACGTGGTTGATGAACAGAACAATGCTGAATTAGTGTGTGTCATACATGGTTAACACGACTACACACAGCTGCACAATCATTTAATGAGCCCTGCATGCATCGAATAGCAAGCGCACAGTTTTGCAATTAGGGCAAAACACATCACAGGGGCAAAGACAAGCATGTCACTGCTATGATTATGACTGCGAGCAGGTAAACAAGCAGTGGTTTGGACAGTTTGGCAGATTTGCTAAGTGCGGATGCAAAAAAATACAACTGTGCATGTTTATATACTGCAATCGCAAAATATTGTCTAGGATCTAAAAGACATCAGTAAATTGTGGCTCTCTGGACTTAGCAGCACAACGACATTTCATGGTTGACTGTTTTATACTAGTAATTTTGCTATTTTCTTATTTAGATAATAAAAAAATCTTAGGACTTTAGATATAAAGTTTTTTGTGGCCTACAGCACTTTTACTTCTACATTCAACATTCAGCACAATCAGTTATGCTTTGGGAGCATAGTGAAAATAGTTAATGAAGGACACCATCCTCGCTCATCCATGGAAACCATTTACATCAAAATGTGTCATAAAATGTCACAAATATCCTAAAGGATCACATCCACCTCCTCATGAACTGTTCACCTGCTCATGAACTGTGTTTCCATCAGGCAAGAAGTTCTACAGTATTATATATCAGTCACAGTAGCAGTTCATCATCTATTATTAACATCAGACAGGCAGACAGATGAGTGGATAGATGGGTGGGTACGCAGCCAGACAGACAGACAGACAGCCAGCCAGACACACAAACAGACAGACAGACATGGTGTTCTACTGTATGTAGGAGTTATATGCTATGTCTCTCTCTTTCTCTCTCTTTCTCTCTCTCTCTCTCTCTCTCTCTCTCTCCATCTCTCACACTCTGAAGCTTGTTAGCAGAGTGCAGAGTCAGCACTGTGAGTCAGCAGCCTGTAAAGTACGGAGCTGATGGAGAAATAGAGACCTTCCTGATTTTTTTTGACATTCTCCAAACAACGGGTCTTAAAGTTAGTATAAAACAATGTGCTGCTGATGTTACAGTCGTACACATCTCTACACATCTTTGTTCTGCTGCTGTAGATCAATAAAGCAGAAGAATTTAGCCAACACCAGCTATATTTCTTTCTGCAAAGAAGTGAGAGAACGAGGCCTCATTCTTACAAACATGCACATGACACCATTATGTAAGAATCAGATATGGATTTAAATGAAATCTCAACGGTGATCTGTTAGAGAGGCTGTTGTTCCAGCATGTCAGGTTTTTAGTAAACTAATGTCGAGGTTTAATGATTTTTTTTTAAAGAAATCCTTGAATCACAAACATCTTGCAAGACAAACAGGATGATCATTACGACTAGGCAAAGTTTTTTCTTTCTTGTTTGCTTGTAATAACTTAATTTTCTTGCCTTAAGAAAAGTTGTTTTCTTGGGATCTTTACATAACTACAGAGATTTTCTCATTATTATGACATCAACAATGTGAAATTGAAATAAACATTGTTTTGACCAGTACTTTATTTTTCTGTGTATTCAGCATTAGAGCATATTCCTAGAAAAAAGTAGGCATTACTACTTCCTGTTTTAGTGTCACACCAGGAACTGAACGTCACGTCATAGTAATATTAGGGCTGTTAATCGTTCAAAATATTTAAATTGTGATTAATCGCATGATTTTCATTAGTTACCTCACGATAAATCGCAATTTAATCTGTTCTAAATGTACCTTAAATTAATACTTTTCAATGTTTTTATACTCATAAACATGGGAACAGAAAAATATTGATGCTTTACGCAAATGTATGTTTCCTATTCGTGAAACCAAACTCAACATAAAGCATTAAGATAAAATATTAAATGTGAAAATTTATTTGAATATGAAAATATTCTTGTAAACGTTTTAAAGTAATTATGGTGTTTTAAATTAGTGGAATTATCAGGACACCATATTAAACCTTTGCTATGTTTTCATGCGGACAGTTAACAAGGTGAAACCAGAGAAACTGCACCTCTTATAACTTTCATATGGATTACATAATCAGCGAATGTTTGTATTGTTTGTGAATTTGTTTATTTATATGTTGACTTTCGAGTTTTTTAGACATATTTATTATGTATGTGAGGCAAATATTTACTGAGATTCAGGTTGTTTTATTTGTGTGTCTGTGAAGAGAGAAGACAGAGACGGCAGAGAGCGCCCCCTGTCTGTTTGCTTTATTTTACAAAAGCACAGCATTTTGTTGTTATTATGAGTGTATTCAAATAAAAGTAGACACTTTACAGATTCAAATGATGTATTGCATTTAACTGTACGATCAAAAGTAGTGAATTCAAGTACTGATACAAGAAAAATCTAATTAAGTACAGTATTGGTTCTTCGTTACTTCCTACCTCTGATTCAAACCAGAGATAAAGTTGATATTTTCTGTGGGAAAATTATACCATTAGATTTTCTCGCGACACAAACACGAAATGAGAAAACGTATTTTTATATTGTGATAACAAGAAAACAACTTTTGTTATGGTGAAAAAAAATTGTGATCACGAGAAAATTAATTCTTGATCATAAAAAAAATAGAAAGAAAAAAATATTATAATGTATAGCCTCTTAGGATTTCTGTAGTTTCCTGTAGGATACAGACATTTTACAACAAGGACATTGACGAGTCGGTTTTCTCATTTGGTTTGCAGGAAGCAGATCGTAAAATAGGTCTCACTTTTGGCTCTCCTGCTTCAACGCAAAGCCAGTGAACTGCAACGCGTGAAGGTTTCTTAAACAGACTGTGTACAGCTTTAATCATAAGCGGAATGAGAGGATTAATGTTGTAACTTTAATGTCGGCCAAAGAATGTGAAATCGACTCTCTCGTTCTCATTTGGAAAATGATGCTAAGTGACAAAAGTTGGAGCAAAGCTTTAAAGTGTAATGTTATGTTAACATTAATTGATTCCTAAACTGAGAAAACTCATATATATGGCATTTCTTAGATGCCCATATCCAGAGAGCACCTTTCAATTGTCTCATAAATGAACCTGATCAGTTGCCTTGCTTTAGAACCCAACAGGAGCTTAGTTGTGCTGGGACTTGATCCCACCATCTTCTGGTATAAAGTCCATCATTATAATTATTAAACTACCATTTTCAACATCATTGATTATTGAAGTGCCAATTTAACCAGCATACAAAAATATTTTTCATGACAAAAACTCTGATTGGATTTCACATATTTTCAATTGAAGTTACACTACAACGCTACAAGTTGAAGGACACCTGGCAATAGCTTTGTACAGTATGTGCTTTTTAAACATCCCTATTACATATTTAATCCCCACTTGCCATATTATCCACATTTCTAGAGCAAGATACTGCATTGATTATGGAGATTTTTTTTTCTCATTCAGCCACAAGGGCATTGAAGTCAGCACTGTAATGTCAGACACTAATGTAGGGTGAGGAGGCCTGGGGTGCAGTCAGCATTCCAATTCATCCCAAAGGTGTTCAGTAAGGTTGAAGTGAGAGCTCAATAGGTGACAGGCCAATCATGTAATAGAGCTTGCTTTATTCACAGGGGCATTGTCATGGAACAGGTTTGGGTCTTAGTTCAAGTGAAGGTACATTTTAATGCTCCTGCTTTGAAAGACATCCTCTACAATTGTGTGTTTCCAACATTGTGGTAACAGATTGAAAAACAACCACATATGGCAAGGAAAAGTCAGGTGTCCCGGTGGAGGTTGTAACTGGCCGTTAAGTAGTTTAGTAGTTTATATAATTAGACATTGCGTATGAATGTTGCACCAAGCTGCCACTCCTAGGGGCCCCTGAGCAAGACCCTTAACCATATAGGTGCTTAGTTGCATGAATAAGATAAATGTAATTCGCCGTGGATACGGGCATCTGCCAAATTCTGTAAAGATAAAAATATGTCCAAATTCTTTTGTCCATGTATATTTATACCAATGTATACTTTTTCTCTTTCTTTAAGTTTTTTTACACTTGAAATAGTTTTAAATTCTAAACTCTGGAACAAAAAATAAATAAAAAAATAAATAAATAAATAAATAAATAAAATAATAATAATAAAAAAATAATAATAATAACAATAATATTTATTATTGTTATTATTATTATTATTATTACTACTACTATTATTAGATATTTAATATAACTATTATATCTTTTCCAGTTTTAAGTTCAAAAGCTCCAGCTCCATGTACTTTAAATAATAGTACATAAAGAATCACTTGATGAAATGATGCAACTAATATTAAACTACTTTGTACAGAATTGGCCAATTAAGCCACTACGTTTTGTGAGTGATGTAAGGAAACATCTACTGTCTAATCTGTGATCGATGCTTAGTATTGACAGCCGGCCTGCCTCAGCTAAACAAAATAATGAGCATTATGCTAATCACAATGGATTTGCTATGGCTCTTGAGCCAAGCTCAGGTGGATCGCTAGATGGACTAGACAGTATGCCAAGCCATAGCAAGTCATAATACATGTTTTTGGCCAGCATGCGGACACCAGAGTATCTCCTGAATGCTTTGTGAGTAAGAGAATGCTTCTGTATCCATGAACTACTCCATCATTACTTGTGGCATAGTGCCATTTTGTGGAAAAAGATCATATTCAGTATATCTCAGACATCTCTGCAGAGCCCGGCTTATCCACAATCTACATAAAAGCATGTATAATATGCATATGAATGAAAAAAGTCAGTGTATTGAGTTTGGATCAATTTAGCCTGCAGTCAAAGCTACAGGTACTTTCACCATTGGCCTGCAGACAATAAAAAGGAAAAAGCTATGAGCACTAATAGAAACAGCAGGACTTCAGTACTGCTGAGACCTCCCAGAGTCATCTCTACTTACAATAAAAGCATGCCAGCCTACCTCTTTCTGACAGCAATCATACACATGAGGTTTTGACATTTCGGATTCAATTATAACAGACAGTCAGGGGAGCTGGCACCATGCTTTCGTCTCAATTTAAGACAGTAGAGACAAGCAGGCAGTGTCATTTGAGACACAACTCGCACTGGAGGCTGAATTTCAAAGAAACATTTGCTCGATATCAGTCTGGTTCAATCTGATGCTTAAATGCAATAATGGTCATGGGAGTATCATAAAAGGTGAATAGCTGGGATGGAAAATAGTAAAACAAACTCCAGTGTGACGGTGCTATTAGCAAATGACTTTGTTTAATTCCTTCAGCAAGTGTCAACTAGTGACAATATTTGCCAGTAAATAAACACAATGGAAGTTTGTTTGGAAGATACAGTTTACTAATTTGGCAAAGGTATACAGCCTAAAAATGAATATGGATGAGGATTGTTCTTGCATCCAAGTTTCGGAAGACATGCGTGGGGTGGATTTTAGGCACTTAAAAATAGTTCAATAAGATTGTTTTTAACTGTTTGGGTTCATGTAAATTACTGCATGTTCTTGTTTACAGTTCTGGATGTTTAACAAAAAACAGATGATAGATTTGCCAAGATAACCTTCTTGAACCTTCTTTTGATTTGCTTCGAGAGTCTTGGATAATATCGATACATAACTACAAAAAAAGATTATGAGAGAATCGCAAAGGTGCGAGAAATGCTTCTTATGCATGCATCTGTATATCTATCTATTCGCCATATTGCATGTTATGCCCAAAAGACGGCTCTGGGGTGGATGAGTGGCAGAAATGCTGCTTGCTAGGAGTAAAATAAAAGTTAAACTTATAGTATTATCTTACATACTTTTGCACTAATGTAAACTTCACCTCCACAGTCGGGGGAGTCACTTAGACTTTTCCCAGAGGATCATTAGGACTTTTCTCTCCACCATACCCTCAACAAACAGATCTGTACACTGCACTTCTCTGAAACATTAGCGCAGCTCTACCCAAGAGCTGGTATTGTCCCTATAATCTTTTAATGAATACCTGCTATTAGCTCTCCAGGAAAAAACACAGGAGAGACAGCATGTGGCCAGCACTCTGCTTACTGAGATAAAACCCAATAATGATGTGGAAAGCATTTTTTGATGCACTTGAGCAAATTGGTAGGCACGAAGGCATGCACTTTTACTATCCTGCACTATTACATTTATAGCATTTGGCAGACATTGATATCCTGAGAGACTTTATGAACTGAAAGGCTTTACATTTCTATTTACATTGCTCCAGGGCACAGTAGTGACAGCTTGGTGATGAGATTTGAACTCCAGTAATCCAATGCCTTATCCATTAAGCTACAACAACATCAACCTGTCTAACTAGCAGAGGTGAAAAGTAACGAATTACATTTACTCACGTTAATTTCATCGAGTGTTTTTTTGTGTATTTCTACTTTTTAAAGTTTTTTACAATCTGTAATTTAACTTTTACTTATGTATGTTTCGTTTGAAGAATTGTACTTGACTACATTTTAAAACATATCTATTACTGATTACTATTAAATTAATGATTTAGATCATTGAAAAAGGAATGTGAAATTACTGTACTGATTGATGGGTGGGTGCAAAACCCGGTTGAAAGCGCAATGCCGTCGAATTGAAAGTTGTTCAATGCGTGCAATCACTGTCTAAAATCTGAATCTACATTTGCGATTCCCTCTTATTATTTTAAATGATATTAAAACAGGAGATTTGCTGCAAAAGTTCATCTCACATTATTTTTTTATGATTTCTTTGTTTGAGAACTCCTTTTTAAACTACACTATAATTCCCACCCCACCTGTTGAAACAAGTAACTCAGAATTTTTAACTGAGCACACTTTAAATGAGCTACTTTTTACTTTTACTTACTACGTTCCCACCTTGGCTAGGCCTAGGGGAGTGTGGAACAATAACCAGTTAGATGTTACGGGCCGTTTGAACAAAAAGCAGGACCAGAGTTCCGGAGCTGGTTTTAAATGGAGGGCTCCGCCTCCTCTGGTCAGCTCTTGCTCATCATTGGTCCTTTTTCTCCTCCATTCCAATTACCCGGTAGCTCCACCTATCGCCAGTAAAGTGCTGAAGAAAAGGGGGGAGGGGGAGAGCAGTAGAAAAAAAATAGCAGACACGTAACACTTAAGTAAAGTTTTCATTGAAGTAACAATACATTTACTTGAGTAGAATATATTATAACTCTTTCCAACTCTGCTCACTAGAGAAGCACACCAAGCCTGATATAAAAATCCAGGGACACCACAGGTATTAGTGTCTATCAGAGATTTACATTTATAATTGCATTTAAGGGATATAGCAGACACCCTTATCCAGAGTGACTTTAAACAGGGGGTTAAGGGCCTTGTTCATAGGGACAGCAGTGGCAGCCTGATGGTGCTGGAATTTGACCTTCCAATCCAGACTACACTGACATACCACCTCTTTGGAGCTATAATGGAATACAGCTGGACACCAGTTTTACATGTGATCTTACAACCCCTGTGTTTGCTCTCTGGCAGTACTTAATGCTGCTCTTGCATGTGGCTAGGCAAAGTTGGTAATTGACCAAATGACTGTTGCAAAAAGAATGGGCATTAAATCCACTGCCATAAGGAAAGCTGCAGAATTCCATCAACACCCATCTCTCCCTCACTTTCTTTTTTTTTTGTGCCATCCAAGCACAGCAAAATAGACTTCATGGGACTCATGCCATGTTCATGTATGTCAACATTCTGCAAATGTACTATGCCTTAGGCTGAAACACTAAAATAATTAAACAATAAACTGTTTGTAACAATGTACCTTTAAATAGTTAACACCTTTTGAGCATATTTGAGCACAAGAGTGGCACACGAGTAAATTATGGGCTGCTAAATTGTTAACAGGATTAGAAATGAGTTTATAAGAGGAACAGCGCATCTAGGAGGTTTTGGAGACAAGGTAAGGGAGGCGAGATTGAGATCGAGATGGTTTGGACATGTGCAGAGGAGGGACATAGGGTATATTGGCAGGAGAATGCTGAGGATGGAGCCACCAGAAAGAAGAAAAAGAGGAAGGCCGAAGAGGAGGTTTATGGATGTGGTGAGGGAAGACATGCAAGTTGGCTGAAAAAGGCAGATGTAGAGGACAGGGGGGGTTTGAAGATGGATGATCCGCTGTGGCGACCCCTAATGGGAGAAGCCGAAAGAAGAAGAAGAAGAAGAAGAAGAAGAAGAAGAAGAAAAAGAAGAAATTGTTTTACAGAAGGCACGAAATATAAAACACTAATAATCCTAAGAAATAAATAATAAACCTATTTTCAACAAAAAAGGCCTGTAAACACAAACAAATGAGGGTAAAAGTAACCTAAGTGGGTAAAAGCATGTGGTTTAACCCATAATTGGAAGAGAACTGAAGCAAAAACTGCCTTAAAGGCAAGCCGAGGGGCAATTTCCAAGTAATTTAGGGTGATTCCCAAAGACTTTGCAGTCCTCCCAAGCGTCACATACAAATATATACCTCTGAAACCGTTGAAAATGCAGTTCCCTAGACACACTCCAAATCTGCTAAAACATCCTCTAAAATGGCCACATATGCTGCCTCACACTTCCGCAGGCTTCAGTGAGAAAAGCTTCCAGAGCAGATACAAAAAAAAGATGACTAGAAATGGAGGGAATAGGCAGCTAGCCAGAGGTCTTGAGTTGCTCGTGTGTTCTGGCGGTATTATATGGCGTTGGACCAACAAACACATGGAGGCAGCTGCAGCTGAGGGTTTGTCATTATGCCATCGTCAAAGCCCCCCGGAAAACAAACAAACCTAAACCTTGTCTCTTCTACATTCCATTTCTATTTTCTTCAATCATTTCCACTCTTCATTCCTCAAAAGCAAGCAAATGATGTCCTTATCAGCCTCAAGGATCCTCCAAAAAATAGGCATAAACTGGACAATAGGAGTGTTTGTGGTGGAATGTGATTTAAAAAAAAAAACACTCTGAAACCAAACAACTCAGCAGAGGGCCAAGTGCAGTCAAGAGGGTCTGTCACTGTTTCATATATATTTTTTGCTGCTAGCTCTGTAACACAAAGGCAACGTCTCTTTTGGGGAAACGGTGGACAATCGAAAGACTAGAGACTCTCTCAGTTTTTGCTCTAGGGCAGTCAACCGATATTAATGTCAGAAAAATGCCTTTTCCTGGTTCACTCAGTCTCATGGACGCTAATCTTACCATTAGTCTCAATAAGGGACCAATTGCTAGCAGGATGGTTTGAGGAGGGGGCTGTTATAGTCTGTTATTGTGGACCGTGATTATTGGACACTAATGAGACACCTAGAGGCTACAGGTCGGAGAAAACCAGGCCAAACATAAGCCCCCAGCAGTGCCGGTAGCATTAGAGATGGACTACCATCAGACTGCGTTCCTATGATGAAGGGTTATGCGATTTTATTGTTGTACACAATATATTGTTACTCTTCTCCCTGGAGGTCAGGCTTCTATGGAATTCTTAATGGTGGTCAAGAAGGATTTGAAGGCACCATTGCTGATTTGATTACACTGGGAAAAAATGTTATTACTTCTTACCGGGAACCTTTCTGTACTAAAAAAAAATGGAAGAGAACTTAGAGAGTTTTTTTTATATATATATATATATATATAAAGTTAAATAGACTCACAATCGAGCCCAAGCTTTTAAAATAGAATATAATACAGTTCATTCATAACACCGAAGGGAATTTCTTTAAATCTTCATTTTTTTAACATCAAAAGCAAAAGCAGAGGAGTAATTTGACCACAGGAGAGGTCACTTTAATTCAAGGAGGGTCAGTAGGCATGCTCCTGTGAGTGCATAATTTTGGAAAACATCATAACAGCATAAATATTTCTTGTTGATGAACCATTTAATGTCAGCATTTATCAATCTATGAAGGAAAAAAACATGCAAATATAAAGACAAATAAAAAAACACTAAAAAAAAAAGACAAAGACAAATATGATTAATTACACCCTAAAGAATCAACACTTCAGTTTTGTCTAATCATCCTAAAGATAGGCGTATAGTTTTCCAATTATTTTTGGTACTCAGACACAGTTTCAGCATTCAAATTTAGGCTAAAACATATTTGTTTAGCCTTTTGTAAGATGGTTTTTCATAGGTAAAAGAGCAAATCTGGAGGGATCATAGATATAGTGTGTTTTGGTGAACTGGGATATCTGTTGCTGTCATTCCCCAAATCTCACATGTTCACTCATGTTGTTTGATGGCGGTGTGGTCGTGTTCTCTCTCTCTCTTGGGTTAAAAATGCTCCTGAGGAACGAGTAAGCAGTGTTTTTGTCCCCTTCTTCTCTTTATATAGGCTTGATTCATCCCAATCAATTTTTAACTGGAGACTCTTGGTTCCTCATCAACAGCCAGAGATCCATGAAGTTTCCTGAGCAAAACAAGAACTTTAAAGATGAGTTTGGACTAAGCTAATATTAGGTAATTGTATAAATGTATAATAATAGGTAATAGTAACAGTATTGAACTTCTAATATAGTAGGGATTCCACAATCTATCTATCTATCTATCTATCTATCTATCTATCTATCTATCTATCTATCTATCTATCTATCTATCTATCTAGCTAGCTAGCTAGCTAGCTAGCTATCCATCCATCCATCCATCCATCTCAGTAACAGGTGCTGGGCGAAGCCACTGATTTACTGTAATGTCTGCATCAAACAGTTTAGCACTTGTGTGGGTTTCCTCCAGGTTCTCTGTTTTTCTTTTACTGCCCAAATACATACTGGGTTTGGCCAATGAAAAGATAATTTTTTTGATGTGCTTCATCATGTGTTTCCATTGTTTCCATGAAGACATATTTCCTATTGAAGAACATATGAAGGCATTTTCCCCATTGGTTTCATGTTCTTCATCATGTGTTCCCATTGGCTTGTCTCTTTTGGTCAGGAACATTAGTGACCAGCTCCCACCTCAGCTCTTTAACCTGGTCAGGTCTCTCAGAGATAAAAGTGTTTACCTTGATTGCACTGCTCGGAAGACCGAGGATGAATCGTGAAACCTGGATAAAGGGTCAGGATCGCCGAGTTCGGGAACGCAATTGCATTGAAATGTACTTGTGTCATAAAGCTTTCTCCCAGTCCCCATTTAATAAAGCAATTCCAGTGACAGCAAGATAGCTGAGTAAGAAAATGGAGCTATGGACAGTGATGATAGATGGAAAGAAAAAATCATTGAGTTGCTGACATGAAATGCTTAAAGACGGGTAAAACAATGGCATCCAATTGACTTCATTTGCAGTAGACCTTTGTGTCATGGTAAGTCCCAGAGCTTTAAAATATTTGATTGAGATTGACCGGAATACAAATAGGGCTGAGCTCCAGGCCGGCGTACTGTGTGCCTGTAGGAAAAAAATTACATTGTTCCTCGCAACAAACAGAGAATGGTGGTTTTTGACATGGCACTGAAAGCAATGAGAAGGACCTATCCTCAAGGACACGCTCATGCTTTATTCATTATCTCCTCATTTCTCTAGCTCTCGTCCTCTCGCTCACCCTGTTCACTATATCACAATCATGCCAGGAACATTTCTTTTTTTAAATCAGACCTTCACGTCCTGAACACACGTCCAATTACAATGCTGAACTCAACACACGTGCTTCTAGCCTGTGGGCATGGATTTGGCCATGAACTCCTGATTAACTGTGATCTGTACTGTAGATGAATGAGGATCTTGAACACATCGTCCATTTGATTAAATTCAATTACAAAAAAACATTAATATAACTTCTTAGCACCCTTGTTTATAGTGGAAAGTCAAATCTGGATTTACTTCAAAAACCACAAACTCTATGCAGTCAATGTAACATGATTTGCAAGTTTTATAAAACAAAACACGATTATGACCCCGGGACATAATGATTATCCTGTCCAGATTCCAGTGGTTTTGCTGCAAAACAACTGAAAGGCAAGACACAAGGCAAAGTGTGAGGAGAGTTATGAAATAAGATCTCGCACGACACAATGGCAGAACTCCTAATGCTTGTTGTTCAGAGGCATTAAAGTCTATATAAAGCTAATTTAAACTAAACCCTGGGTGCTGTTGCCAGGAGGTTCGGACTTGGCCATAGACATACAAAAAGCTTCCAAGAAGATGATAAGCCAAACGTACACTATGAACAAAAGTATCGGGACACCTGACTTTTCCAGCTAAATGTGTCTCTTTCTGTTCTCATGGTGTTCTAGGGACACACTAGTAGAATGACTTTTGGATTCAATAGAAATACATTTTTCCTTCACTTGTAGACCAGACACTGTTCTATTCTGGCAATGCTCCTGTGCACAAAGTGGAGCAGAGAAGTTTGGAAATACACTATAGGGACAAAAAATTATTGGGACACCTGACATTCCCAGCCATATGTGGTTCTTTCCAATACTATTACCACAAGGTTGAAGGCACACAATTGAATAAGGTGTCTTTGAATGTTCTAGCATGAAATTTTCCCTTGACTTGAACTAGAAGACCCAAACTGGTTCCAGCATGACAATGCCCCTCTGCACAAAGCGAGCTCCATGAAGATATGGTATTCGAAGTAATAGTGGAAGATCTTCTGCTATAGAGCTCTGACCTGACCTTATTAAACACCTTTGGGATTAATTGGAACACCAACTGCACCCCAGTCCTCCACACATCACCTACATCTATCTTTACTAATACCCGTGTGTCTGGATGAGCACAAATCTTCACACACATTGTAAAATCTAAAGGAACATCTTCCCAGGAAAGTGGAAGGAATTTTTAAGAGAGAATTGGGACCAAATGTGGAATGTGATGCTCAAGAGAAATACCGAACTAGCATGGCTTCTTTAGTACACCATACTTCAACTGCAGTATACAAAAAAAAAATACTCTAAAATTTCCCTTTACTTAGTGACCAAAACCTGTTCTCAGATGTCAATGCCCTTGTGCACAAAGAGAAGCAGGGAAGGTTGGAGACATATTCTGAGTAAAAGAAATAAAAACCAATATGGCTGCCACACCATACCATAACATACAATACCTCAACACCATGCATATATACATTCAAGCTCTATATAAAGAGTTGGCTGAGGTTTTATATATAATAAAATATACTGCCCTGTCACCATACCTCAATTCTCTTGAACTGCTCTGGTATGAACTGGATCGCAAGGACAGGAAAAAACCTCCAACTATCAAAGATTACCTTTTGGGAAGATTTAGCAGAGGCATAGCAAGTATTTCAGCTACATGTTTGGATTCACAAACTGTCCAGATGCCAAGAGTGTGTAATTCATGCTAATGGAGGATTTGGTTAATGAAAATGTACATTTTCACATCTTCACATTTTCCCACAAACCCCTTTGCACACACACACTTCACCCTCCTGCCATCTGGAAAAAAGTACCAAAGCATTCAGGCTCCTCAACACCCAGAACTTAACTGTATCAAACACACACACTCAACCTTGTGTACTCAACTGTACAAACTCGAACTTAAATACAAACTCAAATACTCAATTAAATGCATATACATCAATGTCGATAGCACCACTCATATTGTATCTGTTTACATGGTGTTTTGCAAATTTACCCAATTGCGTTTTTTGCCGTTTTGCAAACAATTTAAAATGCCATCAACTGGTAGTATACCGAAGTGTATGTGTTTATAAGCACCTTCTGTGTTTACAGTTCTTGTATTTTTGCTCTTGGTTTTGTATTGTCTGTTTACTCTAGGATGTACACGATGCACTTTATGGGGCAAAGACAACTTCTTATGGGTCGTTAGCTATATCTTGTTTTATGTGGCACCAGGATTCTGCAGAAACAATGTTTTATTTCACTGTGTACTGCATCAGCTATAATTGGATGAAATGAAAATTATTCTTTCTTAAAATACACTTACATTTATACTCTATATTTCCAAAAGTATTTGGTCACCTGACCTTTCCTGCTATATGTGGTTATTTTCCAAACTGTAACCACAAAGTCGGAGGCACTCAATTGTACAGGTCTTTAGATGTGCTTTGCATTCACTTGAATTTGGATCCCCAAACCTGTTCTAGCATGTCAAATGCCCCTGTGCACAAAGTGGGCTTCTTGACGGTATGGTTTACCATATGAAATATAGTGTATGTTTGTTTGGTCGGAGTAAACCTTTATACAGTTAATTAAACTAGTTTGTTGCATAGAAACTTTAAAGAAATGATAAAAGACCTCGGATTTCGAAATTTGGACGTACACTGTATATTTTAAGAGCGGTAAAATAAATAACACTGATTATCTTTTCATCATGGCACCTATTGGTGGGTGGGATATTATTAAGCAACAAGTGAACATTTTGTCCTTAAAGTTGATGTGTTAGAAGCAGGAAAAAAATGGTTAACCTAAGGCAGGGGTTTTCAACTGGTTCTGTGCCAGGGACCACCGTTCTGACTATCAAATAATCCGCGGCCCACTATTGTGTGTGTTTGTGTGTGTGTGTTGGGGGCGGCTCATATCATTCTCTGGTTCTAGCCTTGTCCGTATGCTGGTCTATTTCGCGCGCAAGATGAATGTGTACGTATATGACGCAAAACACAATGTTAGCAAAGCATAGGCCTGATAGGTGCAAAGCTAACCTATCCTGTGTCAGTTTGAATATTTTAGATATTGTCATAAAATTCATAAAATATACTGGAACTGTTTAGAAAAATAAATTATGGGAAAAAAGTGATTTTAATAGTGAAAATATGTAGGCTGTCATGGACTACATGCAATGCCGCCAAGGACCACCAGGGGACCATGGACGACCGGTTGAAAACCCCTGACCTAAGGATTTAAAAGAGTTTGACAAGGGCTGAATTGTGCAAAACTGCAGCTCTTGTGCGATGGTCCCAGTCTGTAGTGGTCAGTATCTATCAAAAGAGCTCTAAAAAAGAAACAGTGGTAAACCTGCGACAGGTTAATTGATGCACGTAGTGAGCGAATCCTGGTCCGTGTGGTTCCGATCCAACAGATGAGCTTCTGTAGCTCGAATCATTAAAGAAGTTAATGCTGTTCATTCTTGACGGGTCAGGACACAATTTTTTTATTGTACTATTCCGCTGTATTTTATTATATGCATGTTGTCTGTTTGTTGTTGCACTGTGGGAAAAACAAACCTTTCAATGTAACATCATGCATGCAATAAACCTTGAACAATATAAAAATAAGTCCCTGCATGCTGTAGTAAAAAGTTTATTGCTACATGACTTATCCTGTCTAGGATGAATTGAAAAAGCTTTAAATGATTTAGTAAAACTGTTTAAAATGTGAGTTTTGCCTGCTGTAATAAGACAAGAGACACATTCAGATGTGTGCAGCTAAATCTGGCATTAAACCATGCACAGCTGTTTAGTTATTAGAGCTCACTTTTCTGTCCCCATTATGAAAATAAACTCATCTAGACCCAGATAAAGTCATTGTCAAGCTCCCAGGAGAGGCATGCTCATAGGCAGAGTGTTGTAACTCATTGCATCTGCTGCATTTGGCTGGGCAGTACGTGCACTACAGGGACGTTCAAAACCAACAACCCTGTCCAGTTTGCTGAGAGAAGTAAGCACATTGCTGATACTTATGCACTTGGAGAGACTGAAATCTCCAATCAATTCAGATTTTTCTGTAATATTCCTAAGTATGCAAGCCTCAAGGATGTAGTTGTTGTCCTTGGATTAATCTGTGTTCTGGTCATCCCGATGTCACAGATGCACACTTTTAGCCAGCCCTCTTCCTGATTCCAATGAATGCATTAGATGAATTGGTACATTATTAGAATTCCTTAACAATGGCAAACTTCCAGGTTGATTTTCAGGTCATAGGCTGAAGGAGGTAGGATCGAAGAATCAAAGAGGTATCCATTAGTGTTTTCAGGAAGCAACCCCTGCCTTTTGAACATATGTTTGTGAAGTCTTGCCAACCACTGGTGCAGTTTTTGGCAGGCTCAGTAATCACACCAGCTCAGGGCAGCACTCCTACATACATTTAGAAGGCTCAGTCTACCAAAAAACACTTATTATTTAGCAACAACTGTCCTTTGCTTTCAGGATTTTTTGGTTCTCAGGGTGTATCTCATGAAGTTTGGCAGGAAATTGTGACATTCTTATTGTTCGTTGTTTAATCAGAAATGTATGTAATTTTTTAACAGTCACCAGTGTTTCAACATTTCTTCTTATCTCTTTTTTTTTTATTTATTTATTTATTTATTTATTTATTTATTTATTAAGTTATATACTGCCACTGGTCACATATATGGTTAAGTGCATACAAATACTTGAATAAACAAAATAATACATGCAAAAGCAACAAAATAAAAACAAATACAAAACAATGAACTAAGTAACAAAAAACTATACCAGGAACATGGAACATGAAAACCAAAGACAACAAAAGGAAGACCAAGAGTTTTGTAGAACGTGACTATACATACACATGCAAATTACTGTTAATGTGCGCAAGCAAATGTGACCGTGTGTAAAGATGCAATTGTCCTTAAGATATCTCTATCTATATTTCTATGTCTGTCCCTATCTATCTATCTATCTATCTATCTATCTATCTATCTATCTATCTATCTATCTATCTATCTATCTATCTACCTACCTACCTACCTACCTACCTACCTACCTACCTACCTACCTACCTACCTACCTACCTATATTATCATTACAGTTATTCTTTGGGTATTGGTTATACAGGTATTTATTCAAGTACAAGTAAACTAGTTATTTTTTCACCTTTGCTGTTAATAGATGTGCGACAGAAAATGTAAATTGAATTGCAGCCTTTCTAACATCATTGGCCTTTATCTTTTGGAGCTCTCGCAAAATCTTTCTAATATTACTATAACATACAAAAAACAACATGGACATATTGTTTCCTTCTTTCCTGTCCATGCTTCCCTTTCCTCACTTCTGAGCTTTGCCTTTCAATGGAGAAGAGCAAACGAAACAAGAAAAGCGAACGAGGACATTTACTAAATGAGATGCAAATATCGCTCGTTCACTGAAATGTAACATTTAAGCGACTCGTTGATGACATGATTCCCATCTGAATTAACGGTAGAACGGCTCTGCCTATACAGAACCCTGATTACACAGTAACTTATCCTCAATTAAATCCTTACTTCACATCCTTAAACACTGATGTTTTGGTCTAAACTAGTGCTAACCCACCCCCAAACTGTCTAATTGCATAGCATAACTGTACTTAATTGCTGCTTTGTCCATATTCTAGCACTTTACATCTCAACAACCACTGGATTTCATTGTCTCTGTGTGTGTTTATTATAGAATGACAAAGAAGTTGAATCAGATCTGATATTGCTCATCACATGACGTTTTGAAAGCAAGACAGATTATTGACCTTCATTCAAGAATTTGCGTTTTACCCAGGATTTATTCAATAATGAAACAATATATAGTATTCCACTTTGCCCACATCATTACATATCCACGCTAGGTACCCCCTTTGCGTCGCTTTTCGACGTAGAGAGACGGTACCTCTCTTCGCGTCGCTTTTCGCCGCAGATGGATGGGAGCCCCTGTGCTTCGCTTTTCAATGCAAATCGCTGTCCTATACACTTAATAATTTATTATCTATCATAATAAGTGTATAGGATTAATTTAACAATTTTGAAAAATCCTGAAGATGACCGTAACCCTAACCCTAACCCTCACCCAAACCCTAACCCTAACCCTAACCCGAACCCTAACCCTAACCCAAACCCTAACCCTAACCCCAACCCCAACCCTAACCCAAACCCTAACCATAACCCGCAAATGGGGTCCCGTCCATCTGCTTCGAAAAGGGACGCGAAGGGTTTCCCGTCCCTCTTCGTCGAAAGCAACGCGGAGGGGGTACCCTCGGTGTTGGATGTGGACGCCGTCGGATGCAACGTCCACATGTGACAATGTGTGTGCGAATGTGTTGTCTATAACTACTGCCTATGGGGATTACCTTTATCTTGAACACAGAGTCCCTCTCATATTTACAGGAATACAATTAAAATGTATCCAATAAAAATATATTATTTTAGATATCGTAATTAAATTACAATAAAGAAGGGGGTCGCTAAGTGGATAAGACTCGGATCAGAGGGTCACTGGTTTAATTCATAGTACCCCAAAGCTGAGAAACCTCGAACAACCCCTAAATGCTCAATTGCTCAGATGAATAACTGAGCTAACTGCAAGTCGCCCTGGACAAGAGCGTCTGAAAATTCCATAATTGTAAATGAAAAAATGTATAATTTTCAGGACCAGACTGTGTACAGTCCAATACTATGTGAGAGTGTATAAAATCTCTGATACACGGCAAAAATATAAGAAATCCACATATAAGAAATAAATGCATGATTTAGAAACAAGATTTTTTGAAATAAGAAAGCATATCGATTATTTAAAAAAGAACAAAATATTTTAAAATAAGCTTTTAAACACTTATACAGAGCAATCGATTTGTGTTTTTTTTAACAGTTTTTAAAATTGCTTTTTTTTTTATTTGTGTAAAAAGATCTTAAATCCAGAGCTACTAAACAAAAGAATTCATCTTAATTTAAGAATTTTCATCATTATATATTCTGTTTCAAAATAAGAAATAATTTAAACTAAAAACATTTTACTATTAAAATCTGAAATCAATCTACAGAACAATTTACTAAAAACAATAAGTACGTTGTATAAAGAATAAAGTTTCAAAAAATGTCATATTGGAACATTTTGGAAAAAGTGTGGTGATTTAATACTGCAGACTCTTTTAATTTGGTTAGGGTGCAAATAAATGTGTTGGTGTGGACATAAAACAAGCATTTGGAATAAATCATACTAATGAACAAGTCCTAGGTGTGATTATTGAGCGTTGTTATTTTTTCTTTAATTTTTTCTATATTTTACTGGGCAACCTTGAAAGCAGTAATTACAGCTCAAATGATGTATCTGATAGTAATTAAGTTGAATTTCAGGTAAAATAACTAAGCTTTAATAACTGAGTAAAAAATAATAAATAATTTTAAAACAATTATAATAATCTGCTTTTCAAATAAATGAAAAGTATTTAATTCTTAAAATAAAATCGATAAGATTTCATATGACTGTAAATTAAATTTTAAGTCATGACTAGACAAGGAGTTTTTGCCATGTTGAATGTGTGCATATTATCCAGCCATACAACTTCAAACAAAACGCTCTAGAAAACACCTAAAACATTTACTATACAAACTATAGCTGCTCATTAGGGATAAATACACATCGCTCACCTCAATTTTTAAATTCTGAAAAGCTGCTTTGAGACAATATGTGAAAAGGGCTATAGAAATGAACTTGACTTCACATTCAGTCCCCCCATTTGCTGTTATAATGACCTCCACATTTCTGGAAAGATGTTCCACTAGATTTTGTAGTGTGCTTGTGAAGATTTGTCCTCATTAACCACAAGAATGTTAGTAAAGTCGGGTATTGATGTGGGTGAGGTGAGAAGACCTCTGGTTCAGTCAGCGTTCCAATTCATCCTACAGGTGTGCTGTAGGGTTGAGGTCAGGGCTCTATAGCAGGTTATTTAAGAGCTTTCTCTTCAAGCCATTTAAAGTTTGTGCACAGGGGGCATTGTCATGATGGAACAGATTTGAGTATCCTAGATCAAATGAAGCATTTGCCCATAAAGTGTATTAGACACAAAAAGCCCACTTTGTTTAATCACATGTCTCGTTAGTAATTTGCCGATCATATAATTGCAATACATGTTCTAGAAATGTGCAAATGAAGCATTGCTTTAAACTGGTGAGAGTAAATATACAGATTAATAAAATGAAACTAGAGACTGAAGTAAATAATTAATTGGGAAAATGTGTTAAATCCAGCAGAAATCAGTGGTCTATAATGTATGACCTTACCTTTGTAGCCTGGAATATGATGTGCCATTGTTAGCAGCTCTTGCTGGGCACTTCAGTGACAAACAAAGCCACTTACACTGAAGGCTGTGCAAAGCACAAACATCCACAGCTAGGGAGCAATTATCACTCCCACTCATGCCAGCTGGCAGATCATTTTTAGTGAGATTTAAAAAAACGTGGCACACCTTTTTAAGGAGAATGAACCACAGCAAACACTATACTTAATTACCACATGCTAAAGTCACTTCCCATCTCTATTACAGCATCGGCAGACATTTCCTGCCCTCAAGCCTGACACTGAGAAAGCATTATAGTGTCTCTGATGCAAAAAATTCAGTTTCTACTGATACCACATATCATTTCATAATAATAATTTTAGTGCTTAATGGTTTTGATAACACAAGTTAAAAAAATGTTAAGATGCCTGAAAACTTTTAACATTTAACCCTCCACAGTTCCATCAGGTCCAAAAAACTGTTTATAGCAAATGTTCTCTATAGCAGTGGTCCCCAACTTTTTTTACACCACGAACCGGTTTAATGTTAGACCATATTTTCACGGACCGGCCTTTATGGTGTGGCGGATATATACAACAAAACAAAATAATAGGACGGCATAAAAACTGGTATTTTTATAAATATAATACACGTGAATCCTTTGTGTTGTTTTTTGTTAATTTTGCTCGCTTACTGGTTTCAATTAAGTGATAATGTATTATGTGTCGTGGCCGGAGCCACTTTAAGAGAGTAGGTAAGAGACATCATGACATGCATCGAGACATCATGACATGCATCAAGAGTGAGTCATAGACAGATGTGGAAAAGAGAATCCAGTCATTTTCCAAAATAAAACATCGTTCAGAATCAGATACTAAATAAAACGAAGTGCGACCTGGTACCAAATGACCCACAGACTGGTGCCGGTTTGTGGCCCGGGGGTTGGGGACCACTGCTCTTATGCATTGTAAAAAATAAAGGTAAAACACAATACACATTTTATTTGTTGCATTTTTACATTTACAAACATTGCCTGCTGCTGCTCTAAATACTTTTTTTATTATGGATTTATTGTTTTCTATAAGAAAAAACTAATGAAACGAATGCACACTATGATAAGAGGTCATTAACCGTTTGATTGTAGCTTGATTGTGGTTTGATAGATAGATAGATAGATAAATTGTTGTCTATCTATCTATCTATCTATCTATCTATCTATCTATCTATCTATCTATCTATCTATCTATCTATCTATCTGTCTGTCTGTCTGCTGTCTGTCTGCTGTCTGTCTGCTGTCTAGGTGCAAAGTAATACATTTGTTATCTTCTACACAAAAGAAAAGGGGCCACAGCGCATAGTCCAGTGTTCCATTATAAAACTATGTGCAATAGTGGCGTAACGGTACACAAAATTCACAGTTCGGTACGTACCTCGGTTTTTGAGTCGCGGTTCGGTTCAGTTCCGGCACAATTAGGGGAAGGGTGGTGGATGCAAAACATAAAATTGCTTTTTATTGTTATTAACATTTATAAAGCACATTTTACACTTTGACACAATTATTATATTGATTACATGTAGTAATATATTCAATACCCACAAAATAAATTGATTAAGGAAAATTTTAATAAATAGAAAAAAAATATAATTAAATTGTTTACATTAGTTAGACCCTATTTAGCTAAAAATAAAGTTTATATATGTTTCTAAATAAATATTTTTCTACTTATTTCAGCATACTTTAAAAAATGTCTGCATAAAAAAAACAAGATAATGAATTCATTAACAAGTTATTGAATAATTACCTTTGTTTATTCATTAATTAATTAGTTTCTTTCATCCTTCATTCATTCACTCCCCCGATATGCGGATATGGCTGCTGAAAGAAGCTAATGACATTAGGAAATACTGTTGCCATAAAGTCAAGTCAAGTCAAGAAGGGGTGTAACTTGGTTTGTGACAATGTTTAGGAAGGTGGTACTTGTTCAAGTAGCATCCACAAGAACCCATGGTTTCCATGCAGAACATTGCATATAGCCTAGCATTTGCCTCTTGTCTCTGCATCTTGGTGCATTGCTGCCTGTAAGCTGACTCTCCATGGTGTATGATGCACTCTGACCACTCAGCAGCTATGAAGCCCCATCCGTAGCAAGCTATGATTCATTACTTCAGCAGTTTGTGCTTCATTAAGCTTTTGTCGTGGCATCAGACCAATTGAGCCCTCGGTGCCCTTGACCCTGCTGTCCTTCCTAAAACGACTTTCTTGTAGATATTAACCACTATATACCAGGAACCCACAAGACCTGTTGTTCTGGAGATGCTCAGACCCAAACATCACAATTTCTCCCTTGAGTCACTCAGAGCACATTTTTCATGGTTCATACCCATCAGCTATGAGAAGTCACTGCTCAATTGCTGACTATATTTAATATCCCACTCCTCCTTCTTCTGTTGGCTGCTCACATAAGGGGTCACCACAGCAGATCATCTGTCTTAATACCACCCTTTCCTCTACGGCTGCTTCTTTTAAACCAACCATCTGCAGATCTTCCCTCATCACATCCTTAGACCTTCTCCTTGGCCAACACTCTTTAACAGATATACCCCATGTCCCTACTCTGCACATAACCAAACCATCTCAATCAGACCAGCTCCCAAAATGTCCTACCTGCCCTCTCCCTCTAATAAACTCATTTCTGATCTTGTTCATCCCCATCACTCCAGATGAAAATTGCAGCATCTTCAATTTAATGATTTCAATGTCTGATTGGTGCATGTCTTATAATTGCATGTGCAAATCTACATGGTCCATATTGTAAAGCATAATCCTTGCAGTCTCGCTCTGTTTCTCGACGCCATTCTGTAGGTGATTCGGCCGACTAGCAGCTGGTGATGAGGATTTTCTTGCCACACAAGGAGTATTGCTTCAAAAAGTTCATGCACTTTTCTCCAGGAATAAAAAAAATAAAAAGTATAGATTAAGTCTGAGCCTGAACAGTCTGAGTCGAAAAGCCCTCTGTTAAAGCACCCCCTAATGCGAATGTCTATTTTAGCAAACCTTGTATAACACGTCTTTCTTCTGTGCCCATGTGTCTGTATGTACTCCCGGGTCCTATTCTTGCCAGTCTGATCAGCGCCTGCTGGGAAATTCGTCCAATTATGCCCTGTGCCCGACGAGCCTGTACAGCACGGACTCCCTTTCTCTGCAGTCTGCCATTCTTTCTGCAGAAATGAACATTAATAATGCAGCTCTTCTGTTTGATTAGGACAAGCTCTCTTCCTCTCATTGTCTTTCCTGTAGATGTTGTTTTGTGGTTTGTATTTTCTTTTTTTTCTCCCTGGATCTCAATATTCTCAGTCGCTGAATCAGTCCATATCTGATGCCACGCTCTTTGTTTCGTACAGATATTAAAGTATGCAGAGTGCTTCTGCACATGTACTGGGTTATTTCCAACACTGTCACAATGAGCTAGAAAGAAAACAAACTCTCCTTCTTGATTCTGTACCACCAGTGGAATCTCTGACTCTGCAGCTCATTACTGAGTTTTCTTTGTCTTTGTCTCGCTTTCTCTCTCTCACACATACACACATTTCAGCGACTGGTTAAGAAGCATGTCGGTTGTGCACCTACAGGGCAACTTGGCATCAAACACTAAATCAGGCTGAGCAGACTCACAGGAAAAATACCTAGCTACACACACACATCATCCAGAAGTCACTTGGGTTATAGAGTGGATCGGGCTGCACATGGAAGTGCCGAGACAGTCAGAAAATGAGTTGAAAGCGAAGAGCACTGCAAGTATGACCGAGATTAAGTCGGAGGAACGGTAGCGCCGTTATTTCCTGAACAGAATGCGGAAAATTTTCCCTGACCGCACACACGTACATGCTTACAGATCTATAAATTACACACCGCAATCTCAAAGTGCGAGTATCCTAAACGTTCCCTGGAGAGAGGAAGGCCGGTGACGCATATGCGCTTGCGGCCCGGCCCTTTAAGAAGCCGAGCATTTGCAAGCTGTTAAGCTGTCCATCGTCGATCGATGACCCCTTTACAATGTTCTCTGCTCGGTTGAAATATTTGTCTGCAGGGCCAGCAAACAGCCCCACATACACAGGCTTGAGGTGTGTTCAGCTGAGTGCCTCTGATGAATAGTTTCATTAAAGGCAGAGATCTGAGTCCTAATCGAGTCTTCAGAAGCTGCAATGAATGTAATTCTTTATTACATCTAACCAGAAGTGTGCATGTGTTCGTTTATGTGTGTGTTTTTTGTAACCACATCTTTTTTTAACTCATTCGTTAGCAGTTTAATGTACAAGCAATAGCGGAAGAAATATGGAAATTGTGTTGCCTTCAGAAAAATTTTGATATTTCTATTATTCCTATTATTCCTGAATATAATTGGTCTCGTACATTTAAATACTGTAATAAAATCAGTCCATGTATTAAGCGGGTGATTTCAGAAATGGGAACTTCTTCTGAAATACACTATAGGGACAAAAGCATTGGGACAAATGACTTTTCCGGTTAAATGTGGTTCGTCCCCAGATAGGAGCATAACAATGGTCAAGTACACAAAGCCAGCTTTACGAAGATATGATTCACATGGGTTGTAGTGGAAGATCATGAGTGGCCTGCTTGTACAAATGATCCTAGAGTTAGGATTTTGATGTACTTTATGCGTCTCCCTTCTTTCAACAGATGCCTTACCTTTGCCAATTGTCAACATAGTCCAGTTGTCTTGTTGTTAGAGGGTGTATTTTCTTTTTCAGTTTTTGGTGTTTCAAAGCCCAATTTGAACTCGTCTCTCTCCTTTTTAATCGTTGTCACCGGACACTAAAAACAGAGCACATTGATTAGTTTCATCAGCTCGTTTCACTCTGCCGCATACTGTAACGTTTATACAATACAGTACTGTAAGTTCGCTCTGTTTTGCTAATTATGTTCTGTAATTTATTAATAATTTATCAAATTACAATATACTACCCCATACTGATTGCCATTCTTCAAGACACCTGGGTAGGATAGGCAATGTTTTGACTTTCGACGATATTTTCAAGTTAGGATGGAGTCACCGGAAAGCATCTCCATCTTATAACATGTTGTCCTCAAAGTTGATGTTTTAGGATCGGGAAAAATGAGCAAGCGTAAATATTTGAGAGAGTCTGACAAGAGCTTGATTGTAATGTCTAGACGTCTGGGTCAGAGCATCTCCAAAACTGCAGCTCTTGTGGGATGTTCCTGTTCTGCAGTGGTCAGTATCTATCAGAAGTGCTCCAAGGAAGGACCAGTGGTGAACTGGTGACAGGGTCATGAGCCTAAGTCTCACTGATGCATTTGGGGAGCGAAGGCTGGTCTGTGTGGTCTGACCCAACAGATGAGCTCCTGTAGCTCAAATTGCTGAAAAATTACTGCTGGTAATGATGGGTCAGGACTGTTTTGGCAGCTAAAGGGGACCAACACTACAGTATATTAGGCAGGTGGTCATTATGGTATGCCTGATCAGTGCAAGTCGGGGGCTACCTGTACTGTCTTTCATCCACCCATTCACATTTCCTTCAATTAAACTAAACACAGTTCCCTGTACCCCTTAACATTCCTGGTTTTGTCACTGGTTGGCTTGTATTCATGTATTATTGTATCCCATACAATAAAGTGGCCTTTATCCGATGTAGAGCACATAGTAAAGTGCTTTATCTCAGCTCGTACACTACAGGGATAAAGCAGAGATGTATGGATTGTCTGTGGAAAAGCCCTAAGGACTGGTTTAGAAACCACCGACACAATCAGGGTGTACAGAATAAATGTTTCTTTGACTACTGCCAGTTGAAAATATAACACACTTGAAATGTATTAAACAGCAATATATATTCAACAGTGGGGATTTGGTGAGATAAGCAGTCTCTAGCAAACACAAACACGGTCAAACAGTGTCCAAGCTGTCACCTCTCCACACAGCACACTGGCACCTCTGCCTCCACGGGGTTGCGGGCGAATCGGTGCTTGCGTTTCTGGTGTGAACTATGAACCACCTGCTCATGTCACATCCAGCCGAAGTGCTTATTATAGGAGATCTTGCACATTTTGACAATCCCACTGGAATTATTATATTTTTCTGTGCGGTTTCCAGCGCACGAGAGGAACATCACTATTTCTGAGTTTTGTGAACATACAGAGCACCACTGCTGAGCAAGCCATGTTATGAATTTTTAAAGTGTTCAGTTGGGTTGTATTGAGGGCTGTGCTTTTAAAAAAGACATGATACAACAGCGCTGATAGTATTCGACTTAATCCAAATGAATCTCTGTATACCAAGTATACCAATGGGCATTTGTTCTGGAAGGAAAATGTCGAAAGATATAGATTTATCTACATTTACTTAGATTTTTACCTTGATAAAAATCTAAAACATAAAAAAAAAACACTGGGGGGAAGAACATACCCTCATAGTGTTCTTTGTTTTACCTGAGCTAGGGTTTCACTGCCCTCTGGTCTTGCCTGCTTAATCCTAATGCTCTACTTCTTTCCTGAGATTTCTGTATACACACAGTCATTCATGTTGTAGTCAAAGGTTTCTGAACAACTGACCATTAGATTCAATTGTGCTTTGGAAAAATCCGATTTCATCATTAGTCCCCAGTCTTACAACAACCGTCACTCTTGTTCCACTAGATTTTCAAGTGTTCTTTTATAGATTTGTGCTAATTCAGCAAAACGGTTGTTAGTAAAGTCAGGTACTGATGTGGTTGAGGTGAGGAGGCCTGGGGTGCGGTTAGCATTCATCCCAAATGTGTTTAATGGGGATGAGGTTTAGAGCTCGCAGGTTACTCAAGATCTTTCACTTCGAACCATGTAAACCAGATCTTCATGGAGCTTACTTTGGGCAGTGTTATGCTGGAACAGGTTTGGGTCTCCTAGTTTAAGTAAAGGAGAAAATTAAAGAGAAGCCTTCAAAAACATCCAGTACAATTGTGTGCCTCCAACTTATAGTGATAGTTTGTTTTTTTATTTTTATTTATTTTAATTTTTTTGGTGGGGGGGTAGACAAAAATAATAGTTTTGTCCCTATAGTGTAGTTGTCCGCATCTTTGGTAACGGGCATGTAGATGTGGTCACAAATAAATAAAAAATACAAATAAAAAAGCACTCAAGAAAACAAATCAGAGACTGTACAGTCTTTACTGAAATCATAGCAGACAAATTTAAAATGGGAAGCAAAATCTTGGTCATGAAAGAGAAACCGGTCAGGGGATCTATGAACAGATGAAACAGGACTAGGCAGGAAACGTGACCATGAATACAAAATAGGGCCATTTTTAAAAGGCAATCAGAATAAACACAGCTTGATAATGTCAGTAGTTTAAATGCAGGACTAAACGTATTATTCGCAGCTAGTTTGAAAACCTTTATAAAGGAAGTGTGTGAGAAAGAAAGAGAATAAATGAACACACCTGTGTTTAATCAGGAGTTGGGTGAATTGGGACGTACAGCATGTGGGAAACATGGGCTGTGACAGCCATATTTGATGGCCACACTGTATGCTGGGAAATTGAGTTGCTGGTTTGCTGTGCCTTGTGCCGAGCAAAATGAAAATAATGCGAAAAAAACATTTATTTTAAACAAACAGTCACGTCAGTGACATTTGCTTTGTAAAGTTTTATTTCCTAAAATACGAATCAAATTGTACACCACAAATACTGCAATAATCAACACAACAGCCTCTTCACCATACCAGAAAGAAACAACAATCAAAAAAAGTCGGTCAACAAAAAAAAATACCGTAATTTCCAGACTATAAAGCGTACCCATATATAAGCCGCACCCAAATATTTTAATTTTTAACATAAATTAGCCACAGTGTCTACACTAATGTACTTTACACAGGCTTTAACGAAAGACACGTTACACACGGTGTAACGGGTGAAATATGTTTCGCTTCCTTTAGGGAATAGCATGCCACTGCATTCTACCGGTATTACTGAATGTGTGTAAGACTGAGGATTATGTCCCTATTATTTTCTGATGCTCATTGCTGTTACAACGGCGGTGAGGTGCATTTTTTCGTGAAATTTATTGGTCTAATGTTATGGGGTTCAGTTTTTTGGCTTGAAGTTTGTGAAAACGGAAAAAACCCAGGAAAAATGAATAAATTAGCCGCTTCATTGTTTAAGCCGCAGGGTTCAAAACGTGTAAGTAGTAAAGCAATCTTTCAAAAACGTATTTTCAATAAACAAATAAAATGAATATCATGTCACAATGTAGAACAACTATTAAAATTAAACAGACAAATAAAATGAAAGTAGTAAAACCAAATATCAAGATCTTAGTCTCAGAGCTGGGGCAATATTTGTATTCAACCTCAACAAAAGATGTTTTTCAAAGTTTTTGGAATTTATTCAAGCTTTTTTTGGACTGAAAATGAGGCCATCTGTATTAAAAAGTCGCTTACAGGCCACAGATGTGTGTAGGAGAGTGTTCCACAGAGTTGCATAATATAATTGTTAATGGTAATTTTCAGTTAAAATAAAGTGGAGTACATATATATTAAATAATATATGTAGTTGTGTAGAGGTTAATTTGCTTTTATCTTTGACTCAGTCAAACTCAAAATGACTTTCAGCCAGTACTGAAATGCTTTACGCCACTGTATGCATGTACACTACATGTAAATGAGAGTATTTACTATTTGCAAATACAATAAGAACAAGCTAGTTTTACCTTTCTTAAAAATTTGACAAACAGAGGCACACAGAGAAATATGTAAATGTATAGGGGGGGCCTTTTCTTAAATATAAACTGATGTATCAATCACAGTTGGAGATTAGCTGCTCCGCCGCTGTAGCCTCAGTTACACCAAGGGGATTCATCAACCACACAAAGGCCCAGAAACAGCAGGGTGCAGGAAAATCACAGGGCAGAGATGTGTTCATTAAAGACTTCCAGTGAACCATTTGCAGGCACAGATCCTAGCGAATGTGCAGCGATCTAAATATTCCTTTATCCTGCCACTGATCACTGAAGCCAGTGACACAACGAGAGGAGCGTGTGAAGGAAAAGGAAGCATTCATGCTGCGATCTGTCCATCCAGTCCCGAAGACGGCGTGATGGGGGTGTCAGGCCACCGGTTGTCCTCATTTACACCACCTGATGCGTGCATCCAGGCGGGACGCTGGTTATCAGTAGCGGCTAATTGGCTTGCTGGACCTGTAAATGCCTCGTGTGACAGCTACACACATCCTAATCACCCAGCATCTTTCCCAGTAGCAGGCGGAATTAACTAATGGCAAGGAAATAGAGGAGAAAAAAAGGAAGAAAGAAAGGGAAATAGTAGTAGTAGATTACTTTGCACCCAACATGCAAGTGTCATATGTATTTATTCAATTCACAAACTAGCCTGTCCTAAAAAACTAAACAAAAATATAAATAAATAAAACGTTCACTAGCTTGTTCTCCTCCCACATCTTTTGCACGCATGCTCACAAGTTGTCAAACATTGTTTGATTAGCCCAACTAAAATTCTCCTCTTTAACTGCTGTCTAAATGTCAAAACCCAATGAGCACATAATGTTAGCTAAGAGACAGGCTGATGCTAATGAGGAGCTGCAGATCAGACATGTTCATCGAATGCCTTTTAACTGCAGACCCCAGCTATAACAGGCAACGACCTGCTAATTATCCAGTGCAAAGATAAGGCCTTTCTGGTGTGTCAAGTGAAAAGTGTGATGAGCGAGGAGCTAAAAATCTGTTCGGGATATCACACGTATACAGGATGTACCATATCACAGGTTCACACACGGTGCATTTATGAAAGAAGGAGAGAAAGTGAAGGACTTGGGTGTATAAACGTGTGTGTGTATGTACTGTATGTTATATATATATATATATATATAAAATGCCAGGTGTGTTTTTAAGTCTTTATGATCGTGCAGTCAATTCCTGATCCGTACAAGGCAACTTGATGAGTCATCGGCTTTGTTTAGATCCTTGACTGTGTACTTTCTGTGCATCTGGAGGATTAAATCAGCATCCAATAAAGTCAAAGTCTGCAAAAAATCATCGCATCTCATTTTTGGTAAAAAACTAACTACTGTCGTCATTGTGATGGCTGCTATTATATCTGCTATTATATATTATATGCATAAGATCAAATCTAGAGTATTAACAATGAAATGTATTAGCTATCTAGAAATATCCAGAATATTATAAGTAGGTTTGGAGGTTATACCGTATACACTGGTTTTAAATTTCAAATAGTCAAGTTTATTTTACTAAATATATAATATATATAATACTAAATATAAGAGGTAATCTGTTTAGGGATCAATTATACTACCCAATATCTGTTGAATAACACTGTACATAAGAATCTTATTTTGATATTGCTATTTAACATGTCAAACTCGAGGCCCACAAGCCTAATCTTACCTCCTCTTTAACTTGTGAGAGCCTAAAAGTCATATGATTGTCTTAAAATAAAAGTCTATTCTGCTTTACATTGTACAGTGATCATGAAGATGCTTTTTACTCATCACATGTACCATTAGAGGACAATGAAATTCTTTGAATATGCCAGCAATGTGAGCAAGTTGTGTCCAGAGCACAGTGGCAGCCATGATACAGCCCCTGTGGTGCAAAGAGGCTTAAGGGGCCTGGGTAAAGAGCACAAGTCAATTATGGTGTTCCATAAGGATCGGTTCTAGGCCCCCTGCTTTTCACAATATACATGCAAGTCATCGGATTAGCTTCTACTATTATGCCGATGATACCCAAATACATATCTCATCAAAACCAGACAAAACATCTAATTTGGCTTAGTTAACTGAGTGTGTTAAAGAATTATAGGATTGGTTGACGCATTACTTTCTATCATCAAATTCTGATTATACATAGATTCCAAAAACTAATAGACAGAGGTTCCAGCAGTTCAATTTGCATTTAGAAGGATGTTCTGTAACTACTAGTTCAATAGTAAAAGACCTGGGAGTTATTTTAGACTTGTCTTTTGAAAATCATATCACCCATATTACAAAAACAGGCTTCTTTCACCTTCGAAATATTGCTAAGCTCAGAAACATGCTGTCTATATCTGATGCAGAGAAGCTCGTCCATGCGTTCATGACCTCCAGACTGGACTATTGTAATTCATTACTAGGTGGTTGTCCTGCATCATTAATAAACAAGCTACAGTTTGTCCAGAATGCAGCAGCCAGAGTTCTCACAAGGTCGAGAAAATATGAACATATAACCGCAATCTTCTCATCCCTACACTGACTACCTGTTAAGTTTCGAATCGACTGCAAACTGTTGCTAATTACATACAAAACACTAAATGGTTTGGCCCCATGTATCTCTTCGTCTTCTAACACACGACAATCCGTCACGCTCTTTGAGATCTCAAAACTCCGCAGTTCTAGTAGTTCCTAGAATAGCAAAGTCCACTAAAGGTGGTAGAACATTCTCACATTAAGGTCCTAAACTTTGGAATAATCTTCCTGACAGTGTTCGGGCTCAGACACACTCTCCCAGTTTAAGCGCAGATTAAAGACGTATCTTTTTAGCGAGTTTTACATCACATATCATAAGCTTGTGCTCCAGTACATCTGATCACATGCACATTATCAACTTGTGCTTGTTGATATCATGAACAGCAGCTACACTTATTCCTCTTCACTGCTTCTCTCTCTCTACCCATCCCGAGGCATCCAGAGGTTGCGCCAGCTCCAGTGGTTTCCCACCTCATTATGATTTTGGACCTTCAAATAAGTAGATGGCGACCCTGCAAACATTCTGAACCATCTACAGATGTACCAGTGCCATTTGGATCCCACTTTATGTGGAGTTTGGACATTGGACCTCTACGTGTTTAAAGTCTCTGTCATGGAGGAGTTGGTGTTGGATCTATGATGATTTCAAATGCTGAGCTATTTTATGAGTTGCTCAGTAGCTCCTGGTTCCACAACATCAACTGACTGTATAAGACTGTAGAAAGGACATTACTCATAATCACACACTCCACTGCTCATGGTTGTTCTCACTTTCTGGGGTTTTTGTATTGTTTTTAAGATTTATAATTACACTCTTGATATCACCCAAATGAGGATCGGTTTCCCTTTCGAGTTTTTCTCAAGGTTTTTAAGGGAGTTTTTCCTTGGCACGTTCACCCCATGCTACTCATCAGGGGTAAATACTCATAATTCACTTTAATTCTTAAGTTTTGTAAATCTGCTTTGAGACAATGTCTATTGTGAAACGCTCTATAGAAATTAACATGAATGTGAACTTGATGAAGGGTAGCATGGTGATACTGTTTTTTGTTTCTTTTTTAAACAAACAGGGAAAATAGGTGCTCGTTTGAGGGTTTCAGGGAGAGGTAGGTCTTCAACCATTATTTGAAGATAGCTAGTGACTCAGCTGTTTGGACATCTAGGGGAAGTTCATTTTACCACCTTGGTCCCAGAACAGAAAAGGGTATTTGATGTACTCCTACCACACACCTCATTTGTTGGATGTTTGCCCTCTACAAGGCTGTAGGCAGCTATTCGTTTTAGTAAAACATCACATCTGTTACACATGTTTATACTTATGGTAATAACTTGCGTTTGATGATATTTGTCTTTGTTATTCGCTTGATTGATGGACAATGTTGAGGAAGTGGTAGCTCAATGGATAAGATGTTGGGCTTGGATAATGGATAAGTTGTTGGGCTTCTAGGTTCTAGGCAGAAGGTTATGGGTTCAAATCCTGCCACTACTGGGTCCTTGAGTGAGGCTTATAAAACTAGGAGCTACTAACCATAAAGACTGTTTAAGACTGCAGAAAGAACATCACTTATAATCTTATACTCCAGTTTTCATGTTAGTTCTCACTCTCCAGTGTTCTGTATTGTTGGAAAATTTATGATCAAACTCTTGATGTCACCCAGATGAGGATGGGTTCCCCTTTTGAGTCTGGTTCCTCTCAAGGTTTCTTCCTCATAACATCTAAGGGAGTTTTTCCTTGCCACAGTCGCCACGGCTGCTCATCAGGGACAAATTCGCACCATTCACCATCACTGTTGATTTGTGTAAAGCTGCTTTGAAACAATGTCTGTTGTGAAAAGCGCTATACAAATAAACTTGACTTGACTTGACTTGACTGGCTCTCAGGTGTATGAATTAGATCATTGTAATTTGCTCTGGAAAAGGGTGTCTGGCAAATGCTGTAGATTTTTCCTAATCTGATTAATTGTATGTTGCATGTTATAATAATACAGAGGAATATTAACATTTTTGCATCCATGCAAATGCATGTACAAAATGTGTACCTTAAACATGTAAACATCAAATACAGAGACAGTTATTGAACAATACAATAAAAAGTAGTCACATTTATACGGTCTTACAGTTACAACCGGCCTTCCGAGGGCAGCGATAATGCTGACGTGGCCCTTCATTAAAATGAGCGACACCCCACATGGTTAATGAACATTTTTTCATTTAAAAAATAAAAATAATGTAAAAAAAATGAATATTTGATTAAAAACGAGTGCCAATGTTTTTCAGCAGCATCACATAACACCTAGATTTTTCTACAATGAACAAGGACAGACTAAAAGAAAAGCAACATCACCCATTGCAGGGAAAAAGAATGGTATGCAGGAGTTGGTTCTAAACGAGAGCCAATCTGCTTCCTGTTGGCATTCACGTCATGTGATTATACGCAGCGAGACTCCGAGATTCATCTTCATTTTTTTTTTAAAGCCTTGTCATCGGCGGTGATGAAGAAGGATAGAGACGATGAAACACAGCAGGCTGTGTGTATGTACATGAGGAGAAACTAGAAGTAAATATGCTTAGCACACACATTATCCTGTTAGAGCAGAAATAACACTAAAGGCCAATTGACAAACGCGTGCTTTGAAAGAATCAAAGAGCGGGGTTAGGAATGAATTGTTTTGCTTACCGTGCCTTTAGGACATTACAGATATAAAACACTTGAAATATGTAAGGATAAGGAAGGGGAAGCATTAATGCTTGACTGACTTTCAATGCATTGTGTGTGGTCTTACAGTATAGCCAAACATAGATTCTGTAGGTTAGACAAGCCTATAATTAGACAATGTTTTTCAAAACTAAACAGTAAGCAACTGAGTATTTTTTTATGTTGGCAAACATGATTTAGAACTACATTTAAACAGGTTTGCACTAAATAGCTGATAGCAATAATGATTACAGTCAAATGAATGGCTATCCAGATGTCACCCAAATAAGGACGGGTTTTCTGTTGAAGCCCATGCTGATCGGTGGTGTAGCGAAGTGTTTAAGGCATTGGATCAGAAGGTCATAAGTTCAAACCCCAGCATCTCCAAGCTGCTACTGCTGGTCACTTTAACAAGGTCTCTCGACTACTTTCAAAAAGTTGTAAATTGCTCTGGATAATGGGGTCCACTCTAAATATGAGCATCAAGTCTTTTCTTCCTCATAACATCTCAAGGTGTTCTCTTCACCACCTTTACCTCTCTCTCACTCATTATGGATACATTTATTAGGGACAAATTTGTGAATTTATTTAAAATTCATATTCATAGTCTATTTTTTGTTAAAGCTGCTCTGGAACAATGGCCATTGTTTAAAGTGCTATGCAATTAAAAGTGAATTGGATGCATACTCAAGCCCCATAAGCTCACACTTCAACAACCATCTTGCGATTTACAATCACTTAGTGACACAATTCACGTAAGCAGTGAGAGTCTGTGTTTTTATTAAGCATCATTTTCTAGTCATATTTTGTCTTCATACACTATATGGAAAAATGTTTGTGAAAAGCTGACCACAAGTTTGGAATGTGCTTAACGTCCCATTCCATGTTTATCCCCATTTGCTGTTTTAATAACCTCCACTCTTCTCTGGAATTCTACTAGATTTTGAAATATAAATTTATGGAATTATATTAGAATCACCAATCCACCATGTCCATGACAAGTCCATTATGAGGGTACAAACTGTCATTCATTCATCTTTTTTCTCCTTGAAAGGGTTACAGTGGATGCAAGGTGGAATGGCATGCACCGACTCAGGCTATGTCTACATTACTTTCTTTCTTTCGGCTTCTCCTATTAGGGGTCGCCACAGCGGATCATCCGCATTTTTGATTTGGCACGTTTTTACGCTGGATGCCCTTCCTAACGCAACCCTCCCCATTTATCCGGGCTTGGGACCGGCACTAAGGCTTGTGCAACCCCAATAGTTGGGGTTGGTTCCCTGACCGGGGATCGTACCCGGGCTGCAGCGGGGAGAGCGTCGCATCCTAACCAGTAGACCACCAGGGAATACACTAATCAGGAGAAATCTGAAAACAGCATTAACATAAAAAAAAAAAAAAATGTATTTAAAAAATGGTTTGCTTCCACACTATAGTTTTCCATCTTTTTTCAAAAGTTGCTTATCCACGATAACATTTCTGAAAACGCTTAGATCTCTGTGCTGCACATGAGCAAATGCAAGACAAGCAAATGCTTACCTGCTCTTTAAAACCTTGTGGCAATGTGGAGAAAAGGCGCGGTCACATGAAAAAATGCATCATGGTTTTCGAAAATCTCCGTTTTCACAGTCCACACTGCGACACAAAAATAGCGTTTGCAAATTTATCCATTTTGGGGAGCATTTTCGAAAAGCTACGTTTTTGTTGACTGAAAGACACGGTGTCTCAGTGTAGACAGGAGGACAAAACCGAGAGAAGAATCTGCGTTTTCAAACGAAAACCTTTTAGTGTGGACATGGCCTCATTCACATTCAATGACAATTCACAGTACTGGACTGTTTTAGGAGGATGGAGAAAACCTGAGAGCCCTGAAAATAGGGGGAATGTATAAATCACCACATAGAAATTTATCTGAAATTGAACTGAAGCAGTGAGGTGGCGCTGCTGTTCATTGTGCCAAATTAATACTTCTGTTCACTTAATAGGTCTGGTCATTGCAGGCCATTCAAGATCTTCATAACTATACAAACAATAGTGTCTTGGAGCTGGCTTTGCTCACAAGTACATTGTCATTCTGGAACAGGTCTAGGTCTTCTAGGTCAAGAGAACATAAAATATAATGCTCTTTATTCAAATACATCCTACACATGTAAGTGTCTCCAACTCTGTGGTACCACTTTGGAGAAGAAACACGTGAAGAGTCAGGTGTCCAAACATCAGCCCTGTCGAATCGAGCAATGTGTGCAGCCTGGCAGATGGCTTGAGAATGATGCCCAAGCAGGCAGGAGTTGAAGAGAGTAGAAGCATCACGTTCTTCCTTTTTTTCATTTTTGTAAACTCTTTTTTAAAGCTATTTAGTTAACATTTAAAAAAACCAAACACAACTACTTGAGTTGTTTGGACTTATTTCAAGTGGGTGCGTGCGCACACTACAGGGCTCCGTCTCTCACTGGCATCTGGCAACAAAACAAAAGCACGTAAATAGGCTGCAGTAAATCACACACAGGTGAAGATGGGTACTCGTTAAACTCTTTCTCTCCGCAACTCTACTCCCACTTCAACAGAGCTTCATGCTCTTTTGCCATTTATGTCATCAAAGTTGTTTTAGAACAAACTCATACTACTTACTGATTTTCCCAGAATGATGTCTAATTATGTGTGAAATAAAAAGATTTACTTCTGACCAACTGTTTATTTCTAACGGCAGGGTGATAGGGCCTGACGAAGCAGACAAGCCTGGTTTATTCTCCATGTA
Source organism: Silurus asotus (assembly GCA_024362625.1). Taxonomy (NCBI): domain Eukaryota; kingdom Metazoa; phylum Chordata; class Actinopteri; order Siluriformes; family Siluridae; genus Silurus; species Silurus asotus. Next base: position 7,420,131 of record MU551534.1, read on the forward strand.
TGATGTGTGTGTGTGTGTGTGTGTGTGTGTGTTTGCACAAAATTAAAGGCAAAGCAAGTGGCATTGTTCACCCACTCGCCTGCATCATTTATTTGCATCTGCCCCATTGCACCTCTCATGTTGAAGACAAAAGCAAATCAGTTCATCAGGTTTGCAAGCAAAACTGTAAATTATGTATCAATTTGATGCTTTGAAATGCTAATTAATACAGTAAAACCCCGTTGGACGAGCAACCTATAGTACGAGCAAACGGAGATACGAGCGACCTTGCTCGCAAATTTTTACCATGTTTCACAAGCAAATTTCGAAGGCACGAGCAAACCCACGCTGCAGGTTCCCCGTTTTTGCGTAGGGTCGCATCAATTGCTTAGTCGATGACGTTGATGACTCGGTCACTCTCGATGTTCAGTGCAGCAAAAACGTAACTTTTTTTAGTTTGATATTTTTATTTTACTAGAAATCTTAAAAAAAAGACTCTTAAAAAATTAGTGATGGTGCTGTGAAAACGAAAGTAAATAGAATTACCATGGAAACCGAGGAGGTTACGAGCGTGTTGTGCACGTCTCACGCTCGCAATCAACCACCACCACATGGGTCAGTGTTAAATTATGTTAACATTACGGTAATTTGTTGTGTATTTGTTTGTTAAAATAGGCTACAAATACTTTTTAAGTGCAGAAATAAGCGATTGAATGAGATCTCGGAACGGATTAAAACACGTGTACATTAATTCTTAAAAGGAAAATCAGTTCGAAAGTACGAGCAAATGGACCTACGAGCAATTTTCAAGAACGAATTATGCTCGTACAACGGGGTTTTACTGTACAGTACACTGCTCGGTCCACTGTTGTCATTTGTCAAATTTGACAATGTGCTACACAAAAAAAAAAAGATCTTTCATGAGGTTTAAAGAAAACCTGAAACTTTTCTGAACAGTTAGCATTCAATACACTCTAGACTACTGCATGATGTGATATGTGACACATCAATAGCATATTGAGCGAAGGTTACAGAAAAGGGAAATTTTGCTGCCCCGGTATTGCATGATCCCATTATCTCTTACGACTAAACTCACCTGAACCAGCTTGTTGATCAGCGTAACAAGCAGATCAAGATGGCATACTGTTTTTGGGCTGCCGTAATCAACAATTTTGAGGTGATGGTAGACACTCAGTAACTCACAGCCATTCTGGACAAAAAAACAATATCCCTTCCATGACCTACTGATGAAACACCAGAGCTCCTTCAGAGGAAAGCTTGGCTGTAGAAAGGAGCAGAACAGAAAGTTGCTTGTACCAACAGTGATCTGCGCCAGTCTTATATCTAAACTTGACCAACATCCACTATTACAATTTTTCTCAGTTGCTTTGGAGCATTTCTCGAATCATCCTTAATATTTGCAAACCAGTAAGTGCATTTCTAAAAATAAACAAGCAGCTCAAAATATTGGATTTTTTGCAGAAGCCTGTACTTTTTTCCAAAAATCCTTAGTTGATCTCTTAAAAGTATTTGTGTTCATTCCCATCAGAATCAAAAGTTACTTCGTCATTGTTCACAAACAAAATCATGAAAATGTTTAGTCATGTTGTCAGTATGATGCTGCACAATTTCAGGATTTCTTTATATAAACTTGATCACAGTGACTTAAAAAAATGCACAAAATGTGACTTTTTTCTGTTTGGGATCTCTACATTTTAACAGCACAAATTTGTTTAATCGATTGCATATTAAATTTATATAGATTGCAGGAGACCAGACAGGATTCACACTTTTACTGTACTGTAATAGTGTTCATTCATTTCTTAGTTGTTCATCTACTTTCAGAATGTATAATTCTGTGTTTTGCTCTGTTTGTATTCACTCTCCAAATAAAGGTTCACAAGATTCACCTTTGACCTGCTCTAGAGATCTAGTTGATTATTGGTTGATCTGATGGCGTTCACTCGCCTTCATTAGTGACATTCAAGATTCATCTGCACATTTCATCAATTCAAGTCACATTTACCCAAAAAGAAATGTTTAACTGAAACTTGACAGATGATGTCAACCGGTTCAATCATTTGAACTGATGCTGAGATGTTTTGCGGGTAAAAACTATTCAGGTGAAACCAGTATAATAGATTTTGATCAACATGAACATAAACAACTGATAATGTAGAAAACAGCAGACACTTGTACACAACCGATTAAATGAACGTACCAAATCATTTGCAATTTGATAAAAACAACAAGAAATGTTCTTATGATGTGCACAAATGACTAAATAATGTGGAGGTTAAACAAGTAGTTTTAAGAATTTCATTTCTGATCTGAAAAACGCTTCAAAGCTTTTTATTTTTATCTATCTATCTATCTATCTATCTATCTATCTATCTATCTATCTATCTATCTATCTATCTATCTATCTATCTGTCTGTCTGTCTGTCTATCTATCTATCTATCTATCTATCTATCTATCTATCTATCTAGCTAGCTAGCTATCTAGCTAGCTACTCAACCAACTATAAAGTATGAATGAGATTTGTCTGACTGTAACTCCTGGTTAACTCAATATAGTAGCATATAACATTTCTTTCTTCTTTTTAATTAATAATATTATTTTAAAAGTAAACTTAAGACATGACAAGGAAACAGAGTTTTTGTTGTTGTTAAGCTTTTTCTTAAATCATCTACATTATATCATTTAAATCTTTATTACAGACCCATTGTGTCAATGTAATATTCATTAAAGTAGTACATGAGAAATAATGGAGTCATTATGAAACCAAATCCCAACTACATTTACCTGGTATTGATATTGTTTTGAGCTTAGTCATGACTGCTTGAAGTTAATGACCAAAATGCTAATTCAAATTAGCATGCTGGCAGGGTGCTTTTTAGCAGCTGTTTAGATAGATGATCAACAGAACAATTTGGCCTTTTTTCGAAAGCTTATTACTCTTTCCCCCCGCTACGTTGATCCAACCAATTTGCCCTAATGACAAAGTGACATTTCATGTGCCAGATTTGTACAAAGGAAATATTTTTCCATTACGAATAACAAGACCTTTTGGAAGAGTTTATGAATATAGAGTATCAGAATATCAGAATATATACTGAAGTGAACATAACCAATGCGTACATAAAGTCCTTTCAATGAAAGATACCTTTGTTTGACACTTTTTCAGAGAATTAAGCTAAAAAAATTTGCAGAAGGTGCTATAATCAGTCGGAGATTATGCCTTAAAAGCGTGGACCGGTGTGGATCAGACATGACATGGCATTAAAGTCTTTCATTTTTTGAAGTGTAGCTTTTGTGAGGGACGACGAGGAGTGAAAGCGTAAGAACTTGAATAATGGTAATGGGATTTAAGGACAAAGACATGGGATAAATAGAGAAATGGGATTTTTTTAATCTGAAAATTGGAGAAAAAAACAGTGACAAAGAAAGCAAGCAAATAATTGGATTTAAAATTTTTGGATAAATAAATAAATAAATAAATAAATAAATAAATAAGCGGTTATAAGATTTTTTTTGTTGTTTTATTCGATTGCTTGCCTGCTTGCCTGACTTTATTCCAAACCATCTATCTATCTATCTATCTATCTATCTATCTATCTATCTATCTATCTATCTATCTATCTAGTAACCTAGAACAATTACTAAAATAAATAATTGGGGAGGTGGTACCTTAGTGGTTAAGGCATTAGAATTTGAGTTCAAATCCCATCCACACCAAGATACCGCACCTAAACAAGGCCACTTTGTGGTACATTTCATATTCAAATATCTTTTTTTTAGCACAATAGGACCCTAAATCAACAGTCTACAGTATTGGTCAATGCATAGAACAGGAATTATTTTCTAAACTAACACTATATCTGTGCAAGTGTAAAGAAAAAAGTGGTAAACTGAGGTTCACAGTAACTTGTCATGGGATCACTGGACATGGGGAATATATTAATCGATGCTCATATATTAAAATCACCAAAACTACCATGCCATATTCACCATGAGGGTACAAACAGTCATGCATGATGCAAGATGAATGGCATTCACACTCAAACCCATTTACACCTAATGATGGCCTATTGTAAGAGGGTGGAGATAACCAGAGAGCTCAGAGAATGAGAAGAATATGTGAATTAGCACATAGATAGTTATCTAAACTTAAACTGAACTGGAGCAGTGAGGTGGCTCTGCGGTTCATTGTTCCAATATAATGCTACCGTATAAAATATTTAGACTGCAATAATCATTCAAATATAATCATTTCATGAACCTCAGCTTAAACATTGTGTAATGCAGTGCTTAAAGACCTGGTGTCACTGCGGGTTTTCATTCGAAACTAAGCAGGAGATCTGATATTTCATGTTTAATTAGTCTTCAAGTGACTATCAGATGAAGCTCCAGCTTGGTTGGAATGAAAACAGGGTGCTGCAATAGGCCTTCGTGACACGTCTGACATCAATGTTAGCTATTTGAATACTTTTGTCATGCGATTTATAACTGTTGAGGGATTGATTGATGCAGTGGGAACTGTAGTCTGATGGCAAGACATTTCTTTCACTTCCCAAGAGAAAATGAAAAACTTTCAGTTAAAAGCTGTGGCAGAGAAGTGAGTGGTAAAGATCACATTCACACCTGATTACACACACACACACACAATTGAGGGTTTTCTCTCTCTCTCTCTCTCTCTCTCTCTCTCTCTCTCTCTCTTTCTCTCTCGCTCTCTCTCTCTCTCGCCTCTTATCTCTCTTTCTTTTATTTATTTTGTCACACAGGTGTCTGATCTTTACCACTCACTTCCCCTGGCTCCAGCTTCCATTCACAAATCGGTACTTGACCACACTCCCACTGCCACAAATGCCTAATGTGGGTTTTAGCAATTTTATAAAAAAAAAAACTAAAAATCCATTTCTTGAATGTATCCTCAAAGACTTCCTTTCGAGGTGTGTCGAGCCTCTCTGAGAATCTCTGAAACGATGCCAAAACCTTTGAGTTGGATCTTCATCTTCAGGGAAAGGGCGAAGTCCGCAGGAGCTAAATCTTGCGAGTAGGGTGGGTGCGGAAGTAAGATCATGTTAATTGTTCTTCGACGATCCTCATGCACAAGTTGCTGAATGATTTCGACATTTTAGGGGGTTGAGCTTGTCGAAGTTCTTCCTGATCTCTCTTCGTCCACCAGTGATGTTCTTCCGCTCTTGAAACTCCGCCAACAGCTCATTGCAGCATCGACGTATGTCAAATAAATTTCATGCCAAACGTTCTGGTGGCAGATTTACCACGTTTGGTCTTTGTTCTAAATAGCTGTCCATGAAAAAATCACAGACATGGTAACACAGGTGGTCAGAATAGCACCAGGTAACACCATCAGACTCAAGATTTTTGATACCACCTCATATTTATAGCTTTTTATATCTCTGTAGTATTGCACTGTAGCTTCTAAAGCATTCCAATACCTGAGCCTTGACGTTGGTGGCTTCACTATGGGAGCCAGGACTCCTTTGCCTTTTACAGCCAAAATGAATCATTATACCAGCTAATAAACTTATCAATGACAGCATGATTACATGTTTATGTGTTATGCAGTGAGTCTTTTCATTTTATTCGTCAAATAAAATCAGCCTTTTTTTTTCTTCTTTTAGTATTATTTGTCCAAAAAAAAAAAATCTATTATCCGGCCTGGCAATTTGTGTGTCATTTAAAAGTATTCATTGAGCCGTCTGGTTAAAATGAGCCTCTCACATGTTCAATCGGCCAGTGGCTGCGACCTTTTAATGTCTTTTGGAGAACATCAGATCTTTTTTAATTTTTTTCATTTTGCATGATTGTACTTTATAATCGTCTACACTAAAGCATGCTTGATGATTATTTTCTATGATGTAGTTTTTATTTAAAATAAGAATGAAATTGCAAAACTAGATCATTGAATAATATGTAGATTTACTTTGGCCAAACAAATATATAAATGTACAAATTTTAAACTTTATTTTGATTTCAATTTCCTTCCTAACAGTTTAACAGGATAGCAGATATACAGTCTTGACATCCAGACAGTTTGTTTCTCTGAATATTAAGATGAAATTCTTTGCCATGCTTCTTAATACTTAAAAAGCCCAATTTTTATTGCTAGTTGGAAATTTCTTTCTGACATTAAGATCCAGTTAATTCCAGAGCAGTTCAATAGGATTTAGGTGACCATTCCATGATAGATAACACTCCATATGACTGTTTGCACTCTAAATAGCGCATAATTACAGAGCTTGGATGTACGTTTCAGCTCAGTGTTCTGTTGAATGGTGAAGTGGCTCTATTTACCTGTAGAGACCAAATAGAATTGTTAAAGAAAAAAAAGTTTTCAACCTTCTTTGCTCCAAAACCATCCCAAACCATTGAACTTCCCGCTCTATGTTTGATTGTGGAGGTAAGGCAGTCTGCTAACATCTTCTCTCTTCTTACATAGGTATCACTGTGTAATTAGTGTTTTTGTTAACAGAAACTGTTTGTGTTTGTGCACACACACACACACACACAAAAACACACAGTGGAACCTCGATACTCATGACCTTGACACTCACAATTTCGATAGTTTGTGACTTTTCATTTGAAACTCGTATAATTAAATCTGATAGTTTGCAGGAAGCTGCGAGTGGCTCGAAAGTTTAAAGTAAAATTTCAAAACAGAGTTTGAACTAATAAATTACATAATAATGTTTAAAAATGTATTTTATTATTCTATTACTTATTTAAAATAGTAAATAAAACGTTTATGAGAAGTAATTCACATTTTTGTTGAGTTTACAGTACATGTGCAATTCCCTTAAAAAAGGAACCATTAAAAGGAGAGTAAAACGAACCTTACGATTTTTTTGCTACTCGCGAAGGGGTCATAGAACATAACCCTCGTGAGTATCTATCTATCTATCTATATATATATATATATATTACACATGTATTTCCTGCCGTCTATTTTTACAATTTGTTCATATCTTAATTGAAAGATTAAACAAACATAACCATTGTAAGTCAGGGGCCATATATATATATATACATTACAGACCAAAAGTTTGGACACACCTTCTCATTCAAAGAGTTTTCTTTATTTTTATGACTATGTAATTAGTAGAGTCACACTGAAGGCATCAAAACTATGAATTAACTCATGTGGAATTATATATGTAATTATATACATAACAAAAAAGTGAACTGAAAATATGTCATATTGTAGGTTCTTTAAAGTAGACATCAAGAGAATGCCAAGAGTGTGCCAAGCAGTAATCTAAGCAAAAGGTGGCTACTTTGAAGAACCTACAGTGTGTCATATTTTCAGTTGTTTTACATTTTTTTGTTATGTATATAATTCCATATATAATTCCACATGTGTTAATTCATAGTTTTGATGCCTTCAGTGTGACTCTACAAATTACATAGTCATAAAAATAAAGAAAACTCTTTGAATAAGAAGGTATATATATATTTGTATATATGTATTTCTGTTTGTCACTGTGCTGAGGCTGAGGCTGAGGCTGTTCTGTTTGACTGGTGCCCTTGACAATGTCATTGTTAAAACACATACTCTTTCTAATGTAATGAAATCTAAAGCAATGTCACAGCCAATCAAAAGCCTTTTTATATTGTTATGTAAAACCCATCACAAAATAAACAGTGACTCTGCAGGTAAACACCACAAACAGTGAGTAATCGATGAATATTCATCCTGACACAACTGATTAGGCTGTTTTTGCCTGGTTACACACATTGTGCTGACTGCATTAGCCCACGTGCTTGACCTCATCAGCATTGAGCCGAGCCTGCTGGAAGTGCGTGACGCGAGCTGGGACATACGATGCATACGGGGACACTTACAGAATGCTCCAGGGTCATGTTCAATAGCCTAAGTAATCTTCAGCCTGGGTTTTATTCACACAGCCTTTTACACTTTTTACAACAAGGGAGACTGAAGAACAGTATGGACATTGTCTGTTTGAGGGTTTTGGGACAATTAGGGAATTATTCCAATGTGTCAGATTGGAGACCAGTATGTATATTATGTCAGTATGGGTGTTAGGGGACCGTTAAGTAGCTAGAGAGAGTGAAAAAACATAATGATATGATAGATAGGCCAGGGGTAATTACATCCCTCAACTGACAGAAGAGCTTGTGGAAAAGTTTTAGTTTATGACATCAGGGAGGCAGAGGTTAACATCCCTAGCTGGTAATGCATGGCATGATTTCCTACTGAAACACTAATCTCCTCTGTGGCTAACTGATGATTATAAAATGCTGTTCATTAATCATCTGTAGCCATTGGTGACTGGATATTATGAAAAGAAATTTGTTTAGCCAAACCATTAATAGTTGATAATTAGAGTCCATCTGTGAAACAGTTCTTGGACCCTCATCACCACTGCTTGCACTTAGAGTGTGCTGAAGCAGGTCTGGCAGGTCTAGAGCTTCTTGCTGCTTTGAAGCGGAAATTTCATCAGATTGTAATAGGTAGGATCTGCTCATGAACTTTAAAGTTATGGTGAATTGATTGGCTTAGCTCATCTCCCAAAGGGGAAATGGGGAAGCCAGTGAATGCATGGTTAAAAAAAGATCTGTTTTTTTTAACTATGTGTGGATCGTGTGCTGGACATTTACTGTGTATGAAAGGAAATGAGCATTTGATGTCAAAGTAAAGAAATACAATGCATGGTAAGATGGAACAGTGGGAATTCTTCATACGGAGCAATTTGGGATAGAAGAATTTGAGATTAAAAAGTGTATTATTATAAGTACAGGTCTGTTTCACCATACAGTAAACATTTACTCTGTGAAACCTCCAGCAGCTTAAATTGTAAATAATATTATATTAAGACATAAAGAAATTATTAAGACAAGGAAAAAAGACACCACACATAAATTAAACTGCAAATGCAAAAAAGTGTGTGCGTTGTAAAAGTGTAAAAGGTGGCATAAAAATGTTTCACTCTGTTTATATGAAAAAGTCAATTATTTATTTACATTTACACACTGAATCACTTTGAATCTCAAAACTGGTCAAAACTGGATATTTATCTGGAAGACGGTAAAGTCAACAATTGCCAAATCTGGCGAGTAGAAAGCATGATTAATGGTAGTTTCTAAAATGCATCGTTAGATCGTGTGGATTGTTCTCCGACGATCATCATGCACAAGTTGCAAAATGGTTTCGACATTTTCGGGAGGGTTGAGATGGTTAAAGGTCTTTCTGATCTCTCGTCATCTTCCAGTGATGTTCTTCCGCTCTTAAAGCGTGCGTGCTACTCAAAACACCTCGAGTGACTCATTACAGCATTGTCATATGTCAATCGTATGTAATTTCAAACGTCTCTGTGGCAGATTTGCCCAGTTTCACGCAGATTTTCACATTTGCTCTTCGTTCTTAATTGCTGTCCGTGATGAAATCACAGATCTGATAATGCACATGGTCAGAATAGCACCAGTTATTACTATTAGTCTCAAAACTTTTTGATCCCACCTCATAGAAAGTCTGCAGTCTAAACATGGAAGACATGCATATGCAAAATCCTGCACTGGAAGACTAGGTCCATGTTCTTAGTCCCAATTTTAAAGGGGTGTATGTGTGTGAAAAATATGTAGAGGTTGATTGTAGTCTATGTTGTTATTTGCATTAAACTGCAGTAATATTGGAAGAAAGTAGACGGGTGTCGTTCACAAGTCTGATGGCCTGTGAGTAAAAACCTGTTGGTGTTTTATAAGACCAAAAGCCTTGTAGAACAACATTCAATAAAGTTTAATGGTAATGTTTTTGTATGCCAAACCAAACTACAAATCCCAGCAGATGTTGCTGATATTCTTTCTACTTATATATGTATATCGATCAAATGTCTATAAAGGGCAAGGTACATTTACAGCACGGCTTATTTACATTTACAAAAAACAGCTAATGTCGAAAGCCACAATTGCATTTTCAGCTCATTTAATTCACAGACCTGCTGCAAAAATGGGCGGCGACCAAACATGCCATCACGTGCCAATGTTAACATATACAACTGAATATACAACCCAAATGTTGAGTATGCAATAACCCCACAAACCAGGCAGATTTAATGATCATTTTATATTATTTAAACTTGTGTTGCCTTCGTCTTGTATCTTCAGAAAAGGCCATGCTCTATCAACTGACCAAACTGGAACTTGTAAAAAAAAAAAAGCTAATTTTTTGCACTGATTGGTTGTTTCCAGTTTCTAGTGTGCGTATTAGTATGAATGGAGATCAACAGAAGAAAAAGTGTAGTAGCAGCCTAAAAACAAAAGTGTTAAAAACACTTTCCAAAGGTGTTGTGCATAGAATGCACAAACAACTTTATTACAGCTCATCCATTGTAAAAAAAAAAAAATAAATCAGTTCCTGCAGACACAATTACATCAAGATTTATAGCATTTGGCAAAAGTTATTACCCAGAATGACTTACAAAGTGCTTTCATCAGTAAATACATTTTCTATTCTGGTTCATTAGGACACAGACTAAGAATAAGATCAGTCTGAAAGTGTGTTGGGAAAAAAAATTGTTAGAAAACAAGCTTTTTTTCTTTAGAGATGGTAGGCACTGCTGGAAAACAGGTCTTTAGATATAATATATAGACTAAAGAGCTTTTCGATTATCATGTGGAAATTCATTTTCTCATCTTTATGCTAAAATAGAGAAGAGGTGGTAGTGTGGAAGGAACATGAAAAGGTTCAGTCATGAGGCTGTATTCTGTGTCAGCTGCTACAAAAAGGCTTTTTACTTGACAGCAGTACTGTACTGTATTTAGGTTTTAATTCAATAACTTGTCATGATTTGTTTTCATTTATAGAATTATTTTTTAATTCCTGCTTCCTTTTAAATCATTCGAGTGAAACAACAGTTTTATTAAACCTTTCATTCAGTTTGTCTGTGTAATTATTAAGCTATTCAAACATACCAATGCAATCCTTAAACAAAAACGACAATAACTTCATGTACTCTATTATGCAATTTGTGGCCACTTTTCTTGTGCTCATGCTTGTGTAAACACATGAAAAGGCTCTTTTCGCTCAGATATTCTGTTGTTCTCAACTTCCCACTGATTTGTGAGAAACGTCGCAGGAAAACAGAACGCGAAACGGTTAGAAAAGATGCTGAGACGAGCTGAAGGAAGGACGTGCTGAAAATGAAGATTACAGTAATAGAGTATAAAAAGAGTTTATATGAAATGAAAGAATAGCAAGACACAGTGACAAACAGGGAAGAGTGATGAATAGGCACAAAGACAAAAAAAGGCATAAAGATAGAGATAGCAATGAATAGAGGAAATAATAGACAGTGAAAAATAATTTCTAAACCTCTGACATAGGGGACGTCATGGCGTTAGGACTGTTCAAGAGATAACAATTTGTGTTTATTTGTCTTCTGGTTTGCGAGACAGACTGTTATATAAATTAAAGCACAAAAGATAGAAAAGTTGTATTTATGGGAGGGTTGTGTTAGGAAGGGCATCCAGCAAAACACACGGATCATGAACTATAATTGAATACCAGATCGGTCGAGGCCCGGGTTACCAGCGGCCGCCACAGGTGTCGTTAGCCATCAGGGAAATTGGGCTACTGTTGGCCGAAGAAGGAGAAGGAGAGAAGGAAGACATCGACAGAGACAGCAGGCAAAGAAGTATAGGAGAGTGGAGGTTCTGGTGGGTACTTCAAATGTCTGTATTATGACTGTTAAAGGGAAAGAGGGAACTAATTTGATGGAGAGAAGAAAGTTAGATATGTTGTGTGTTCAGGAGACCAAGTGGAAAGGAAGTAAGGCCAGGAACATTGGATGGTGTTTAAACTGTTCCATCATGATGTGGATGGAAAGAGAAATGGTGTAGGGATGATTCTGAAGGAAGAGTACAGTAAGAGTGTAGTGGAGGTGAATAAAGTTTTCGATAGGGTGATGAACGTAAAGCTGGAAGTTGAAGGGGTGATGATAAATGTCATCAGTGCCAATGCTCCACAAGTGAGCTGTGAGATGGAGGAGAAGGAAAAATTCTGGAGTGAGTTAGATAAAGTGATGGAGAGTGTACCTGGGAATAAAAGATTGATTGGGGCAGACTGTAATAGGCATGTTGGTGAAGAGAACAGAGGTGATGAGGAGGTGATGTGTAGGTATGACCTTAAGGAGAGGAATGTGGGCAGATGGTGGTAGATTTTGCTAAAGGATGGAAATAGAAGTGATGAATAATTATTTTAAGAAGAAGGAGGAGCATAGGGTGACATATAAGAGTGGGGGAACAGCATCAGATGGTGGTCTGTAGGATGGGTTTGGAGGTGAAGAGAAGAAAAGTGAGGACTGAAAGAAAAATAGGATGGTGAAAACTAAAGGAGGAAGACTGTAGTGTAAGATTCAGGGAAGAGGTCAGACAGGGGCTCGGTGGTGGTGAAGAGGTGCTGGATGATTGGGCGACTACTGCAGAAGTGATAAGCGAGACAGAAAAGAAGAACTTGCCGTGACATCTGGAAATAGAAAGGAAGACAAAGAAACGTATTGGTGAAATGAGGAAGTGCAGGAAAGCACAAGGAGAAAGAGGTTGGGGAAACAGAATTGGGATCGACAGAGTAATGAGAAAAGTAAGCAGGAGTGCAAGGAGATGCAGCAGCAGGTGAAGAGGGATGTGGCAAAAGCCAAGGTTTTTAATTAGATTGTTCAACAAAATTTTGAAAGGTGAGAGAATGCCTAAGGAATGGGGATGGTGTGTGCTGGGACCGTTTTTTTTTTAAGAATAAGGGAGATGTGTAGACCTGCAGTAACTACAGGAGAATAAAGTCAGTAGCACCACGAATTTATGGGAAAGAGCATATTTACACTTTTTTCACAATTCTGTGAAACTTTAATTGTTGTATGAGTAGCAGAAATTGGATGAAAGTAAAAAAAATATATATATATATATATATATTATATTTGGTTGGCACGTGTGCAAAGTAACCTGACGTGGTTCCATAATGTTCAGTGGCCTATTTGAAATGCTGATTGGAGCGGAAGATCTCCTGCTATAAAGCTCTGACCTCAAGCCCATTTGAACACATGTGGAATGAATCGGAACAGTAAATTCACCCCAGACCTCCTCACCTCATCTACATCATTATCTGACTTTACTAACAACCTTGTAGATGAATGAGCACACATCTCCATAAGCACATTTCAAACTCTAGTGGAACATCTTTATTATAACAGCAAATGAGGAGTGTTATTGTTGGGTGTTTACAAACATTTGTCCATATAGTGTGGACAAAATAATGTTGAACATTGTCACAAAAGCAGCTCGACTTCCTCACAAATACACATGGCAAAACGATAATTATAACCAATGTTTATGTACAAATATTTCTGTCATATTGATCATTTTTATTGTTGAATCATCTATTTTCTATTTACATCATTGTAACTTCCAGTCAATCATCATTTCCTTCTTGCACAAATGGATGATGAGTTCAATTCCATCAATGCTCCATGCTGTTGACTTCTTTTTTATACAAATTAGAAACTCGGCTCTGTGTTCCCACTGTCATATTACTGGGCAACATCAGAACTTTAAGGATGAATTTGGACAGTAATTAATATCAACAGTCTACTACAGTCGCTCAGGACCACAAGTTGCAATAAACCTTATATCACTGAACACTAATGAATAGACATATATTAGAAATAATGAATGGACATTTGGTGCCACCTAGATGAGAATGAGATTCCCTCTGGGGTCTGGATCCTCTCATGGTTTCTTCAACATACCATCTTATTTAAATTAAATCATAATGAGTGGAAAACGAGCTAAAGTAGATTTTCTTAAGATGTTTTCCAGTAAAAAAAAAAAGGTGGTTAACTGTATTTACATCATCTGCAGTCGCTTTCACACACATCCACACTCACATCTACATTTACATACACACATCAAAAAGCTATATATTGTCTGTGCAGAATCTGCAAATGTGCAACCCAGAAAGCTGCTCCTAATTTTGTATTGTTTTCACCCTGTGATTTCAAGTGCTCGATCGCAGACTGATCTGTCAGGGGAAATTCTGAAGCCATCAGATCATTGCACAACACACACACACACACACACACACACACACACACACACACACACATGTATTTGCATGATAAATCTGATGGGACCGCCATTAGCTATATTGGGACACACGAAAAGGGTCGAGTACTAATTCTGAATCACGGAAAAAGCCACATTAGTCACCACTCTACTGTAACAAAGGAGGGTGTGTTTGTGTGTGGATGTGTGTGTGTGTGTACGTGTGTTCCTATTTACCATGCTTACTCATGGGCCATACGGTCCATTAGGTGCGGCTAAAAAATGGCACTGAAATCACACACAAACACACACGTGCATTTGTCAGCATTATTAACAGAGGAGCAGGCTTGCCACTATCTTTCTAAAAAGCTGAGGCACGGATGCCATGTTGGAAAGGTCACAGGCTGCCTTCCATCGCTCCTGTTTGTCTGTTTGATTAAGTCTGGCCATTAGGACGCTCGGCCAACACACTGGTCGTGTCCTATTACGCAGGCAGCCAGACTGAATACAAACTAATCAGGGGAAGAAAATAATCTGCAGGAGAGAAAAAAAAAAGGAAAGGCATTCGAGGGGAAAAAGAGATGAAAGAGATCAGAAAAGCGAACGGCATCCCGAAAGGGCAACTGCTGCCAGCTTGATGAAACAATCAATCAATGACGGAGGGAGAAAGTACTGTGAGAAAAATAAATGTAAAAAAAAAAGAAAAAAAAAGAAAGAAGGGACTAGTAATGAGAAAAAAGAGGTAGAGTGCAGTAGACGTTACAATTTTATAATTGATCCTGACAGAAATACATAATTTAGTGTGAGAGTGAGAGTCAGACAGAGGATATGGACAGGAGGAAAGAGAAATGACACTTCCCATATCTTTCACAACTCTAATCTACCTCTATCTATCTCTCTTTCTCTCTCTCACTCTCTCTCTCTCTCTCTCTCTCTCTCTCTCACACACACAGACACACACACACACACACACACACACATATGCCAACACAACTGGCCTGAGTTAGGTGACAGTTTTAATGTGACAGATAGTGAAAGATGTACAGCGCAAACTTTGAGTGGAGAGGCAGGAGGTGGAGACGCACTCATCCGTTACGTCATCCTCACTTCCCTCTCGTGTGGTCTCTGTGGATTAACTTGAAAATGTGTGTAATGATTATCATTCACCAAGCTATATAGACTGGATAAATGTGTGTGTGTGTGTGTGTGTGTGTGTGTGTGTGTGTGTGTGTGTGTGTTCTCCAGCTATTCTCTCTTTATCTCTTTGTCAGTTTTTCTCACTTTCCCCCCTTCTGTCTCTCTCTGTCCCTCTCTGTTCTGTCTTTCTCTCCTTAACTCAACATTATCGATCACTCAGCCACGATACATTCGGCTCTCATCAAAGCAAAGTGACTGGGCCAAAAGTGTCCACAGGGAAAGTAAGCTGTGTGTAATAATCACAAGGAAAACAAACAAACGTGTGAACATAAGAACTGCCCGTGAAGACTAATCTGTGTGTGTGTGTGTGTGTGTGTGTGTGTGTGTGTGTGTGTGTGTGTGTGTGTGTGTGTGTGTGTGTGTGCGTGTTTGCTGCTGTTGCTCGCCAGTTATTTGTCATTGTTGTTGCCGTTAATTGTCCCATTTAACTCAAACGCAATCTTGAAGTACAAATGAAGTGGAAAATTGCCTTACCATAAGTTCTGGATCACTTCTCACTGTGTACTGCGGCTTCAGGTGATAATGAAAAATTTCTTTAAAAAGAACTTCAAAAGAATTTTAAAAGATATATATATCTACAATTAAATAAAACAATTTATAATATCATATAAATAGAAAAAAAATTATTGCTTTCTCTAATTTCCTATATCAAGTATTCTTTATTCAATATTTTTTTTATTGATAAAACATTCAAAAATGGAAGAAAAAAAGACTGTCCTGTATCTGGGGGACACTTATTTTTTATTTAATCCTGTTCTTTTGGCTGCTCCCGTTAGGGATTGCACCAGTCTCTTTCAAATCAACCCATGCACATGCATGTCTTCTCTCACCACATCCATAAACAACCTCCTTGGCCTTCTGATATTCCTATATTTACAGTGCCCTCCTCAATTATTGGCACCCCTGTTTAAGATGTGGTCGTGGACTTCTAAAAATTCTCCTTTTTTTTAAAACAACATAGAACCCAAATGCAAAAAAAAGAGAAAAATCCAACCTTTCATTTAAGTACATAACTTTGGTGGTAAATAAAATCATACATTTAGAAAAAAAAAACCTTGAAATCACGTGTCCCACAATTATTGGCACCCCTAACAATTCATCTAAAAAGTTTAATTGTTTTTTTTATACATATATATATTTTTTTTTTTG
>MU551534.1:7436638-7559519 GCA_024362625.1 Silurus asotus
TTTTTTTTTTTTTACTTTATCTTTATTTTATTAATATTATTTTGTTATGCATTGATTTGGTTTCTTCTTTATTTAATTTACATTTTTTTTGTTTGCATGTTTCTTTCCACGTATTTCCTTTATTTATTGACCTGTGTGTTTGCTAATTTAATTGCTTTCATTTGTTTTCCCGACAGTGCGCTACTCTTCTCTCAGGAGCAGCTGGAGATTCTGCTTTGCTTCTCAAGGCCTCAGTTTAGTGTGCACCATGCTACAAATATAATCTTTTTTTTTTCATTAACGCTACACCGTCATTAGCATGCAAATCACAGCATAATAAATGAAGTGTTGTTCAGACAGGCGGTGGAAAAAACATGTGAATCGTTCTTCCGCAATGTCAATTTATTATTTTTTGTTACCTTAGTGTCATTTCATGATTACAAAACCAGCTCGCTCTGCCATTGTTTGGTGCTTGTCATTTTTGTAACTGCATTTTAATAAAGTTAAGGTATATATATATAGAGAGAGAGAGAGAGAGAGAGAGAGAGAGAGAGAGAATATACATGTATAAAATATGTACTCCAGTTTAAAGGGATTTTTTTTGCTAATGTTTATTCACAATATTAACATCTTATATCTTGAATAATATTGTTAACTCACCATATTCACTGAGTCAGATTTACCTTTATATTTGGACACATCTAAATTTACACACACATTTTTATGTCTTTATTAAATTTATTGAAATGTGCCTCATTAAACAGCATAACAGCAAATATTCATGAAGCATAGACTCAATGACTCAAGCAAAGAATCCTTTAAAAAAAAAGTCAATTATAATGACATTTTCTTTTAACCAGAAGGAGTGCATACATTTTTTATTCTTCTACTAATGTTTTTTGTATATATTTCTAACATACACTACAATGCCAAAAGTATTGGGTCACCTGGTCATAAGTACGGTATGTGAATTTTTGAGCACTGCATTCCACATTTAGTCCTAAATTTCTCTTATAATTCCCTCCACTCTTCCGGGAAGATGTTCCACTAGATTTTGGAGTGTGCTTATAGATAGTTGTGTTCATCAGCCACAAGAGTATTACGAAAGGCAGGTACTGATGTTGGTAAGGAGACCTGGAGTGCAATCAGTGTTCCAATTAATCCCAAAGATGTTTAGGGATGAGATCAGAGCTCTATAGCAGGCCACTCAAGATCTTGCTTTCAAAAAAATGTAAACCAGATCTTCAAGGAGCTCACTTTGTGCAAAGGGGCATTGCTATGCTGGAGCAGGTTTGGGTTTCCGAATTCAAGTGGATGCAAAATGTTATTATAGCGCATCTTAACACATCCTGTACACGTGAGTGCCTCCAGCTTTGTGGTAACAAAAATAACCACATATAGCAGGAGAGGTCAGGTGACCCACTAATTGGAAATATAATGTATATGCATTTGCACTTGTACCTATTGTAGCATCTGCATAAGATCATTTGTTGATTAGTTGGATCTCATGTCCCAGACACCCCTTCTAACCATTGACATCTGCATATAAATTAAATGGCCTTTTGAGACAGGACTTAAACCCTTTGAGACAGATCTTCCAGCAGCTTACTTTCAAGAACAACTTCTTCTACTCTGATCTTCAAAAGAACATGGCGAAGTATCCATCTTCTAACAACTCCTAACAGACCCATCAAGAACCTTCTTTGTCTATAGCATCAAAACTCTTGTACAACAACAAAGCCAATGCAGGTAACCGTTTACCAACTATCTGGGTTAGCGTTTAAGTTCCAGACCCTTTATTAAGGTGAATTTTGATTCCTTGATGATACTCATTAGGCTGTGGTCAATTGAGGGTAAACTTGCCATTCCTTTATTCTCTTTCTTTTCTCTCTCTTTCTCTCTCCATTTTCCTAATTTCTCTTTCCATATATGCATGTTTGTGTTTAGTTTTGTCCTGTATTACGTGTAGTCCCATATATTAAACATTCCATGTTCACAAATGATTGTCTCTGAGTGCTGCTCACAATTCAAAGTCACTGAATACTGATTCTGCTACATGCTAACTTACACCTAGTACTGTATAAAGTAAGGAGTTGTCTGTTTTTTGGCCGGGAAGATACCCTTTGTCTGCAATGCACCAAAGTGTCTGTTTATAATGGAGTTTTTACATCACATATTGCCAGGGACAAAAAATGTCTTTAAAGTCAGCACATGTGGAGTTATTTTAGCATAAACTCCATGTTGCTTGAAGCTTTAACCAATCTGATTGCAATTTGTCTAGTCCGAGGCCTGGTAAAAAGCATTTGATCACAACAGAATTCTCACATCCTTTGATTTACATTTACATTTGCGGCATTTAGCAGACGCCCTCGTCCGACTTACAAAAGGGCTTTGAGTCTCTAGAATTGAATAAATCTACAATGGTACACTAGATTACAAAATTCAGATAAATCTTTTTTTTTCACAATGCAAACTTAGAAAGTGCTAATTTATGTGTATTAGGAAGAGGGAGGTCTTCAACCATTGATTGAAAATAGCCAGGGACTCGCTGATTGAGATGGTTTGGACGTGTGCAGAGGAGGGACATGGGGTATATCGGTAAAAAAATGCTGAGGATAAATTCCCCAAGAAAGGAGGAAAAGAGGAAGACTAAGGAGGAGGTTTATGGATGTGGTGAGGGAAGACATGCAGGTAGTTTGCTTAAAAGAGGCAGATGTAGAGGACAGGGGGGTATGGAGACGGATGATCCACTGTGGCGACCCCTAAGTGGAGAAGTAAAAAGAAGAAGATTTATATGTTTGCATATTCTTTGCTGTAGAATTTACACAAAAAAACACAATTTGCCTTCATTTCAAATAGCCAGAACACCGTAATGTACAGAAAAAGGCACAAAGGCAAAAACTTGACATTCAAAAGTCATTCCTTCGTTCCTTCTTGCTTAAGATCAATATGAATACCTGAAGCTCCATCAGTATCTGATTAGAGTCACACCAGGGTATCTTCATTTACATTTACATACATGGCTTTTGGTAGATGTTTTTTTTTTTTTTAAGTAACTTACAATGAACTAATTTATATATTTGAGCAGGAAAGGGTTAAGGGCCTTATTTAGGAGGATTGTCTGACTCCACCACCATCATCAAGTTTGCTGACGACACTGTTGTGGTGGGCCTGATCCCCAACACTGAAGAGACGGCCTACCTACAGAAGATAAAAATTCTGGAGAGATGGTGCAAGAAGAAACAACCTTCTCCTGAACGTCAGCAAGAGTAAGGAGTTGATAGTGGACTTTAGCACAAAGCAGGAACGGTCATACCTACCGCTAAACATCAACGGGACCCCAGTGGAGAGAGTGGACAGTTTCCGGTACCTAGGTGTCCGGTAACCCACATCACACAGGACTTGTCTTGGTCCTGTCACATCAAAACCCTGGTGAAGAAGGCCTGGCAGCATCTGTACCATTTGAGACACTTAAGATACTTTAAACTTCCCTCTCAGGTGCTGAGGACCTTTTACACTATTAAGAGCATTCTGACGAGTAGCATCATTTCCTGGTTCGGGAACAGCACCATGTAGAGCAGGCGAGCCCTCCAGAGGGTGGTGCGGTCAGCAGAACGTACCATCCGCACCGAGCTCCCTGACCCACAGGACATATATATATGTATGTATGTGTATGTGACAAATACAAATTTAACTTGAACTTGAACTTGACTGTGGATAGCCTTAAAGACGACTGCAAGTTAATGCTAAGTCTGAGTAGCCTGAGGTGTTTTTGGTCATTTTAGTTGGATACTATAGATTAAACATTTTGTGCTGAAAGTACAGTTTGTGCTAAAGACTGTTTGACTTTGCAGATGCAGTTTTAAAGAATGATGGCTCATCAGTTTTCTTATGATATTAAGAGCAACAAAGAAGAGTATGGGATCCTTTCTGAGTCTGGTGTCTTCCTAGTGTCATCTCAGAGAATTCCTCACGAGGGATCGAACTCCAAGTCAGTATCTGAATTTTTGTAAAGTTACTCTGTGACAATGTTTACTGGTGATGTAATGTACAAATGAAAAGTAAAGTCTTTTGAAATTAATTAAATTAGTCTATGGAACCACAAGTGGGTACCCTCGGATTTTTATTCAAGTAATAACAAAGAATTAAAATGTTTATACAGAAAAAAAAAAACATTTATATATAAAATGTTATATATTACAGCAAACAAACAGGAGCATGTCTCAAAAATAAAATTAAAACATAACTGAAATGAGAAATACACTATATGGACAAAAGTAGGTAACACCTGACAGAATTGTATCCCTTCTTTTCATCTAGGAGATGCGGACCTGTTCCAGCATCACAATGTTATTTTGCACATAGATAGCTCTCTGAACATAAGATTTAGATGGGTTGGTGTGGAAGATCTTGAGGTCTGATCTCAACCTAACTAAATACCTTTTGGGATGAATTGGAACACTGACTTCACCCAAAGCCTCCTCAAATAATTTACACCAGTACCCGACTCTACCCAACACCCTTATGGCTGAATGAGCAACATCTCAGAATAGTGGAGGGTACTATAACATCTAATGGGGATTAAATGTGAAATTAGATTTTTATAAAACATAAATTAACTTATGGTCAGGTGTCTACAAACTTTTGTCCATACAGTCTATATCAATAGAATGCTTAATGTCAAATTTGTCAATTATTTCCTGTATTGTGTATGGAAATTCAATAAAACATTTATTAGGACGTATTTCATGTAGATTCCATAAAAGAGAAGCCTTGTTAAGTCAGCGTTTTAGGTGAAAACCAGTTCATTTTTTTAGGCAGAAAAAAAAAAATTTGTCGTTACAATAAAGCAAAGTAAATTGCCAATAAACCCACATTGCTCTTTTGACCCGTCACTCACTTACAAAGTGCACTGTTCCACCACATAAATTATACACAACACTGACTTGAGCGCTCTGTTTCTCTCCGAAACCTGACAACAGCCTAATAACTGTTTGGACTTCTCCATGCTTTTTTTCACCCCCAGGCTACAAATATGCCAATAAGCCAGGACTGCATTGTAAGTGTGGTTTCATTAGTTTTAGAGAAATATTTCTGTCAGAAATGTCAGGTTTTGAATATGTTATATTAGTATAGTCTTTAGGGCATTATACTGGGACAAAAAATGCTCATAAAGGAAGGCCTGGCCTAATTCTATAACCGTCAATTATTTTTAATTTATAAATAAATGAAAGGTTTATTCTTAAATGAATCAACTAACGTGCATTCTAAATCTATAATCACCTTACTAAATTGGGATACAGGAAATAAAATTAGAACTGTCTATTCCCGAAACTGGGCTGGGATTCTACTTTTATCATAGCGGTTAGCATTATTTAAATTAAAGTGGAAAAATAAACCTGGAGGAGCATAGACCAGTCCGTATAACATCAGCAAATATTCATAGTGATCAAAGTTCTGGTGCTCAAAGAGCCGGTTTAGATTAATTCCACTCATAAATCCAGATGGGATTATAGGATCTTCTCTTGTGTAATGTAGTGAAGATAGGGGCTTTAAGAAGTCCATTTAGAGATTAGGAGTTTGCAACCATGACAGACCTGACAATTGGAAAATTAGAAGGCTCAGTCATGACAACAGATGTCATCTGTTTACTGGTGTGATTGCAAATGGAAATAGTTTAGTAAAAGCTCAGAAAGTCCAGGACACTTCCTGTCTCTCTGGGTTTATTATTCTTTTTGCACTAGCCCCTTGAAATCTTTATTTAAATGGTGTACTTATGGCCTGGGATCATTCCAACTTCAAACGTACAAAATGCAGCCTCTGCTTAAGCAGCAGGTGTAAAATGTGAAAACCATACTTTAGTAAAAGTATATATATATATCAATAAATCATAAATTTCAATATGACTTTAGTAAAAGTCTTAGAGTATTTTAACAGTATGTTAACAATGAGTATGTGACATATATTGAACGTAGGCTCAAAGACGCACTAGTCCTCAACACCAAGACACGATAGTCAAAAGCTAAAAACAGTTAAATTTTAAGGTTTTATTTCCTAAAATACGAATCGAATTGTATACCTCAACACTGCATTACTCACCCCAACACAACAGCCTCTTCACCATGCCAGAATGAAGAAAAGATTAAACAATTCGGTAAAAAAAAGGAAAGAACAGTACCTCTAAAGCAACCTTTCAAAAAAAGGATCTTTAATTAACAACTAAACTTACAGTATAGTGTTCCAAAGTAGAAAAACCATCATGGATAAGATACAGCCTCTTCTGCAGAATAAACAAGCCACAGCAAATAAAGTTGCCATGTAAAATGTAATTGGAAATAGTCATTGTAAATTAAATATATTGGAATAAAAAGTACATATATTCAATCATAAATGTTCAGTGTGGTTGAAAAGTAACTTTTAAAAATAAGAATTAATAATAAAGTCTAAATTTCTAATGCAAATTTATTGAAACAGTTTGTATATGTACTTTATTACATAGGAAAATGAACACAACTCTTTACATTTCAACACAGGCACCAGTGGAATAAACCAGTATTCTGGTTCTGGAAGTCGTTTGAAATATTGCTGAAAACCTCCTGAATGCTTCCTTGTTCCTACAAGTCCTCCAGTGTGCACCTTCTCTTTTGCATAGCCACACAGGAAAAAATCACAGAGTGGGATCTGGACTTTTTTGTAGGCTATTCATGAGGTCCGTGTCATCCCAGCCAGTGACCTGGAAAATGCTGGTCTAACCACGCATGCACAGTAAGAGCGAAATGGGGTGGTGCATCATTCGGCATGAAAATAAGATTCTATAGTCATTAAAAAATGCTTAGTTAATTTTCACCCACCTTGTAGTTAGGTAGAGAATAAAAGTTGCTTTTATCTTTGATACTCTTTAAAACTAGAAGGTTGGCAAATTATTTAGGTACAGTGACAATGTACATTTACACAATTACTTAACACCACTGTTAGGCAGTCTGTATTAGCACTAACTATCTAGACAGGGGGCCTAAAAGGGGGCCACAGGGGTGAATAGTGTCTTTGAATCCGTTCTAGGTGCAGGTGAGTAAAGTGATTGCATTTGGTACAGACCATAACCATAATGTGTCTTGGTTTCAGTCAAACCAAACATGTCCTAAATTGACCTACGGATGTTTTTATGGGTTGTAGGCAAACTGTTCTGTTTAAGTCACCTGCAAGGTGCAGGCAGAGCCTAAATTTAAAAACTTTCCAGAAGAGTAAAGCTTATTATAAGAGCAAATAAACAATAAATGTGAAACAGGATATTTTTAATAAACACATAAAAAATCACATGTTCAAGTGTCCACAATTGTTTGTTCATATAATGTATGTTGACTACATACTTCATGTCTGGAAACCTGCCAAATAGGCACACTGACAAATTGTGCTAATTATTTTATGAATTCTGGCCATTATCATCCCTGTGTGAGCATGACCAGCTGATTAAAGAGTCATACTGATATTTTGGTACATTTATTCATATTATTTGCTTTATTCAAAACTGTATTAACAAATAATTATTAACCCCTAAATTACCTGACACTCACAGTGGTTTTTTTATTGATAAAGCAGGCTTTCCCCCCTTATAGCTCAGAATATATCATGTTTAGAATTTTAGCAGGTTTAGCAAGTTTAGAATGTACCCCAGATGCTACATTATTTATTGCGTAAAACTCAGTATATTTCAAATGCAAGAATCTGGGTCAAAAAATCAATTATTCCCACAGCAAGCATTAAAAACAGGAACAATTGTGGAAACAAAAAAATAATTACGGCTAAAGGCTTGATTAGACAAAAGGCTTGATTAAATGTATTTGTTTATAACCTAGTCTTAAACAACTGTGTGCTAACTGTGTCGCTTTGTATGAGAAAGCTTTTCCCCCTGCAGTAGTCTTCATTAATTGAGGTACCAACAAATAGCCTGCACCAGTGGATTGATGCAGGTGTTACACTTTTTACGAATGCGGCGGTGCTTGTCCTCGGGGCAACACATTTATTTCTGGAAATGTGTTGCAAATGTCTATACAAATACTGGACATGACATGTGACACATAATTTTAACACAGATCCTCTATTTTAAATACACAAACTCAAACAAAATGACTAAAACCCATTTAGAGCTCTTTCTTAGATGACACAAATTTATAAAATAACAGCCAGGAATCACAATACACTGAATAACAGATTACGGAAAAGTAATACAGAAATGCAGTACTATAAACTTTCCCTTTCGCTCTTGCAGACACCCTTCTATTATAAATTACTTCTGTCACTCTTCTCCACCCACTCCACCCTGCCTGCACTCTTTTCTTCACTTCTCTAACACATTCTATTACTTTGCACTGTTGGCCCCAGGGACCTGAACTCCTCCACCTTCTCCACCTCTTCTCTTTGCAACCGCACCACTCCGCTGCTCTCCCTCTCATTCACACACATGTACTCTGTCTTACTCCTACTGACTTTCATTTTCCTTCTTTCCAGCGCATACCTTTACCTCCCCAGGCTCTTCTCAACCTGCTCTCTATTTTCATCACAAATCACAATATCATCCGCAAACATCACATTCCTGTCTGACCTCATCCGTCAACCTGTCCATTACCACTGCAAACGGGAAAGGGCTCAGAGCCGATCCTTGATGCAGTCCAACCTTCACCTTGAAACAGTCTGTCAGTCCTACTGCACACTTCACTGCTGTCACACTGTCCTCATACATGACCTGCACCACACTTACATACTTCTCGGACACACCTGACTTCCTCACACAATACCACAACTTCTCTCTCGGCACCCTGTTGTACACTTTCTCTCCACAAACCACGAACACAACGCCTTCTGACCTTCTCTATTTTTCTCCATCAACATTTTCAAAGCAAATAATGCATCTGTGGTGCTCTTCCTCGGCTTGAAACAATACAGATACACATAAATGAAAGTTGTCTCGGATAGCAAGGCTGGAGACCATTTAGTGCTTTATACTTTAACTATAGTGTTTTATAATCAATGCTAGATCTAAATCTGAGCCATTGTAATTGAATTAGACATGTGACATGGTCATATTTTCTGGTTATTGTAAAAAGCTCTTGCTCTTGCATTCAAGACTAAATGAAGATTACTTATGTACTACTTACAAGAACATGTAACTACTTAAAAGGCATTAATATAGTCCAATCTAGATGTACCAAAAGCACAAACTAATTTTTTTGCCTCATGTAACGACATCATGTTTCCTATTTTAGCAATATTTCTGAGATGGAAGAAGGCTTTCCTGGTGATGTAATTCACTTGAGCCTCAAAGAAAAACTAGTCAAAAAGTACACCAAGGTCTTTTACTGCTGCATACAATAATGAGACGGAAAGACCATCCAGGGATACTATGTAATCAAAAATCTTACTTGTAGCTGCACTCAGACTTATAAAATCAAACTCTGATAAAATATTTTAAAAAAGTGTCGTCAGACAAATCAAGGGTTAAACACTAAACAAGTTATCACACTTGGGTAACAAGCCAATGGCAGGACCAAAATAGAATCATACAGTGTTTGTTGCCATGGGAAAGTTTATGTGAAAGGTGCAAAACCATGTCAGGGAACTCAAGGGCAGTTAGTCCATGTAGCACTAAATGTGTGTGTGTGTTTGTAGTCCATTTTTCTAATCAATCTGCTAGACTGGCTTAAAAGTAATTCCAGAAGAACCTATTCACAAATAGCCCCGCTGTGAGCAGCTGACTGAATCATTCTGCCCTAAAGAAATTCAGCAGTTTCCTCCAGGTAAAATGTGCTGCCACTCTTAAATCGGCCGAATAAGAAAGTAATCGAGAGAGGATTACATAGCTAATGCGAGCAGAAGATGGAAGGTCAAGTAAAATCTCCCACTTGAATAGGATTAAACTGAACAGGCTTTTCATAAACCGTCTTGTCTTCTCATCCCTGTACAGCATCATCACACATTCAATATTAATATTCCAAAGCGAAGGTGCGTTCAGGACAGAATCACAAAGTAGAACTTAGCAGTGCAAACCTGCAGCTCACCCGCCCATCTACTGATACAAACAGATGGGGCAGACAATATTGGATTTTTGAAGTGTTATTGCACACCATAAAAATGTCAGTAAATACTTTGTCTTCTACTCTTCACAAAGCATGGTTTCTGCTTTAGCAGGGTTTCTAAGAACTACCAAAAATGGACATTATGGTTTTATGAAATGCGATTCCTTATTACAAACCAGGTGTAGGAGCAAATATATGCTAGAGATTCATGTACATAGTAATGTAATACATGTAAATAGTAATGTAAACCTAAGGACGTCCAATATGCAGGCAAAGATATGATGTCATGCAATGTAAAGTGTGATGTACAAGTTTGTGAAACACACTTTACTTCTAAAATAAGAAATTGTTGTCCTAAAGATGCCAAGGGAAAACTTGGGCTGAGGCCAGCAGCTATAAATCCCCGACCTCTACTGCAGTTTTAAAAGTAACACTAAGTTAAAGTGGTGGAACCATCAACAAACCTGGAGTAATCAATACCCGCCAAAAACAGCAGATTAGATCATATTTACCAGCATTTTCTATCAAGATCAGTATGATTGACATTTGCTCAGGGATTAATATAGGAAAAAGAAACACTTTAAATAGAGAGAAAAAGTTTGGCATATGTGGCACTTGTATAATTCTATAAAAACCCAGAGCACTAAAAAACAGCATTCTCGGTGGCACTGACCTGAAATGAGGCTCTGTTTCAATTGCAAATACAGAACAATATATTATTAATACAACTTAAAAAATACTTTTAATATTAAGTTGATAAAATATTTGCAATTTTTCAAAATTATGGACATAACCTATATTACCCGTCAGTCCCGAACTGATCACCCACACCTGTTTCTTGTCACACTTCATTAGCATACTGTATGAACAATATATGAACACCTTACTTTTCTAGCCATATGTGCTTCTTTACCAAACTGTTAGAGGAACATAACTGTACCACAAAGTTAGAAGCACACAATTGTGTAGGATGCCTTTGGAGGTGGTTGCATGACATTTTCTCTTTCCTTTATCTAGGAGACACTAATTTGTTCAGTGAATTTGTGCACAAAGCCATCTACATTAACATTTGGTTTACATGGGTCAGAGTGAAGATCTTGAATGGCCTGCTCTAGAGCTCTAACACTTTTTAAGATGAATTAGAATGCTGACTACACCCCAGGCCTCCTCACCTCACCAATATCAGTTATTTAATAATAATAACAACCATGTGGCTGGATGAGCACAAATCCCAACAAACACACTAAAATATCTTCCTAAAAGAATGAAGGTTGTTCTAACAAATTGAAACTAAATGTGGAATGGGATGTTGCCTTGCATATTGTCTCACATTTTTATTTCTATCTCCGCCCTTGCATTCACTTTCTTTTAATTATATGACAATTCTGGGACTCCAATTTCCATTCATAAACCAGCATGGATCCTGCAGCAGATACTCTGTTGTGACCAATCACCATTTTGCATGTATGCTATTTAAATAATTTCAATAAAACAGCTAAAGGAAAATAAAAAAATATTATTATTATTATGATTTTAATTTCACTTAGTCACTCTGGTCTGGTTAGTCAAGTGACAACACAGTTTGGTAATATAAAAAAAGAGAGAGAGAAGGATACTGGCGAAAACAAAGTTTTAAATATGTATGGACAGTATGCATTTATCCTTTAAAGCAGTTCAAAGCAGATGGCTCATCTGTTTATTAAGTTTCTGTTCTCGTTTATGTTAAAGCCATGACAACAGTACAACCATAATTCCCTCACCAAATTTGTTTTCTCTCTCTCTCTCTCTCTCTCTCTCTCTCTCTTTCTCTCTCTCTCTCTCTCTATCTGTCTCTCTCTCTTTCAAAAAAAACCCATAAAAGATGTGAACTCCTTTGTTCTGAAGACTTTCCTGTCCTAATAAATCTCACTGAGACCTGTAACTGTTACACAGCACTTACGACTGAGATTCCGTCCATAAATTACCCAAAATTTTCTCTAGCAATAAACCTCTTATTTTACTTTATTACATTTTTTTAAAGTATGTCGAGCATTTAGTCCCTGTGATTGGGATTTGTAGCAATTGGCCAGGCAGAGAGACAGAGCTGGGAAAGATGTGCTTCACATTAGAGCAATAAAGGATGAAGATGGAAATGTGTTGACTAGTGAGGAGAGTGTGTTAAGAAGATGGAGGGAGTATTTTGAGCAGCTGATGAATAAGGAAAATGTGAGAGAGAGAAGGTTGGATGGTGTGGAGTTGGTGAAGCAGGATGTAGATAGGATTAGTAAATAGGAAGTGAGAGCAGTGATTAAGAGGATGAAGAGTGGAAAGTTGGTAGGACCAGATGACATACCGGAAGAAGCATGGAGATGTTTAAGGGAGATGGCAGTGGAGTTTTTAACTAGGTTGTTCAACAAGATCTTGGATGGTGAAAGGATGCCTGAAGAATGGAGAAGAAGTTTGCTGGTACCAATCTTTAAAAATAAAGGAAATGTGCAGACCTGCAGGAATTAGAAGAGAAGAGTTGACCATATGTGTGCAGCAGTATGGTTTAATGCTGAGGAAGAGCACCACAGACGCATTATTTGATTTGAGAATGCTGATGAAGAAGTATTGAGAAGGTCAGAAGGAGTTGCATTGTGTTTGTGGATTTAGAGAAAGCGTATTACAGGTTGCCGAGAAAATAGTTGTGGTATTGCATGAGGAAGTCAGGTGTGTCAGAAAAGTATGTGCAGGACATGTATGAGGACAGTGTGACAGCAGTAAAGTGTGCAGTGGAAATGACAGACTGGTTCAAGGTTGGACTGCATCAAGGATTGACTCTGAGCCCTTTCCTTTTTGTAGTGGTGTTGGACAGGTTGACTGACGAGGTCGGACAGGAGTCTCCCTGGACTATGATTTTTGCAGATGATATTGTGATTTGTGGTGAGAGTATTGGAGCAGGTTGAGAAGAGCCTGGAGAGGTGTAGGTATGTGCTGGAGAAAAGGGGAATGAAAATCAGTAGTAGTAAGACAAAATACACATGTGTGAATGAGAGGGAGGGCAGTGGAGTGATGCAGATGCAGGGAAAAGACGTGGGGAAGGTGGAGGAGTTCAGAAACCTGTGGGGGAGATTAAGATGGTTTGGACATGTGCAAAGGACGAAAATGTGGCATATTGGTAGAAGAATGCTGAGGATGGAACCGCCAGGAAGGAGGAAAAGTGGAAGGCCAAAGAGGAGGCTTATGGATGTGGTGAGGGAATACATGCAGGTAGTTGGTTTAAAAAAAGCAGATGTAGAGGACAGGGGGGTATGTAGACGGAAGATCCACTGTGGCGACCCCTAATGGGAGAAGCCGAAAGAAGATGAAGTGTGAGCTTTAACTAATAAAGTTAACTCAATAAGTTTCTCTTTTTGCTGTATTGTGCACCTGACACCTTGGACATTTTTAATGATTAAAAAGTGCAGATGATATTTAACAAAGTTCACAAGTACAAAAGAATCTCAATTGAGACCAAACAGAAATAATGAGGAAACAAAGAACATAATCTTAACCATGGAACAAGAATTGTAACAACAGCTATTCGGGACAACTGTGAGAAAACAAGTCTTCTTCTGCTTCTTTATCTACTTCTTCTTCTGCTTCTTCTTTTTCCTTGATAGTCAATTGGTTTTCAGTAAATCAGCTTAAGAATGCATTACCACCAACAACTGAATCAGAGTGTGAGAAACATTGAGTACTGTGAAGGAGTAGTTTAGATGCAAGTGCTAATCGAGTTGACAATGCGTAAGTGATGTTGAGAAATTTACTAGCTATAAGCAAGGACTCAGCTATTATTATCTCTTTATAATACACTACGCTTAAAGATGCTTAGATAGAAAATAGAAAAAAATAGAGCAGTTTGTTGATGTTTGTATATGATTATATAGGCAATCCCCCCCCCCCATTTATATCACATTTTGTGCGTGTTTACTTTCCTTGTATTTTCTTTTATCTGTTTTAGTAACAAGAAATGTTTAACGGGAAGCCAGCCCAAAAATATGCAGGAATTATTATAATTTTTTTTTTATAGCCGGAGTTTATTCTGGTCGAGATGCTGAGAAATCTCTTTGATTTTCTAAAGTTTGTTTACATCACATTAAATGTAAAGATTTAGAGACTTTTCATCTCCCAGACTTTCAAAAATTAAACCTTAAAAATTGCTAAAAGTGTTGCTTTGTTTTATTCATTATTTTAAACGAGTTGCATTCCATACTGAAAAACGTAGAAAAATACAAGGCATGCGAGGCTTTGAATTGTTGGCACCACAAAGGTGTAGGTTCTTCTCTTATCTTAATAGTCATGTAGTTATGTGAATATGATGATTTTGATTCGAATCCCCACTTTTTGGCCCATTACCCTTGGCTAAATGTGACATTCAATAACGTTTGTTGTATTTCAGTGAAATGCTCATAAAATAAAATATCGCATGAAACGTGTGGCAGGGATTTTACGTGTTTGCCCTTGGCTGCAGCGATTTTTTTACAACAACAATTTGGCTTCGAGACATAAAGCTTAATGATCAGGGCTGTCATATTTGCATACAAGGGTTTCAGGGGGAAGGAGGGGTATCGCTTTTGTGCAAGATGCCAGTTACAGCAGGTAATTAGAAAGTCTGGCAGTTGGGCCCATCATCATTGGCAGAGATTCTGCAGAGGGAGTGTGCACTGTTTCCTTTTAATGAGGCTTATCGCCATGCACTTTTACCCACCCCCATCCCCACCCTCTTTCTCTCCCCTTCACCCAAGACACTCCAATGCATTTACTAGGCCTAATCAGAACATAAGCGTACTCATTACATCCACTACTGAAATAAACCTCCTTTAAATGTCCTCTGTAATTACATCTCATCCCAAGGGGAAAAAACAGAATGATGACACAATGTGAAAGACTTAGGAAATATTTACAAAGTCAAATGGTTAGAAAAAAAAAAAAAACATGACAGATGAAAGTAGTTTAGCTTGTTTATGTAGCAACAACATGTGAGGGCTAACTTTTCAGGGTCATGTGATGTGGAGCATGGACCATCTTTTTGTTTGACAAAAAGCAAACGAGCTTTAATGGTGAAGTACTATGTGTACAAAAGTAAAAATGTGACCAGGACACCTGACTGTTGTAGCCATATATGGTTCTTTCAAGTAAAGTCAAAAGAAGCTTTTACATAAACCGTTACAACAAATTTGTAGACACAAAGTTGTATAGGATGTCTTTGGATGTGGTAGCATTAAATATTCCCTTCTCTAGAATTAGAAGACCCAAACCTGTTCCAGCATGACAATGCCCCTATGCACAAAGCCAGCTCCATAAAAAAATGCTCTACTTAGGTTTGAGTGGCTGCTATTGAACACCTTCGGGAGGAACTGGAACGATGACTGCACCCCAGACAATCTTCCCAGAAGAGTGGACAACTAAATGTGGAATAGGATTTAAAAAAAGCACATAAAATCTAATACTCAGGTGTCCACAAACATTCGTTCATATAGTGTACATACACTAACCAGGAACAACATTATGACCATCTGCTTAATACTGTGTCCTTTTGCTGCCAAAACAGTCCTGAGCATTAACAGCATTCACCACTGTTTCTTCCTTTGGAGCACTTTTGATAGTACAGACCAGGAACACCACACAAGAACTGCAGTTTTCGAGATGCTCTGACCCAGACGTCTAGACATCACAATTCGACCCTCGTCAAACTCACTTAAATCCTTACGTTTGCCTATTTTTTCTGCTTCTAACACGTCAGCTTTGAGGACAATGTTTACTTGCTGCCTAATAAATCCCACTCACTAACAGGGGCCATGATGAAGAGATAATCAGTGTTATTCACTTCACCGCTGATAATGTTATAATGTCAATGTTTATACCTGATTGGTGTATATACTCTGTACTTATTTACTATTCTAGACTATTTTTTATATCATTACTGACTGATGTTCCTTTTCGGGTTAGTAATTATTAATGTTTTTAAATACACCTTAAAAAATTATATTATTTTATGTCTCTAATATAGTAAATAAGGAAACTAATATACAGGTGCATCCCAAAAAATTTGAATATCATTAAAAAGTTGATTTATTTTTGTAATTCATTGCAAAAAGTGAAACTCGTATATTATATAAAGGAAGTGTATGCAGGTGCCAAATCCTGCTGGAAAATGAAATCAGCATCTCCATAAAGCTGGTCAGCAGAGGGAAGAATGGTAGACGACTGTGCTGACATTGGACTTGATAAAACACAGTGGACCAACACCAGCAGATGACACGACTCCCCAAACCACCACTGACTGTGCAAACTTTACACTGGACCTCAAGCAACTTGGATTCTGTGCATCTTCTCTCTTCTTCCAGACTCTGGGACCTTGATTTCCAAATGAAATGCAAAAATGTATTTCCTTTTGTCCTTAAAGACGACTTTGGCCCACTGAGCAACAGTCCAGTCCTTTTAGTCCTTTGCGCAGGTAAGTGACCTCTGACGTTGTCTCTGGTTCAGGAGTGGTTCGACACAAGAAATGAATCAGTTGTAGCCCATGGATTCGTCTGTGTGTGGAGGCTCATGAAGCACTGACTTTAGCTGCAGTCCACTCTTTGTGACTCTACCATAATTCTTGAATGGGCTTCGTTTTTTATTTTTTTACAACATTTTTTCTTTCCATTTAACTTTCTATTAATGTGCTTGGATACAGCAATCTGTGAACAGCAGCTTCTTTAATGATAACCTGTTGTGTCTTTACCTCCTTGGTGTCAATGATCGTCCTCTGGACAACTGTCAAGTCAGCAGTCTTCCCAATGACTGTGTAGCCTGAACCAGACTGAGACACCATTTAAAGTCTCAGGAAACCTTTGCAGGTGTTTGGATTTAATTAGCTGTTTAGAGTGTGACACCACGAGTCTTGCTAATGAACTTTTCCACAATATTCAAATTTTTTGAGATACTGAATTTTGGGTTTTCTTTAACTGTAAGCCATAATCATCAAAATTAAAATAAGTAAAAAATATATAGTATCAGTCTGTGTGTGATGAATCTATTTGATATACAAGTTTCACTTTTTGTGTTGAATTATTAAAATAAATCAACTTTTTAATGATATTCTAATTTATTGAGATGCACTTGTATTAGTAAGGATTTCTGAATGCAAGGTCACATTTTGAGGTGGGTTTTTGATTTGCACAGAAATAAATTTGTTCCTGAATTGATAAAAAAAAAATAGAAACAAAAATTACATTTTGCCAGTTGAGATTGCAACCTGACAGGTAATGCTGTGGCTCTGACGTGTCAAATAATAGAGGTCACATTTATGCACAAAATAGAGAATAGTGCCACTTACAGTTTCACTTCCACTACTTTTGCATGTGCTTGGATCATCGAATATACAGCAAGCTTTAAAGGTTTGCGGTAGATGATTAATGGAATTAAAACTTTGAGTTATATTCCATATATTCCCATATTCATAAAAAAAAAGTGGGGAAGTGGTAGCTCAGTGGTTAAAACTCTGGGTTACTAATTGGAAGGTTGGGGGTTTAAGACCCAGTATTGGCAAGCTGCCTCTCTTGGGCCCTTGAGCAAGGCCCTAAACCCTCTGTGCTCTAGGTGCACTGAATCATACCCCCAGCTTCCTGATATTGCTGGGATATGTGAATAAATAATGTCACTGTGCTGTAATGTCCATGTAATAATAAAAAAAAGACCTTTATATTTGCAGTGTTTATCATCTGTCCAAGACCATTTTAAATGAGATAGACCTCCATGTCATTCAGACCTCCATGTCTACCTCCATCTTTGTATTACTTGCATGTATGTATACATAGTGCATGACCTACTGACAATCACTCCCATATGTGCGTCTTCAACAAATGTTGCCACATTCTTGAAAGCACTTGTGTGTTTGCCAGGGTTGGAGTGGAAGAACCTGAGTGTCCTCACTGACCTCAGTCCCACGGGTTGAATTAAAACAGACCTCCTCATCAAACATCATTATGTGACCTCATTAATGCTCTTGTGTCCTTATGTTCTTGAATGAACACGCATTTTCACAACATTGCTCCAAGAACTTGTGGAAGAGTGGAGCTTATTGAAACAGCAAAGAGGGACTATGTTTAAAAAAGCACATATGATTATGATGCTCAAGAGTTTCTAAACTTTTTAATTGAAAACAAGATAAATGACTCAGACGAGTGGAGTGCGGATGGGATAATTAAACCAGCCTCTTCAAATAGTATGACAATAACTACACATGCTGGTGCACATCCTGTATTTTATATAACATGCAGAAAGAAAAATATGATATTTAAATAAATACCAGGGCCATAAAGAGACAGAATGACAGTTAAGTAGAAAAAAGTTTGAACTGCAGCGTTAATTTAAACTTTTCATTAATCCACAGAAAAATAAAACATAGAAAACAATGTTGGGATACTGTGCAAAATATAAATAAAAACCGAATGCAATGACTGGTAAATGTCATAAATCCATATTCTATATATTCTAGTTAATTTTGAATTTGATCGCTGCAACAGGTCTCAAAAAAGTGGGGACAGGGCAATGTCTACCACTGTGTAGCATCAAACCTTCCGTCCTCATACATCTGGAACATAAGGAGACCAGTTGTTGAAGTTTTGGGAGAGGAATGCTATCCCATATGGGTCTGATTATAACTGCTGAACAGTTCTGGGTGTTCTTTGTTGTATTTTTCGTTGTAATGATGCTCCAGCTGTTTTCAAACGGTTAAAGGGCTCGACTGCAGGCAGGCCCGTTTAGCACCTGGACTCTCTTACTACGAAGTTATGCTATTGTAATAGATGCACTTAGCATTGTTGTGCTCAAATATGCAAGGTCATCTCTAAAAAAGAACTCTTCTGGATAGAAGCTCTTCTCTTTAGTCTGGAGGATGTAGTGTCTATGGTTTTCAAAAAGAAATTCAAACTTTGATTCGTTCGACCACAGAACAGTACTCACTTTGCCTCAGTACATTGACTGGATGGTGGCATTTCTGGATCATGTT
Source organism: Silurus asotus (assembly GCA_024362625.1). Lineage (NCBI taxonomy): Eukaryota > Metazoa > Chordata > Actinopteri > Siluriformes > Siluridae > Silurus > Silurus asotus. The sequence goes on from MU551534.1 coordinate 7,455,689, forward strand.
CACTCATGCCTTCTGTTTTGCATGACAGAGATTTAACTTGCATTTGTGGTTGACATGGTAAACCATGTTCACAGACAATGATCTCTGGAGGTGTTAAGGAAACCATGCAGTGATTTCCATTACAAAATCATGACTGTTGCAGTGCATCCTGAAGGCCAGAAGATCACAGGCATCTCATATTGATTTTTGCCATTGTCCCTTGTGCAGAGAGCTTTCTCCATATTCGTTGAAACGTTTGATGGTATTATGTACTGTAAATCATGAGATACTCAACTGTTTTGTAAACACAGATTTAGAGAATTTGTAGACACAAGTTTTTACAGATTGATGAGGTTCTGCCTATCTTTACTTTCAGATACACCGTTTATACTCAATCATCTTACTGACATGTTGTCAATAACATAATTAGTTGCAAAATGTTTTCTCCAACTGTTTCATTTTAATATCACTGGCCTTTTCCAGATTTATGTTGTCTCGTCCAATTTTTTTGTTGCAGCCATCAAATGAAACTTTTTTCCTTAAAATGGTAAATTCTCTCTTTTTAAACATTTGATATGTTTTTTCTTTGGTTATATTATGAATTAATCTGGGTTTATGATTTTTGTAAATCATTGCATTCTGTTTTTATTAACATTTTACTCGGTGGCCCAATGTTTTGGAAATGGGTGTGTAGAAAAATGGTGGAACCTAAGCAAAGAAAAAAAAATGGATGCCAATTTCTTACTGTATGTTGTGACAATTAAAGCACTTACTATACTTATGTACAGACACATAGTGGTTTGGTCACGTGCAGAGGAGGGACATGGGGTATTTCGATAGAACAATGCTGGGGATGTAGCTGCCAGGCAGGGAAAAAAATAAGGCCATGGTAGATGTTTAGGGATGTGGTGAGGGAAGACATGCAGGTGGTTGGTTTGAAAGACAGCAGATGTAGAGGACAGAGTGATATGGAGACAGATGATCTGCTGTGGGGATTCCTAACAAAAGCAGTAAAAAGTAGTAGAAAAACTATACTTACTATTTACAAATTAGCACATTTAATATTAATAATAATAAGAAGAAAGACAAGCTTTCCTTATACTTCAATCTTGAAAATCTCATGTCAGCACTGTAGATTAGTGGTGTGATCACAAACTATATCCTGTGCACATCCCAGGACTCACACAAGTGTTCACAAAGCTCTCACAGTGAACATCCTTTCTACACACTTCCACCACACACTTAATCCTGACTTTATAGTACACAGTTGTAGATGATAAATGATTTGTAATCCCTCATGTCTCATGTCACGCTAAGAGAGGTTTGAGAATCCTCAACCATTTTTCTTCAGGGTGTTATCGCACTGAGATTTTCCTTGCCACTGTCAGATTGTCCTTGTTGCTCAGTAACCATAATATACACACATTTAGACACACGCTAGCGGAAAGAGAGATATTGGAGTTTTTTTCTGTCCTCTGTTCAGACAAGTTGGCATTATGAGTAGCATAATCTGTTAAATCTCTTTTATGAGGCAGACATGGCGGAGAATTCATTTATGAGGCTTATGAAATGTTTGGCAAAGAGCACCGATTTAGCAAATTATCCCACTCCTAATGCAGGCTCGGAGAAAGCGGCATCAGCGGGAGCAGTTGAGCGGGAGACTTTGCTAAATTGGCTCTAAAAATACACAGAGGAAGGGCACAGTGAGCCTCAGGGTGCAGGAGTGGAGGAGTGGAACCAGTCACCAAAAGATGTCCATCGAGCCTTCTGTTCTGTTGTAACAGCAAACACTGAACTCCAAATAATGAATAAGCACCTACAGCAGTGTCAGACCTAATGATGGAATCCAATTAATAATATCCATCCCTGATCTTTCACTTTCCTTCTCTCCTTCTTACGTCACTATCGTAGTAAGCTATATGGACAAAAGTTTTTGAACACCTGACGTAAGATTCGTATGTGATTTTTAGACATCTCATTTCAGATTTAATCGCCATTTGGTGTTATAAAAAATCTCCACACTTCTGATAAGATGTTCCACTAGATTTTGGATTGTGATTGTAGAGATTTATGATCATTCATCCATACGGGTGTTAGTACAAGGTGGTATTTTAAAGTTTCAAGACTCTGTTTACAAGAAAGTACTTAATTTATCTATGTTTAAACACTTTTACCTTCAAAATAGTCCCCTTGCACAGTAATACAGCGCTCCCAGTGTTCAAGAACATCCTGCAATTCGTACTGGATCTCCACAATGGTGCTTAAAGGGTGGATTTTCATGTTGAGCTCTTTGGAGGTCTTCCTGATCTCTCTTCTCCTTCCAGTGATATTCTTCCGCTCTTGAAGCGAGCGTATCGCGCATCGTCAAGTCAAACGTCTCTGTGCTAGATTTGCCAGAATTCATGCAAAATTTCACATTTGCTCTTTGTTCTAATTTGCTGTCCATGATGAATTCATAGACGTGGTAACACGTGGCCAGAGGAGCACCAGGTAGCACCATTAGTCTCGAAAGTTTTTGATAACACCTCGTAAAGTCAGGTACTGATGTAGGGTAAGAGGGTTTGGGGTACATTTTAATTGTAGATCTTTGAATTTTTCAAGCTTTTTCGTGTCACACACAGTTATATACAGGATTTAAATTACAGTAAAATGTGAACCTGGTCTGCAGAAAAGTGTGCTTTGGATAAAAGGAAATTTAAATATAAAAGAAAAGGAAAAATAAGAGCATATAAGAAAATATATTAGATAAGGATAAAGTGCTAGTTGAAGTATGTTCAAATAGACACTATATGGACAAATATATTGGGACGCTTGACATTCCCAGCCATATGTGCTTCTTTCCCAAACTGTTATCGCAAAGTTAAAGGCATACAATTGTATAGGATGTCTTTGGATGTGGTACCATTAATGTTTTTTATTTCATTAATATTATTGCTTGTTCAACCATAAGGGTGTCAGGTACTGATGTAAGTTGAGGAGGCCTGGGTTACATTCCAATTGAAGATTTGAAACTTTTTTAACTTTTTTTTTGTCAAAAATATAGTTATATACAAAATATAACTATAAACTATAACTATAAAATGTGAACGTGATCAGCTGCTCAGAAAATAGTGCCTTTCGAAAAAAGGAAGTATAAATATAAAATTATAAAAAAATACAGTCATCCCCCGTTTATTAACGAAATACTGCGATAAACAGACGCCAACCTAAACATGCTATTTTATGTATACAGTACTGTCTTAACATTTTACTACATTTTATAACTGCAAATGGTATCATTACTAATAGGTTTTCATTATTTCAACATAAATTCAAACATAAAAAAAAGTACCTATAAGTCTTTTGGTCTATCGTGCTATCCGCGAAGACCGGGAAAATCAACCCAACTAATTAGTTATGTGGCAAATGCAATTCAGCAATAAACCGGGGGCACGAGATTGTAACCAAGTGGAGGATTACTGTACAAGAAAATCTGAGAAGAAATCATACAATATATTAGCTAATAATAAAGTGTTTGTTAAAATAATGCAAATATATTTAGATGTACAAAAGGAAAGTACAACTTGTATGGAATGTGAGGAAGTATGAAAACTGAGCATAAAAGACTTTATGGGATGAATGAGATGCAATTCATCTCAAAAGTGCTGAACCATATCTTTATAGATCTGGCTTTGTGCACAGTGGCATAGTCATGCTGGAACAGGTTTGGGGCTCCAACAATATGTCAACTTTGTGGTAACATTTTGAGGGCTACATATGGCTAGAAAAGTCTGTGGTCTGAATTCTCTTGGCCACATATTCTTTTAAAAAACACTAATAATACTCACAGATAAAACTCAACAAAACATTTATTATTTTGTGCTAAAATAAAGAAAGGGATTTGTAGCCCTTTGCGTCGACTGTACACCATCTCTTGTTTGTGTCCTTGGCTGTAAAGCAATTACTCCTTTCAGACACGCACAATAGAAATGAAATATTTTCCAGCCAGCATTTATCCCAATGTAGCTTGATTGGGAATTATATTTGAACGTTCCTTCTCTCAAAAAGCTCATTATCTTGTTCGGCCCAGTTTGAATAATTGCTTCTCTCATGACCCGTCCAATATTACAAATGAGTTGCTCGGCATGAACCCATGCATTCACTTTGACAATAAAAGTCCATGCATCAGTCGTATAAAAGAGGCCACAGACACATCTATGCAAACCAATCCAGAATGCATTTAGGCTGTTGATTATTATTATATTCTAAAATTACATTTTCTCTGTTGATCGCAATGAGCATTGAGGGCATTTTGGGGTCTTTAAAATGCTGCGAAAAAAAAAAAATCCTTCTCACATGACACACTGTCAGACTGCTGGCTGTTACATTATTCAGGTAAGCTCTTCGCAGGAGAGAAGTTGAAAATCTCAGAAAAAAAGCAACTTTGTACTGATTAATTTGTCTAATTGATTGCCATATCTTGAAAGCGCATTTGACAGAGTTTCATTAGGCGAACGCTTATAATCCTTTCATCCGAAAATTTTGCAGAAGAAACAGCATGCATTATAGATTTCATGTCCAAAATCCACAGACTGATCCGGCTATCCGATTACTGCTCTATAATTTTATTAGCAATTAACCGCAAAAGTGCACGACATTTCCACTAATCAAAATTGATGATTTCTTTTTTCATTCATTTTTTAATGTGCGTGAAGTAAAAAAAAAAAAAAATTAAGAAAAAATGAATGAATCATAAAAATTGTAACCCTTTTAAGTGCCCTGATGTAAAATATGTTCAGGATTTTATGAATAAAAGACATATTCTGAACATTAATTCTTTCAGTGAAAGATTTAAGAAGTCCAGAAGAACAAAGAGTGGCTTTATAATGAGTTGTGTAATATATATAATATATATATATAATATATATATTATATATATATTATATATGTATATATATATATATATATATATGCTATATTGCCAAAATCTCCAAAATCTAGTGGAACATCTTCCCAGACGAGTGGCGGAAGAGCAAATTGGAACTAAATGTGGAATGCAATGATTAAAAAACACATACTGTACTTATGACCAGGTGACCCAAAACATTCATCAATATAGTAGAACATTAGTAGAAGTAGAACTTTTTTTTATAGTGTAATATGTTCTTCTTGTTTAGCATGAAGAAATGTGTTGATGAAAATGCTCTCGCCTACATGCAGTCCCTGTGTGTTGATCCAGCGATGAACCTTGACCCGAGCTCACTTCTTATTTTAACACGTCTATATTAAGTCTGGGAGAGTTGAGCTGTGGAAAATAAAATCAACACTTTCTGAACATAAGATTGAGCTCTATAGTCTATCACAGGAAATATATAAATATATAAATTGGTAACAGGTAAGGACAAGCGGTACTGTCTGGGTAAGGAGCCACCAAAACAGCTTCAGTGTACCTTGACATAATTTCTACAGGTCTGTAGAGATGGAGCTTGAAATATTAGCATTGGTCTAGCAATAGATATTTCCTCAAGAAACATCCCATTGAAATTCAGTTGTGTTTAACAGGGATAATATATGGGTAATCGGAAAGGTCAGAGCAGCCGTTTTACCTCATTTATTTTTATCAAGCCATTCATGGAGCCCTTGTAAACTTGTTGGCATGGTCATCACCGACTTCCAAATGCTTCGTTCCAACCGAGGTTTTCCCAGACTTTTTATACAGTAAACCGAAATCCAACAGAAGGATTGTTCATTTGCAATTCATCAAAAAACTACAAAACAAAACTAAAGTCCATAAACAAAAAACACATTTTGGCCATGTCCTCAATAATACGATTATGCATGGAGTTTTTCTCTCCGTTTTTTTTTTTGGCTTTTGGTCCACACTGAAGGCCCAGGTACCAAATGCACGGCCCGCCTCTGCATGTACTGTACTGTAAACTCAACAAAACTGTGAATTACCTGTCATAAATGTTTTATGTTTTACGTTAAATGAATAATACAATAATCAAATAGTTTTTCAAACATTTTTATGTAATTTATTAGTACAAATTCGACCCACTCGCGAACTATCAGATATTTTGCGAGTTACACTCAGTCCAGTTCCAAATGAAAAGTCGCAAACTATAGAAGTCGTGAGTATCAAGGTTTCACTGTATAAACATCTTTTTTACAAAGTCTTACTTCTATTCTTTTTTTTTTAACTAAATAGTGCAAATATATAAAAAACACATTTTTTCAATACTCAGTGTTCTTTTTTTTTTCATACTAATCCAGACCTGGAAACCACTCAAATCAGATTCCATACTTTTCTCATACTTTTTCAAAATGCGTAGGAACACTGTTTTTCCCTTGTAGCTTTTTAGCATGCACCAACATCTTGGATCTACATTACAACATGCTTGTTTATGTTTTATTTTAATTTATTTAGATTTATGGCTTTGCATTAGGTCTGTACGGGGTAGCATTGTTGCCTCACAGCTCCCAGGGTCACCGGTTTGACCCTGTGTTCATTTTTGGTTTTCATGACCTGCCCACGCCTGGAGGTGGATGCCTCCTCTAAATTGCCCCCAATGCATCAATGTGTGACCAGGGATTCCTGTGATGGACTGGTGAAATCCCAACGTGTTCTGCTAGAAAGCTCTCCTCTGACCCTGACAAGTGTTTACTGAAGACAAATGAATGAATCAGACTCACACAGAGAGTAGAAAGGTATAAATGGGCTTATAACATATCAAACCAAGATGCCTTTATTGTTCTTTATATCGCTTGGAAATTTGTTCACAGTTTTCATTGTAACCGGTGCATGAAGGTAGGAGTTCTAATAATGCGCATGAAGATATTGCACATGCGAGAACAATTGCACATTTGAATGCAGGAAGTACAAATGTGAAGGGCAAATGATAATAATAATAATAATAACGCACATTGCCCATGGAACTGGGGGAATTTTGTGCATTTATATTGCACATACTCACCTGAATATTGTACATGGATGAAAAAAAATATTACACATGATAAAGGAGCATGTATTTAAGGAATATGAGCAGAGCAGAACAGATAGTTTTGCACCATACACAGGGGGAGTAGGAGAGAATGTGTTTAAAGTCGACTGTAATGATCCTTAGGGCTGTTCTGAGCCCTCTCTGAGGCTGTATTTGTTCTTTTTGTGCCAAATAGCCATATTCTTTCAGGAAGAGCAATCTGATACTTGCTTCAATTGCATTTACTGTTCAGTTCAAAGTTTCAGTGGTGTTTGGTCTCTTCAAATAGCCACTACTATAGTTCTTTTGTTGAGCTTTATGCGGTTTAAAGCAGGTCAGGTTGCCACATTACTCCGGACCCCAATGCTCTGGTTGACTATAGCTCTTGAAAAAATCTAGTCTGGGGAACTATAAATTGGCGCTTGTGTGCAAGAAGGACTGGGGTCTATTCTATATTCCAGTGGCGGGCTGTGTATATCACACCTAGGCCTTCAGTGGCGTCATAATTATGATAAAAATCATCAATGTTATAGAGAAATGCAGTATAACAGAGCGCTGCCTCTAGGAATGGAATCTCATACAGTGAGAATAATTGGCATTACTAAAATAAGATATCCAATAAACACAATTCAACAAATATTTTACTGTAGTAACAGCTGCACCACCCACATACATCATCTATAGCAGAAACAATAATATTAACCTTATTAAATGACCGCAGGGTTTCTGGGTTTTTGTGCATCTTTTCTGTGCATTATGGTTTTCTTAACTATTTGAAATTATAGCAAATTTTGTGTCTTTGTGTAAATTCTACAGGAAAAGTGCAAGATATAGATGGTTCATGAAAAAGCTGTGTGTATCTGCGACCAAATCAATTTATTCTTTTGACATATTTAATCCATACGAATAGATTTGAGCTTGTGAAATTTGCAGCAGATGCGGTTTGATACCTCTGACTATAACATGCTCTCCAACCATCCAAAGGCCGGCTGGATGGCCTTGAAGTGAAAATAAAAACGCATTCTGGTCGGTTCAACCAACAGCTTTAGGCAACATCGAGTTTATGGTGAAAAAGCAACATGTGAAATCTGATGATTGGATAGAAGAAATCATAGAGATGAAGAGAATATTTATATTCATGTTAAAAAAAATGAAAGTCAGTCATTGATTCTGGTGGAGTTTAGGCCAGCGGAGAAGAACTTGCTGGTCCAGATGGCCTGCCAATGCTATATTATATAGTTAATGTCTTTATTTATTATTTTATTCATAACGTTTTTTTATTTTTCATATTTCTAAAGCACCAGCACACCATGAAAAATTCCTTGTACATTCAACCCAAGATATTTGGCAACAAAGATGATTCTGGTTCCTAAATTTTACCCAGTGTTTCTGGAATAGGCCTGCAATTTACACTAATGTGACAAAGTAATGCACTTGTTTAAAGCTTTGCCAATCAAAATGAATTGAATTGAAATAACTGTTTTTTGTTTTGTTTTTCTCAATAATGCTAGTTATGGTTCTTATTTTTACCCATTTTAACCAAAATTGTTAATTTGTCAGTTTCCACCCATGACCTAGGTCTCCTCCGTCACACACCAGCTACAAACCAAAGTTCTTCTGAGAGACACCTGATGCCAACCGCGGCCCCCTTCTACATGAATGAGTTTGAATCTTCATTAAAAGAAATGACAGAGTGGACCATCACTCCCACCTCGACAGCACAACCATTTCACACTCTCTTTAATGTCTAATCACATACAGCTTTGGCATCAAGAGAATATTTCGCTATGACAGGACAAATTCTTTTCTGTTTCATTCAGAAAGCTTTTTTTGGCAATTTATACTCATGGGTGTGGAGTAGAGTTATGGACAGGGCTGGGTATTCCATAGCCATTTACACCCGCAAAAAAATTGCGCCAAGTCGTTCTCTCTTTCCAGACAGGTTGATAAATCCCTCCTGCATCCTACTTGCCTACGCCAGGGACTGTTATTTCAGAGAGAGGAAAAAAATGTGCCACAGAAATAAAGTACCTGCTAGTTTGAGATACAAGTGTGTGCCATATAAAAGGTCACTGGGTAACTGGCTCATTTTATAATATGACAAATAGTTGATGAAGTCGTGCAATTTTTCAAACTCCAGAGACTCTTTGAACTGTATAATCAACTCACACATCGCAAAGTTTTAATCACATCCAGGATTTTTTTGGTCTCTAAATAACTAATGAAAAATAAAGCATGTAGCATGACTCATAAAAGGTTAATTGCTTATTGCAATTTTGATAACAAATACAGTACATTTGCAAAATAAATGATGATGATGGTTTTGGGTTAACTAATGCCGAAAGAGCTGCTGGTTTTCTGGCTTGCAAATTTTGTAGAATTGGGTTAACTGTAAAAGCTTTCTTCTATCTGTATTCATGAGTGTAATTAACTATGGTACTTTTGTTAAACAAAATATGAACTGGAAGAGAAATTCAGTGTACAGACAGATGAGCCTGAAAAAGCCTAGCAGTCCTTTAGAATTAAAACCCACACCCCATCACTGAGATAATGTTCTGTATTTGTTTGTCTTTGGAGTTTGTATGTGAACAATTTGATCATTATTGTGTACATATCTGGCCACATATTTTCCAATCAATCAGCTCTTGGAAAGTAAGAAAGCTGGGGTCAGAGCACACGGTCAACCATGATACAGCAGCCCCGGAGCAGAGAGTGTTCAAGGGCCCCAAGAATGTTAGTTTGGCAGTACTGGGACTTAATCCTACAACTTTCCGATCAGTAACCCAGAGCCTTAACTAATGAGCTCCCACTTTTCCATCTGGTTAGTAAAAACACTGATATATGATCGGTCAAATCCTGGTCATGTCCTGACGAATTTTTTATATATGTCTCGGGAATCGAGCAGTTCTGCTAAAAAGTTCAGTCGGGAAAAAAGTAGAGAAAAGTAGACACAACCAGGCAGGTGGTAATCTCTTATTTATTGACAGAAAATACAAAGATAGATAGATAGATAGATAGATAGATAGATAGATAGATAGATAGATAGATAGATAGATAGATAGATAGATCTTTTTTTCTTTCTCCTCTGTTTTCCCCCATTCTGTACTCATCAGCGCCCTCTGTCTAACAGTTCCACAGAGTACTGACATAGACATCTTCTATTCATAGGCAGCTTCTAATTGATGTAAGCATTACATAAAAAAACTCCAAAACGAAATAAGTAAAGAATAGCATAAAAAGAGAAACTCAGCAAAGTGTACCTGAGGAGCGGTAAGTTTTATGGAAATTAAATAGAAAGCTTGCTATCAATAGATATTTGTTTCTGAATACAAGTGCATTGATCGCAACATAGCATCCTCAGACATGCCACTGAATGTAAAATGTAGGTGAATACAGAGTGTGACTTCTGTGTACAGTCCATCAGCAATTTTTGCATAAACGTTTGGGTAAGAATTATGGCCAGTAACTGCATATCAAAGAATCATGCCACATGTTTGTTTACTCACCCGATTTAATTTCACAGTAGTTTCACTTGCATATACACCCACTGGTTTCTGCACAATTTGCCTTTCAATTGTTGTCTTTCCAAGGTCTGTTTCTTTTTACTATGTGTTTTGGATCGCATCCACTTCACGTTTCATTACATGACAGTCAGAATGAAGATAGTGATATTTGGGGTTCTGATCAGACAAGCTACAGTAGACATATTTTTTTTTTTTCCTACCGAAAGGTGAAAACATCCAAACTCACTAGAAATAACTAAATGTTTGGCTTACAAGACTGGGCAGGTCTAAATCCTCCCATAGAGAAAGCAGATAGTGTTTTCTGAAAGGTGTGAGATCTTCAGTAAGAGAGTTTTCTGGCAAGTGGGAACAGGAACTCATAAGGCAGCAGCTTGTCAACTAGTATTGTTTAATAAGGCAGTATATCCACATGATCGATATACTGAAGAACACAATGTCCCCATGCTACTCCTGACAAGTTGTCTGGGGTAATTGCTTGTGTTGCCTATGCCAGAGATTGTTAATTCAGCGAAAATTATTTGTGGTACTGAAATAAAATATCTGCGGTATTGAGATGTGCAATAGAAAAGGTCATTAGGTAACTAGGATCATTTTATAATATGATTAATAGTCGACAAAGTTGTTGCAATTATTCTGATTCTAGAGAGTTTTTGAACTGTATAATCACTATACGACTGAACTAACACACCACAAAGTTTTAATCACATCCAAGAGTTTGCTGGATTCATAAATACATTTTATTAAAAGCAAAGAAAAGAAGGCATCTTAATTTATCTGAAAAGAAAAAGAAGAATTGTAATCTAAGAGCTGCTAATAAAAAATGCTGAATGAGTGCAAAATGATTTAGGCCTTTTTCTCAAAGTATGTCAACATCTCCATATTCTGCTCACTTCACTTATGAGGTTTTTCATTTGAATTATATACAGTTAAAATTAAACAGTGAAATAAAACAGTTCTTCCAGGACCAAAGTTCTACATAAAACACAAATAGTGGTGCATGAATGACAAAAAACATGCACTTAGTAAAATATGACTCCAGTAAAAGTGTCCCTATTACCTTTCACTTGAGTAAAAGTAAAAGGTTTTAGCCTTCATATGTACAGGGAGTGCAGAATTATTAGGCAAGTTGTATTTTTAAAGATTAATTTTATTTGAGGATTTAATTTGAACAACAACCATGTTCTCAATGAACACAAAAAACTCATTAATATCAAAGCTGAATATTTTTGGAAGTAGTGGTTTTAGCCTTCAAATGTACTTTAGTATCCAAATTACTATGATTTATTGAGCTTATATTGTTCCTATTAGCATGTTTGTTACAAGACTCTTGTTATACAAATCAGCTCATGTGAAAAGACTCTAATGTGACTCTCACACCAATAAAATAATAGAATGATATTAATGAGTCAAACACTGAAAGATATCTTTTCAAATTAGCATGTGCCACTTTTTCTTTTCAACGACTTGAAAAAAAAATATCACACAAATAAGATCAGGAGATTTTTTTCATCATTTATTCTTCTCAAAATTTTCTGCTTGCTGTTGAACTGACGCTGAACTGTATATTGGTGTTAAGTAGACACAATTAAGCGTCAATCAAAACAAGTACAAAACAGCACGCACTCTACCCTGATTGGTGGATTTCCTCGTGCTTGACCAGTTAAGTTTTTATCCACACTAAATAAATAGGTACAACTAATTTAACAAAATATAGTTGAGAAAAAAGTAATATTTTTTAAATATGAAATGTAGTGAAGTTAATGTAAAAGTCTCCCTAAAGTAAAGTACAGATACTCAAAAAAGCTACTTACATACAGTAACGAATTACTGTTCAATTACTTTTCTTACTGTCCTCCAGTACACAATATGGCACAAAAACTAATTTGAAGAAACGAACACATTCGCACCCCACATCGTCACATATCGACGCCGTGGATGTTGCGTCCGACGGCGTCCACATCCGATGCCGAGGGTACCCCCTTCGCGCCGCTTTTCGACCCAGATGGACGGGACCCCATTTGTGGGTTACGGTAAGGGTTTGGGTTTGGGTTAGGGTTAGGGTTAGGGTTAGGATTCGGGTTAGAGTTTGGGTTAGGGTTTGGGTTAGGGTTACGGTCATCTTCAGGATTTTTCTAAATTTTCAAATTAATCCTATACACTTATTATCATAGATAATAAATTATTAAGGGCATAGGACAGCGATCTGCGTCAAAAAGCGACTCGAAGTCGGATGTGGACGCCGTCGGACGCAACGTCGATGTGGGGTGAGAATAAGCTGAAGAAACAGCTCGAAAAAAACGACTACATAAAGTGCACGTGTGCAAACAACATTTATTGCAGTCGAAATACAGTTTAAGTACAATAACACTGTAATAATGCAGCACTGACCAGCACACAGAGCTAAAGTGAGATAAGGCACAAAAATCGTCTATATAATAATAAATACTGTACATTTTAAAGCAGTTTTTTGTATAATAGAATATAGTAAATGTGTTTGTGTGTATCGGTCCCGTCTGTTATTGTGGAGTCTGATGGCTTTTTATTACATTTTTATAATAAACAGCTTGCGTTCATGTCCCTCAGCTCCAGAGTTCCACCTTAGGACCAAAGAGACCATCTACAAAACATTACCAAGTGAAAATGATATACTTAGAGAATCAAATAGAGAAGAAGCGCATGTGTCAGCCAGAATAACACTAAGTCTTGTGTTCAATTCCCAGAGTATTAGTCCTAACTAAGAAATCATCAAAGAATAATGACCTCAGCACCATATGGCAAAGCAAATGCATGTGTGCAAAAAACTAAAAAGGTGACCATTATGCATCTGCTGCACACACATTATCCCATTACCATCTCAGAGCCACAGCTCGAAGCTATCTCATCCTCCTCTCTTCATTAGCCGAACCTCTTTTCAGAGCAGCCTTTAAAGACTCCCATGGGCATGTTTGTGCCCAGCTGCCCCATCAACTCTAGGAACACAGGGAACAGGTGGTTCAGGGTGGGCTTAGGGCTATGTTTGCCGTGGGGTTTTGCCGCAGCACAGTGGCTCTTGTGCCCAAGGAAGACAGCACTTTCCACTTCCATTTTCGAAGTGTATTGAATAGCATATGTGGTATATTTGATACATATCGTATTCAGTGCAGCACTAAACTACTATTTCGATTTGACACTGAACCCCTTGACTCCAATGTCCTGAAGAAAAAACGAGCTCCACCAATTTGTCAAACCTTCCCAAGGTTTTCATGAGGCCACTATGTTTTAATATTCAGAAAACATCATGGGCATGACTCACAGCAATTCTGAAAGTGGAAAAGTAGACATATGGTACCTGGAGTTCCACTTGGGTCATGACAAAGTGCATTTGCAAAATTGTTGATGGCAATAATTACAGCTTTCTTGAGATTCAAGACCTTAAAAAGGTGAGGGAGGTTACTAGTTTATTCTTAAATATCCAAATCACGGCAAACATGCCCTCAGTGGGGACACTGCAGCCAGTGGGCAGCCCACAATGGACCCTATTACCAGCATGAAATAAGGGGCACGCCTGGGCACCAGATTATGGAGCCCAGATGAAACCCACAGACCACCTTAATCTAGTTAATGGCTGTCCCAGTGTGCCCTCCCGCCCTTACTAATTTGCATCATAAACCTAAAATATTTAAATGTGTAAATATACATACATGTACATCATTTACAGTCATAGATGGGATGTAATGAAGAATTTGTACTTCAGTAGATTTTTCTGGTATCGATACTTTACTTCACTATTTATATTTGGACAACTTTTTACTTTTTGTTTTATACAAATATTTGTACTTTCTACTCCTTACATGTTCAAACCAGGCTCGTTACTTTGGTTTCAATCTTTTTGGTGATATGATCAGTGTTTCTTTTTTTTCATTGCACACTGTTTTTAGCCCATCAACCTATTTCTTAGGAAATTCCTTTGTATTATATAATATGATGAAACAGGTAGTAGTAGAGGCTTTTTTTTACTTAAGTACATGTCAGAGTTTTTACCAGAGTCTTTAAAAACATGAGTATCTGCACTTCTACTTGAATGAAGGATTTTTATACTTTTATACAAAAAGATCCAATTTTGCTTGGACCTTGTCTCTGTAGCAAAGAGATTCTCAGAATCTTTCGATTATATTATGAAATATAGATGATCATATATTTGAAGTCTTTGTTAAGGAACATTTATAAATGCAGCTTTTCACAGATTGGTGAAACTCTAAATTTCATTATTTCAATCTTTAAAATACAGTACACTATTTATACCCAGTTATGTTACTGACCTGTTGCCAAATTCACTTATTAGTTGCAAAATGTTCCTCCAGCTCTTCCTTATTAGTACAACTAACTTTTTCAACCTTTTGTTTTCTCTGTCCCAACTTTTTTTGAAACGTGTTGCTGCAATCAATTTTAAATAATTTTTTTCTTAAATTGATTCATGTTCTCAGTTTCAAAATTTAATAAGTTCTATTGTAAATAAAATATAAGCTTTATATTTTATATATTTTTATATAGATTTGCAAGTCATTGCATTCTGGTTTTATTGACATTTTACAAAGTGTAACAACTTTTTTGGGGTTGTACTTTCAGAAAAATGTTTTATATTATTAATTTCCTTTTCATTTGAAGACATTTATTTTATAAGGAAAAATAAGTGTACATATATTTTACTCTCGGCACTCCATCAATTCAGCATAGCAATGACAGATAGCGAAGCACAAAATGAAATATGTACCACTCTACTCATAGTTGTTTTTTTAGCCATCATTCTCAAAGGAAAAAAACAGCATGAAATAAGTGGAGCATTTGTCATTTTCACATTTCTAATGTAAGACTAGGTGAGATGAGAGCTCATTCTTGTGCTCTCGATTTCCTGCTAATTGGAATGTTAGTATAAATGATGCGTAAATCTGCGTGTGGGTCATGCGCATATAAATCTGAATTCTGTATTACTACGAGTTTGGTCTTTGTTTATAATCCATCACATCGGAAGTCGGCTTCATTTTATACACACGCCCACATGCACCAAAATGATTAACTCGCACACAGTAATAAAGCATGCAAGAATTTGCCAACTTACCTATATATCAGTCAAATGCCAACATTTCTTGTAATGAAGTGGCCAGAAACATGACAGCTTTATGAAGGTGGGAGAAATAAAAGTAATCAGTTTACTTCTGTATGCATCAGTTTCTTTTAATTTCTGCTAATTTCCCACCAAATTCCTATCAAGTGTCTTTGGAGAAACTATATATAAACTATATCGTGTTATCTGGGGGAAAATGGGATTTTTTACTAAATGGGATTTTTTACTTATTAGATACTCAGAAGGTTTTATCAGTTCATATTAGTGAGCTTTTTTTATTTGCCGCTGTTGTGCTTTGGCTTGTTTATCAGCAGCATTTGACCTCTTAAGAGCTGGATAATAAATAAATAAATAAATAAATAAATAAATAAATAAATAAATAAATAAATAAAAATCCTGATCTGATCTTTTAATTCACTGTTGGTGGTAATGTTTTACCTCAACTGGATTATTATATTGTCAAAAAAAAAAATGTTAATAATAATAATAATATACAAATGCAAATTTTAGTGGAATATTTAAAAAAAGTATATAATTCTTTCTTTTGTGGAAAAAAAACAGACAATTTTAAGCCTTCATAATTATAAATTATGTAAAATACATTCAAGTCAATGAAATGTTATGATTTCAGAACATCGGATTTGATAGAAAAAAGTTGGAAGGGTTTATTATCACATGGACAAATTGAAATTTTAATCCAAAATAATCATAAACAGGAAACAACAAAGTTTTGGTGCATTGAGAAAAGCAAGAACAGGAGCGTGAAATGAAAGCGCGATCAACACTGGGAACTCGAGAAACGAACATCTTAGTACATTAACAGGATAAACTCTGAGTTACTTCACAAAGGGCTGGTGAAACTGAGGTGTGATTGCTCTCGCTTCTGTGTGATTAATGAACAGGTGTGGATGATTAGTAATCAGGTGAAAGTGAACGTGCCACAGTCTGTTGCTGAAGTATAGTCTCTTGCGAAAACATTAGTGGGAAGCAGAGATTTTAGAGGCTGTCGAGGATTATTTTACAATAAGACTTAAAAAGGGAAGCAAACGCCTACTACAACCTAAACTCTATCCATGACCCATTTCAGAGTGTATATATGTTGCACAGCAGCACTATTGTCACTTATTCACACTGGATACACTGTACCTCTATGAAAGTAAATGCTGCTAAATATTATATAAACATTTTTACTATTTTATTTGTTTTGGTTTTTAATTCTATTTTATGTAACAGTGGTAATAAAAAACGTTTCCATGCATGTTATATTGGGTATGTTATGTATGTGTTACAGTATTTTGCCGGGTTGTATTGTATTTGTATGCGGTGTGAAGTTGTGTGCAGGTGCCGTCCCGAGACTCCAGTCCAGGTCTACCCTGCATTCCCGTAAACTAAAGCCGCACCTTCTTCCCTTCTGATGACATCAGCAGGAGAAGACCTATAAAGATGAGGGGAAGTTGGGATTCAGGAGCTCGTTTAGCCGACGCTCGCTTTGATCGTTATTCTGTCCCAAGTTTTTGTTATTTCCTGTTACTGACCTCTGACCTGGAGTTTGTCCTGTCCCGTTTTGAACGTGTTTACCCCGATGTACTACACCTGTAAATATATGTACATATTTGATGTTTTGTACCAGTAGTAGGGGTGTGGCTGCCATTTCTGTTGGGTGTGAGTTTGTTCCCTGTTTTTGGTAAGGGAGTTCGGGAAGTGTTTTGTCTTTCTTTTGGGTTTTGTTTGTACATAATTAGTGTTTGCTAAAAAAAGTGTTTTTTGTTTATTATTTTGGCCTTGGTCTCTTAAAGTCTATCCCGGTGCTGTATTGTACATACTACAATATACCTTCTGTTCTACGACACCCTGGTGTTTGCGTTTCCATCTAAAGCTAGACTGGGACATGTGTTTTTATTTTTTATTTTAGTCTATTACTATGCTTTTTTTTAGACAATTCCTAAAGAATTACATTCATGCTTCCTACAGTCATAATGACCTAAATTAGAATCCACTATACTCCGCCAGTCAAAAGTTTCAAAAGAGAGCTTTTTTTTGGAGACCATCTACATGTTTTATGCATTTTTGTACGATTCTAGAGGTATGCAGTGGTCTGGTTTTGTCCCCCAGAAAAATGCAAATAATTTTTGGGCTGTATGAATATTGATTTTAGGTACAGCTCAGAATTTTTTTCCCCTTAAAATATCCAGAGTTACATGCCTCCTAACCATGACCAAGCTGCACTAGAAGTCAATCATTTTGAGGAATATATAGTGAAACATCACACATTGGGATCTAAATCTCTCTGAATTTTTGTATATCTAAATGAACAGTGAATAAATAAATAAATAAATAAATAAATTAAATAAATAAATAAATAAATAACTTAATATCAGTGAGTTATTATATTGAAAAAGATTCTACTTCAAATAGCACAAATCAAATACAGTACACTGCGAGACAAGCTGCACTAGAAGTCAATCATTTTGAGGAATATATAGTGAAACATCACACATTGGGATCTGAATCTCTCTGAATTGTTGTATATCTAAATAAACAGTGAATAAATAAATAAAAAAATGACTTAATATCAGTGAGTTATTATATTGAAAAAGATTCTACTTCAAATAGCACAAATCAAATACAGTACACTGCGAGAGAGAGAGAGAGAGAGAGAGAGAGAAAAAGAGAGAGAGAGAGAGAGAGAGAGAGAGAGAGAGATGGGAACCTTTGGGACACCTGATTTTCTATCCATATGGTTCTTTTCTTTTTTGAAATGTAACTAAAACTGTACACTAAAAAATATATGTGTAAACATGGAGACCCAAACCTGTTCCAGCATGCACAAAACCAGCTCCATGAAAATCTCCTTTACATGGTTTGAAGTGAATCATTTTAAATTACTTTCTATAAAGCTCGGACCTCAACCCTACTGTTTACCTTTAAGATGAATTGAAACTCTGACTGCACCTCAGCATTGAAACGCAGGCCTCACCTACATCAGTACCTGACCTACAAACACCCTTGTGACTAAATGAGCACACTCCATTATCCATCTTACTCGAGTAAAAGTTCTAAGAGCCACCATTTGCTGTTAGAAATATTCCACTGTTCTGGGAAAATGTAAAACACGATATTCAGAAAAAGCATATGAATCTTATGGTCAGGTTGTCCATATAGTGTATATATTCAGTGGAACATAGGACGGTGGATTTATCAATAAATCCACCGAATTAGAATTATTGATATAAGCTCTGATTCTGGTCCACAGTTGCATTGAATCCAGTTGACCAGTGCTATTCCTCTGTTCAATATAGGTTTAGTATGGATTATATGGCAGGGATGTAAAGAATATGGAGAGGTTACCAAGATAGGCTCAATCACCTATGTTCATTAACCTCAGAGGAAAGCTATGCAAGACAAGGAAAAGCTTGACAATTCTGCACACAGACACATCAGCTCAGATTGAATTTATTTCTTTTTTTTTTTTTTGCCTAAAGCAGCTTTTTTTTGTAACAGGATACTAAGCAGTTGAAGGGTTGAAATTCATGCTCCGGGGCCTAACTGTGATATTGGAATTGAAGTCAGAAACTTGTGATAAGTAGTAGTAAGTTTCCAATAAAGGTGACCAGGTTTTTCATCCTTTTCTTTCTGCAGAGCTTTACATTTTGGAACAGTAACTTGGCTAATCCAATGAACTCAGTCATCCTCCTGCATTTGGAGCTCTCTCTATTTCTTTTCTCTCTCTCTGAACTCCCACTACTACTGCCTAATATCTTGATTCTTTATTCACTTTCACACACTGAAATGTGCTACGATTACTCTTCACTCGTAGCCTTAAGCACAGCTGATTAAAAGCACTGCAACAAAATGAGCAAAAAAAAGACAAACCATCATAAGAAAATGCGCAGAGGGCCTTTTTTGTCAGCATACATGCAAATGTTTCCATTTAACATCCCCCAAGTCCTCCAGCAGTCTCATATTAATGAGGGAAATTAAAATAATACAAGCTCACTAGGGCTTGGGTTGTCAGAACCTACAACTGAGGATGGTCTCTGAACCTCTCAATATATTTGCCAAATGGACTGGTGGATATTGCTTGTGGTAGAGGGAAGCATTTTTTAGATCATTCCGACACATTAGTATAGTTTACGAAAACAGATGAGACACTGGGTTTGCTCTCAGCACATTATTTGATCTAATAAGAGGCAGAACAAATAGGATTTTTGTCTCTTTTTAATTAATGCGTTGCATCTACATGCGGATAAAACCTAGGGTGGTAAGATGAACATTTTGTACGTTTAAATACAGTCATATTTATTCATCCATTATTTGTTTATCCCTTATTTCTTTTATTCGTTCATTAACATTACAAAAGAAAACAGTGTAAAATTAATTTTGGCATGAGTCAAAATTCCTGGCCTGGTCTACAAAAAGGTCCATGGCTGAATAATATGCTATTTAGAGCTTACCTAGTTCTTCACCTGAAATCGTGCTTTCAGTCACTCCTTCTTCCTCAGCTTTTCAGATACTCTGCTAATCAGACACTCACATAATTAGTAGCTCGTCTCCGATCGCAGTTTACTCGCTAATGTAGTAGTCTCACGTTCTAATCAAAACGCAAGACTGATTTCTATTTGGAAATTGGACATTTTGGAGATCTCAGCAGATCATGTTGACTTTGGTTTAGTTTTTTCATTATTTCTTTTTAAAGGATTTTTACTTTTACATTACCGGCATTTGGCAAATGCACTTATCAAGAGGGAGTTACAGTTATTCTAGGTATACAGCTGACCAATTAAGGGTTAAGGGCCTTGCTGAAGGGCCCAGCAGTGGCTGCTTGGTGGTACTGGGATTTTCCAGTGGACAAACTTGCTTCCAAATACCCCGTAAATGTGTTTACAAAATCTTGATTTAAGTAATTATTTTATCCTTTGTGATATTGGTTGCTTAGTTACAAGAAATTGTTCTCATTTATTCTGTGGGACAAACTGAGCAACAGACTATACCGACAGAAGCTCTCTTTGGTTTTATGATCTTCACTGTGCTTCCACTGTGCATTGCACTGAAGCATGGGCAAGTAAAAGAGTAATAGTAAAGATAAAACTTTGGTCAAAGAGAAGTTAGAGGTCAAGAAACTAAGATCTATCTCAGTGGGCTTTGTTGGATGATGCAACCCAAACATATAAGGATCCACAGTGTTCAGTGTGCATTCAAGCCACTATTTTACCACCCTCTTGCAAACTGCCTTGGTTTTCTCAGTCTCTGCTGAAAGAACAAATAGTCATTCATCTTCACTTGCCCCTTTATCCTGGTTGCATTGCATCCGGTGCCAAAACCCCCTGGAAACACTAGGCATGATGTGGAAATAATCCCTGGATGGAACGTCATGTACAGTATACATACTCACGTGTAAAGGAAGTTTAGAAGTCCAGCATATTTTAGAAAGAAACCTGAAATATCTTGGGATCAAATAAGGAAGTCTGGGAGCTATGAGAAGGTGATGTTACCCTCTGAGGCACACTTCTACCCTTGGAAAATCCTCTAGATGTTGTTAAGGTTCAGTACAGGGACTTTATTTGTATGCTGAGGCAATGTGTTGTCATGTCTTGGCTTTAAAGCAACTGTTTACAACGCTGGTGTTTATTAATACGGAATACAATTATTGTGCTGTAGAAAGGGAAATATATCAGGGTAGGAGCTTAATGAGGATATTTATTGTCATGTAACAAAGAAACAAGGAAGGAAGGAAAGTAAGGGGAAATATACAAAACAAAGACAGAAAGAAACATTAATAACTTGAAACATAGGCGACAAAATTCTGAACCTGAGCAAAGCAACCCATGAAAATGTGAGACTTTATACTTGTGCTAATTAAAGGTGACAGGTGTGAATGATCAGTGACATGTGACTTAGTCATGTGCTATTCAGGTGCTATGATTCTGGCAATGATGACTTTAGCCATGAAATCACATTTGAACACCCCAATTGTTTTTGCCTCAGTACCCCACCGATCTCTCCTTTTCCAAACCATTCATCCATCCATTCAACCATTTATAGGACAATTAACACTTCACTAAAGTTTATGGAAGTTCGCTGTTCTACCTTGGGGTGAGATAGTAAATGACTTCAGACACGTCAGACATGGCAGTAGACGTGACAAGATGCAGATGAAATGAGGCAGATGTAAAACAAATGTGCTACTAATTTAGACGTGAATGTGGATAAAAGACAGAAGAAAAAAGATAAAGTGACTAATTGGAATGAGTACAATTTACAGCACCAGGGTTCTGTTCTCTGTCTGCGGTACTTATGAATATGGCTGGAATCATGCTAGCTACATGTTTGGAAATCTGAGAGAATTCACTGAGAGACCGAGCTCAACAACAATTTCACTCTCACACACCTAATTAATATTTATTAATATCTAGCTGTCAAACACGAATATACACAAAAAGAATATATTTTACTACATTTTTACTACAGCTATATTAAGCTAGTGTTTGGTAGGTTTTGCTAGATTATACCAAATATATGCTATCTTTTGCTACATGATGCTACAATTTGCTATGTTTTGCTACAATATAATACATTTTGCTGTTTATCTATGTTTTACTGCATCAGCTATGTTTAGCTATGTTTTACTACTTTATGCTACATTTAGCTGTTTTGCTAAATTTTGCTACATTTTAGTACACTTTGTACATTATGCTATGTTTTGCTACATTGTAACATTTTGCTTTGTTTTGCGTTAATGTGGTGTTTACTACATGCTATGTTTTGCTACATTATATCACACTGCTTTGTTTTGCTACAATATGTTACATTTTGCTATGTTTTGCTACATTATAACACTGCTTTGTTTTGCTACAATATGTTACATTTGGCTATGTTTTGCTACATGTTGCTACTTCATGCTACATTTTGCTATGTTCTGCTACATTATAAAACAATGCGCACGTTACACTACATTTTGTTGTTTTGTCACATTGTTGTTTTGTTACTTTGTGCTACATTATGCTGGATTTGCCATGTTTTGCTACATTTTGCTATGTTTATTTACTTATTGCTGTGTTTCGCTGTCTGCAAAAAATATCTCTCCATGTTTATTTGATGGTTTTAGTATGTATGATTGCTATGTGCCAGAGAACTATGGACCCTCTTTAAAGTTCATGTCATGTACTTAGCCAAATGATTTGAGTTGCAGCAAATAACCTTCCCAACCTTGACCTTATAGTAAGCAGATGCTTTATAGGAGGAGATAGACTAGTATTCCAGTGTTCTGGGCTTAATTCCCAATTTCTCTGAGTATATCTGATATGAATTTTGAATGAAAGAGACCTCCACAGACTGCAGCAATATAACATTAATAGGGCTCGATAACAGGTAGACTCCATAACAGGTCGAACTCTCCCTCAAAGTCGGGGGTTTAATCGATTGACTGTGTGCATTGACTGTATTCTAAGCTATCATACTCAGCAGGTGGGTCTATCCTTTTTACCTCAGCTTATAGAGCGTATTGCACAAATAACCAGGCCTTGAATTTTCAATGATGGCTCTTAGAAAATGAAGAAAAAGCCAGAAATCATCTACTTGCTTTTGACTTCAATCCAGTAAGTAAATCACCTGAATGAATCAGAATGGATTTTTTCACTAGCAATAATGAGACAATCGACAGCTGATGTATGAATCTTTTTTTCTCCCACTATCACAGTCAAAAATTTCATAATGTTCCATTTTCAGAAAATATTTTCAATGCCGTATTAGTAACACTGACACATTTGTCATTCGATTCCTCCTAAATAAATTCCTGTCATGTTATTAGCAGCCTCGGATCTGCCAGTAATTCAGCAGGAGGTATTAAAATGCTGCCGTTTAGTCGACACTCATTTAAATCTACTGAAGCATGAAAATATTAAACGGGTATTAAAATTGAACAGGTTTCATTGTACATTTGCAACCACACAAATTAAGAAAGTAGGACAGGGCTCGCTCCCGCTCTGGGAATATAGTACAGATTTACATCATATTTAGCCTCATGTATGGTGTATGACATGACAAAAGCACATGCTATAACTCATGTATATTGAAATCTTGGGACCAAAGATTTCTTAGGAGAAATGATACCAGAAAATGAACTTAAACACAATGACTGTGACTGACGACAACAACAACTGTGAAAGACATACTTGTGACAAACAACCGCTAATTACATGACAATGTGTAAGTAGTTTGTTAGTAGACTTCATGTGTCATTTAGGGGCTGATGGAGGACATATTCCTGGGACTCTCAGCATAATGCAAATGTGTTAAATACCAAGTGTACTCAATTTACAGACTTCAATATACAGTAAATATCACAGACTTCTTAGTGAAATAACACCCCCTAAGTGGCAGGCTTGTTAGAGAGGCTCAGAGGTAGAAGACCTTTGTTGATCAAAGTATTTTTTAACTAATTAAACTTATAACTAAACTTATTATAACAATGACTTTAATCTAACATTGAAATCTCATCCTGTAATGATCTGTCTCACTCAAGAACTAATTATGCATTGAATGAATAAACAATTCTTTTACAATTATTTTAATAGAAAAACGTTTTACAGACTAATGTTGCTAGCTGGTGCTATTCTGATCACATGCATCAACTCGTCTGCGATTTCATCATGGACAGCAAGTTAGAACAAAAAGCAAACATCGAATTCTGCATGAAACTGGCAAAAACTGCTACAAAGACCATTAAAATGACATGTTTTAATATGGCAATGCAGCAATAGGTCGTTCGAGGTGTTTTGAATAGCACGTGTGCTTTAAGAGCAGAAGAACATCAATGCAGGATGACGAGAGATCAGGAAGATCTTTAACAAGCTCAACCCCTGAAACCATTCAGCAACTTGTACATTGAGATCATCTAAGAAAAATCCATATGATTTCACTTTTGCACCCAACCTATTTGCCAGATTTGGCTCCTGCAGACTTCGCCCTCTTCCCAAAGATGAAGATCCAGCTTAAACTTCAAGGCATGTAGGGCGTATTGGGGACAAGATGAGGAAGGCATGATTGAGATGGTTTGGACATGTGCAGAAGAGGGACATGGGGTATATCTAAAGAAGAATGCTGAAAATGGAGCCACCAGGAAGGAGGAAAAGAGGAAGGCTAAGAAGGAGGTTTATGGATGTGACATGCAGGTGGTTAGTTTAAAAAAGGAAGATGTACAGGACAGGGAGTTATGGAGACAGATTATCTGCTTTGGTGACCAGTAACAGGAGCAGCCAAAAGAAGAAGAAGACGAGCCAAAGATTCAACGATAATTGCGTCCTGCGATGCCCTATCACAAAGGTCCAGTGGAATGCGGTGTAAAGGTTAAATAACTGGGATGAAGTCAAGTTTGGTATACAAGGGAGGGAATTTTTCTTTGTCCATAACAGTCAATTTCAGTGACCCCAACATTTCTATTTTGTAGTTGTAATAGCCATGACGGGCAGTAAGGGGTGTGGCCAGTTAAAATATTTTCTGTAGGTGTCAGCATTTAGAATAAATACACTGGTCCCCTTTTCCGCAGCAATGAAATACACACATCATTTAGAATTACTGTACATGATTCGAATGTCAGCAATCCTGATGTCACATTAGGGATTATCATGCAAATAAACTTTTCACAGACTTTGATTGTTTTTCCCTGCAATTGGGTCATGTCTGGCTATAAGCTGGGCAGTTATGAGTTCTGTCATTATAAATCTGGAATCCACAGTTACCACATGTGAACTGCTGGCAGGGTCAGGTACATTGTTAGCTGCATTACAGAATTAGGGACATGGGTGACAGCTTCTGTGCTCATGCTAGATGAGCGCTTCCTGAGTGCTATCTGGCTGGGTGTGGGTTCAGTTTGACTGGTCAGTGTGGCTGCACATTCTGCTGCACACTCTACTTAAAATGCAATGGCTATTGTTTTTAAAAAGTAAAAGCTCGTCCGACTCTAATAATAGGTTTTTCCAAATGTTCTTATTGTGTTAGTTGATCCCGAATCATAACGCCAAACTTAAAGAAGTTGGCCAGTCCTCTCAAATTAGCCACATACTGGTGCACTGATTCACCAGGAAGCACCGGCAAAATATGGACCGGCGCAGCAAAGCGTTTCATGGAGTGGTAAAATGTCCATGTAGCAGAGTCACTGCCTCGTCAAACGTGACGTTGTTTTCCATTTTAAGCGTTCCTTTTCTGGATGCGTTCACTTGATTGAAACCCACTGCGACTAAATACGTTTCAAAAGGCCAGCCAGAGGGGCCATGGTAGAAGGCTTACCCCGGAAGCACAAGAAAAGGTGGCGGCAGAGGTAACGAGCAATTAACCATCCTTGTTGCTAAAATGCTGCGTGCACAAAAGATTTAAAAAGAGAATGATTCTTTTAGCAACTCAGTGCTTCCATTGACTTCCTTCACAAAATTCCGCAACATACACATTACACAATGCATAGTGTTCACCCTACCAAACACTACAAATAAATAGATCAATTATTATAACTATAGAAAATTTGAGTCTTCTCTCTCGCTCTCTTTTTTTTTATCAAATCGTAAAAAAATAAAGTGAAGTTCCAAACCCCACATTTTAGATCATATGAATGACATTTCGGCTTTATGACACGAACCATTTCCTGTCTCAGGAAATGCGCCAGTTTGTTTTATTCATTACAAATTTCATTAGAAGAGAACCGAGCCATTTTAAAACTCTTCAGCGAGCCGTTCACTGCTGTCAAACAAAGGCACGGAAATAATTAATTACACATTACACTCACTGTTGGAGGAATACGATGTGTGGCAATCATAATCAGTGCCTGAGTGTAGTCAAGGTCAATGCAATCCACACCCAGACACATGCATGCACACACACACACACACTTCAGCCCACTTTCAATCCATTTCACTAAGTTCAATGTCTTTATGATTTATAGGAGCTGAAGAACAAATCATGTGATTGTGCAGTTGATCTTTGCATATAAAATAATCAAAGACCAAAAAACATGGAAACCACAACATGTGGAGAAAATAGAAAGAGAAATCAGGGAATGTACCAACATTGCCTGTTAATGGTCATCGATTTGATTTGTAGTTCTTCCAGATTTCTAATGAGAAAATATTCACAAATTTCCTGAATATTAGCACCTGCGATATACGTGACAGAAACCCGTTTTACCCTAGCGACTGATTTCCGATGTTTTGTCGCCCAGTGCTCCAGAGGAGTGAATAAACATCAGCTGAATCATTTTCTAATTTATCCCTGGATTGGATGCGAGCCAAGGTACATCAGTTCCAGGGCGATGACATCAGCCTTCATATCGGACTGATCTGATCAAGTTGCGCATCATCTCCAGGTAACCAGCTCTTCAGTCTGCCTATCTATCAACCTCCGGTGGGGTCTCGCTGAGACTGATTTATGATCTGTTTCGTGGCGAGACCTGAGGAGAGAGCTTCCTGCTGTAGCTAATAACGCTATCTCTACCCCATAGCACCGGCCTCAATAATCTCTTATTCAAAGCGCAGCGTATGACACAGCCGCGCTTGTAGGAGATTGAAAAACTTGTTTACTTCTCGAGCTAGGTGTGGAAGTGAGATATGTATCTTTGAGCATAAAAGCACATGACTCACACCGAACCCACTTCGATATATTCCTTTGTGCAAGACAGATCTATCGAATTAAACACAGATCCTTATACGACTCACACGGCTGGCAGTTGCTGCATTAACTCATTGTATCCCTAACAGGATTTTCACATGATAGGATTCTTTGAGCCTGATTTATTTCGACTAGCTCGAGGATAGCACTACAGAGTTGCTATCCGCCGGATGAGGCTGTCTAGCGTTCGGCACTCTTTAACAATGTGCTGTAATTAGCGGTAATGAAAGATAATTAAATGAGGATTTTGCAGCAATGCTGAAACGAGTCAGACCGAGTTTTCAGTCGGCAGAAAATTGTTTAAGCCTCAACAGAATACTTTTATATGATAGATTTATGTATTAACTGTATAAAAG
Organism: Silurus asotus; assembly: GCA_024362625.1. Classification (NCBI taxonomy): domain Eukaryota; kingdom Metazoa; phylum Chordata; class Actinopteri; order Siluriformes; family Siluridae; genus Silurus; species Silurus asotus. The sequence continues at coordinate 7,483,260 of MU551534.1, forward strand.
ACTGATCCAATCATGTTAAACTTGGGTTGTAAGGTCATGAAACAAATGCATGGAAAAGAGAGACAGAGAGATAGAGAGAAAGGGAATGAATGTGAATGTGTGTGAGAGGGAGAGAGAAAGATTGAAAGAGAGAATAAAAGAGGGAAAAGGTAGGTGTGTGAGAGAGAGAGAGGGAGAGAGAGAGAGAGAGAGATAGAGAGTTTGGGAGAGTGATTAAAAAAGCAAGTGAGGGAGAGAGAGAAAAAGAGAGAGAGCAAATGAGAGATTGAGTGAGACAGAGATAATTTGAACGTGTGTTTGTTCATTCCTAGTTCTTGCTCTGTGTGTGTGTGTGTGTGTGTGTGTGTGTGTGTGTGTGTGTGTGTGTGTGTGTGTGTGTGTGTGTGTGTGAGAGAGAGAGAGAGAGAGAGAGAAAAAGCAAAAGTGTGAATGTGTGTGTGATAGAGAGAAAGCAATAATGTGTATATGTGTGAGAGACAGACAGTGTCTCTGTGAGAGATAGAAAGAGATTCTGTGTGTGAATGAGTGTGTTCGAGTGTGTGAACGAGAGTGTCTATGTGTGTGTGTGTAGGTGTGTAGGTGTGTGTGCGCGTGCATCAATACGTATGTGCTCAGCCAGAAAGCAGATCCACATTAAACAGTACTAAATAAATAAGAAAGTGAAATGCAGTAATCCCTACAGACGTGGCCAGACAGGCTAGTAAACATCTTTGAGGGAACCTGTGCATAAATCAGGCTGAAGCTGCTTCAGGGGAATAGTCTCTGTGACTTTCCTTTAGGAAAAGACCTTCGTTTCAGCTTGTTCTGTTACGGCTATGATTAGAGAAAGACCAAATAGTCAGCATGCAATCAGGTAAAACGAGCAGTATTAACCGAAAATTGTTCTAATCGATAACACGGTCAAGCAGGACAGTGCTGTCTTTCCTTAAACAGCTCTCAAATGCTTGCATGAGTCTATTTCTCCTACTCAAACCTGCTGGGAAATACGCCAGAGACGCATCTGTAAATTCCACGCTGCATTTACACAGTGTGTAAGCTGGAAATGTGTCTAAGAGGTTTCCACAGGGGAAATGAGCACTTTTGTTAAAAAAAATCTCTTTCAAAATCTTTTTTTCTCGCAGCTAGCTTCCAGAAGAAGAATAGAATGCAATCGTTTTCATGGCTGTATTGAGAAGAAGATTTCTACACACATATCGTCATCACCGATGTAGGTCTTGCTATAGGTAATAGAAATAACGATGTGTGTGTGTAGAAATCTTCTGCTGCCATTAGGGGTCAACAAAACAGATCATCCGTCTCCATATTGCTCTACATCTGTCTTTTACAAACCAACCACCTGCATGTCTTCCCTCACCACATCCATTAACCTCCTCCTCAGCCTTCCTCTCTTCCTCCTTCCTGCTGTCTCCATCCTCCATATATCCCATGTCCTTCCTCTGCACATGACTGAATCATCTCAATCACCTCTCTCTTACCTTGTCTCCAAAATGTCCTACAGGAACGGTCACTCTAATGAACTTATTTCTAATCCTGTCCATCCTCATCATTCCAAATAAACACCTCAGCATCTTCAACTATGCCACCTCCAGCTTCACCTCCTGTCTTTTAGTCAATGCCACTGTCTCTAAACCATACAACATAGCAGGTAATCCCTCCTGCTATCACTCTTCTTCACTCACTCCACCCTGCCTGAGTGTTTTTTTTTCACTTCTCTAACACTTCTCTAGAAACCATGTAGAGAATTTGTTTTATAAATTTGTATTGTTTCCATCCATGGGGACTTTGGGACACCCTGTAGATCCAAACTGAGTTCACCTTCCTAATACAATATTACACTATTATGCCTAATTCAAATATGTATAATTATAATAATTTGCAAATGCTTGACTTTGTTTTATTATTATATATATATATATTATATATTATATATTCGGTGTCTGTCAGATTTCTTTTCTTTTTTACCAATTATAACTCCGATCTGAAGAAACAAAGGACAACAACATTTCTTATTGCTAAATTCGAGCCTTAAGTAGGATTTAACCAAATCCTTCACATCTTCCTGGTGGTCTAGTGGTTAGGATGCGGCGCTCTCACCACTGCGCCCGGGTTCGATCCCCGATCAGGGAACCAACCCCAGAAATTAGGGTTGCACAAGCAAGTGCATTCTTAGTGCCAGTTCCAAGCCCGGGTAAATGGGGAGGGTTGCATTAGGAAGGGCATCCAGCATAAAAACATGTGCCAAATCAAACATGCGGATGATCCGCTGTGGCGACCCCTAATAGGAGAAGCCAAAAGAAAGTTTTTTTTAATCTATTTAATGCAAAACAGCAAAAAGTTTTCTGCAATACTGTGATTTTCGCAAAATATTTCCACTATAATCTTATATTGCGACGACTTGATTTCTAAAATATTTTCACTTTATTATTTACACTCTAGATTTTTTAGATTAAACTTAAAAAAAAACTAAAACGCTGTCATACTATACAGCTTGAAAATCTATCACAAGCAAACGGTAGATGGCTAGAGGTCATCACCACTAAATGATCACTACATTTCGGTTGTTTTAGTAAATATTTTATTGAAAAATGTCTCTAAACCATAATTATTTTCTGTGTTTTTGAACAAGTTGAACAGATCACGTCAAATGATGAAAGAGTGAGCACCAGTGCCACTGTGGTACCAGCTGCATGTGGTAAGAGCCTCATGCTGATGCGGTAAAGACTGAAAATTGGGATCCTGATGGAAACTCTTTTCTTGAGTGAACATACATCCGCGGAGAAAGCTTGTTAGACAATAAAGTGCCAATTTCCGCATGTCCCCTGGAAAAAAAAAACGCTGGAACAGGATGGTCACTGCCTCTCCGGTATTCCGATTTATTAGGAAGCGGAGGAGATTGAGTAAGGAAGCAGCAGCGACCGAGCTTACGCTGATTCCTGCAGCGTCTAGGCTATTTAGAAAGATAATTGACAATGCTGTCACAGCGAAGTAGTAGCTACCTTAAACTCGCAGGGCTTCTGGTACTGTTATCAAGTGAAAAGTCGAAGATTTTTAGTGCTCGTACTGGTTTGGAAGCTTTCACTGCACACTAAAAGGCATTGGAAAAGGCTTTCTTGAACAATGAAGCTGACAAATACATTACATTCAGTCTCTTTACAAAGGTTTCCTACGATTATTTAGGGGGCGGTGTTTTTTTTTTTTTTGCTCAGTTTTACTTTCTTTTATTTTATTTTTTTAATTAGGGCACATGTAAATTACATTTTATACATGTTTGTGTTTCTTGGTGAATTTATGTAAGCTAAAGAATATTTCACATAAGAGATATTTGCCATCATTGTTAAGAACCGCAGAATGAGTAAAGGCACAGGGCTGTGTATTGTGTACTTAGGTCAAACCCAGATTACCAGAGTTAAAATGGTACAACAAAAGCAAAATTAGAATGCAAAAAATGAAGCATCAGCAAGACAAGAGCTCCTTTTATTGACCTTCATCGTAGCTTTATAGGACTGCCCATTTCTAACAACGTCTTAGGGCAGGAAAGGCATCTTGTCCAGACTAAATATACAAACAAAACATAAAACATTGCATGCTGCAACATGATGCACACAAAACCTTTCAATTTCTAATCATATGGAGGATTCCATTGCATAAATAGTCCAGATGCAAATCTGCAGGTGGAAATTCTTTGTTGATACGTGTGAAGAATGGCCCTATGTTCATGTCAAAGGCTATGGTAATAAAATTACTTATTTTGATCATGGTGGGTAGAAGAACATCCCCAAACATAAGAAGATAGTTAGATCAAAGTTTTAAAATGTGTATTATTTTTTTTTAATTAATAAACATCACAACACATCATAAATATACCTTCAAACACAAATGCTCGCTCACCAAAGAAGCATGTCCATAGTTCTGGAATGGCTCCTTCACCACTATCATTATACCCATGTTTCTTCAGGCAGACCATTGTATTCCCATTGACAATGCACTTGTAAGCCATAAGACCTGCAAATGCCTCCAGTGATCCACCTCCTCTCTCTGATCTAACACCAAACATCAGTATATCAGAATCATTAAAGGCTGGAGTCCATTCTACTGTTGTAAACAAATGAAAACTCAGAGGAGTGCATCAAAATCAGAGTATAATCTAAGACATGCTCTAAAGTGTGTACAAAGACAGCCTGGGTGCTCTATACTGATGTGTCTGTGAATTTCAGATCATATAGATAATCCCCAAAGCTAAGATAAGAACAAAGCTTAAAATATTAAAAGGCCAAAAACATTGTCTGATCCAGAAGAAAAGCCATGTGTAGATAAATGATCAAAGGACAGGCAAATGTGTGCATCATGTATTTGCAAAGAAACCACACTGAATTCAATCAAAATGTCAAAATCATGTGTCTTTATCACATAATCATAAGAAATAAATTAATAGTCCCAGACCACCTTGTCAAGAAGTTTGAGAACCATTTCTTCTGACTGGATCTGACACCTACTAGTCCTGCAAATTTATGCTTCATTTACCAGGAAGTCAGGTCATTTCATTCATTAAATGTGGCCTGCCTTCCAAAACAGCCAAAATAATTTCTCATGGTAAACTGGAGGATATTTTATTGACTCAATGACCATTTCAGTGAGAACTATTAACGTTGACAAACTGGATTTTTTTATTGCTTAATTTAATGATAATCCAATATGTGTTGATTGTACTCAGAACCTAGAATTCATTGGCAATGGCAAATAAGTCGGAGTCTGAGGCCAAGACGTAAAGCAAATTAACACTGATCAATTTTATAAAAAGAAAAAAGAAAAGAAACAAAGAGAAGCCAATGGGTATTGGCTATTGGTTGATGGATTTCAAGAAACCATCAGGAAATGGTGTTCTGCTACAATCTATAGCCTTCCCATCTCCATTATTGGACCAGAGCCTGTTATTTATCAACATTTTGTAAAAAAAGTTATTGTACACACCAAAAATTGGGATAAAAATCTAATTAACATAAGTATACTTATATACACACACAAATATAAGTAATGAAACATATTTAATACCAGTTTATAGGCATAGGCTGCCCATTTACAGACATATTCACATTTACAGTAGCATCATCAGAGGAGAGATTTTTATTCAGTCTCAGCAATAAATTGAGTTATCCAGGTGGACTGTTTCATAATTCCAAATATTGTGATTTTAATAAAAGATATTAAAAGTGTGCATTACAAGACAGCATATTTTATAAAACAGCATTTACTGCTACCACTGCTGTTTTTGATTTTGTTATTATTTATTTAATATTTTGTCATACTTCATTACATACAGTTTGTATACTTCTTTTTTACACATTAAAATATATTGTACATTTATATTTATAGTAATTAAATGCACAAATCTTTGAGCAGCTGGTAAGGTCAAGTTGTTTTCTGTATATAACCCTGTTTGTGAAATCTTGTATTTTTTATTTATTTTCAGATGAATTATTAACTATTAGAATACAGTCACGCTTCTGATATCTGAAAAGCTTTTAAATTTATTAAAGTCCTGTTTGGCATGAGCAAGTTGTGCACTGGTATATAGAAACACAATGAATTCGGAAATGTCCTCCAACACTGTGAGCATAATCCTATAGTTGGAAACAACATCCTACATTGATTTTGAAAATTACTGCGAAAAATCCCCAAAACCATACATTTGAAATCATATACGTTTGAAAGCACTTCGACAAACACAGACGTTGAGGTTTTGTACCTAGTTTCTTATGGCTTAAATCCAAGTGATGCACATGTATCAGGATTGTTTTCAGTAATAGATCATCTGCTGATTACTTACACAGCTTTCTGCTAAATCTAGTCAACTAATTTGTTTAGAATCGAATTTACACATATGATTTCTCTTGAAATAAGGACAAGTAATGCAATGTGTCAGTAGTCCAGCCCTCTGATTTAACACACACCTAGATTGGGATCTAAATAACCACACATGCTATTGTCTTAGTCCAGAGCTAATATGATATTCTTACTAGTCAATTAACCTGCACTAGTGGAAATATCAAATAGAGCAAAATAATTCATTTTAGCATCGCTATTGAGGTTTTCACCTCAAGTGCATGGTGCCAATGTAGTATTTTAAGAGCAGCACATGAAGAGCCTTTTTGAAAACACAGTATAGGCTGGCTTGTAATGATGGACCTGGACAAGCAGCTCAAAGAGACGTCTAATGGCTTTAAGTAACTGCAGAGTGCATGCATTCACAGGCAAAATGTAAAGCCTTTGTAGGATAGGCAATTTGCTAAATCACAGAAAAGCCTTATAGAGGGCACCTTGTTGGCATTGACCTAATAAAAAAAAGACGTAAACTGGCCAACCCTGTCTCATGTATAAAGGCCTCAAACACCTTTAGGTCCTCAGATAGCACAAATAATATATAATAAATTTTAAAATTAAAGATTTTTTAAAAATCTTGATCAATTTACTATAGACTTCTAACTTAACATAACTCACTACATCAGTCAGACATCAGATATCATTCAGAAGAATGCTACTCTTTTACATCCAGGGTCCAGCAAAGACAAAGCAGCCCAGGCTTACAACCGATAGCCTACTGAAATCTATTATTCAGAATGTGTATTTGTATATAATCTAAAGGCACCCTGACGAAAAAGGGGAAATCTGCCAATCTTTTTATGTAGAACCACCTGAGCTCTCCGAGGTACCGATGCGTTCTGCTGATGTTGGATGCCATGATCACCTGTAAGTCAGAACCTCCTGCTATTACTATTTATAAAGAACTTAAAGCAAGAGATGTTTGACCTTAATCTATTATCTTAACATATAATATAGACCATTGTGCAAAAATACTAAATTGTGTATAATTATAAAGATTGTAACAATTTCTTGCTAGAGGCACATAAATGAGTGCTACCTCCTTCTTCTTTTTTCAGCTGCTCCCATTAGGGGTCACCAAAGGGGATCATTCATCTCCATACTGCTCTGTCCTCTACATCTGCCTCTTTTAAACAAACTAGCTGCATGTCTTCCCTCACCATATCCAGAACCTCCTCTTTCGCCTTCCTCTTTTTCTTCTTCCTGGCAGCTCTATCCTCAGCATTCTCCTACCGATATACCCCATGTCCCTCCTCTGCACATGTGCAAACAATCTTAATCACCTTGTCGCCAAAACATCCCACATGTGCTGTTCCTTTTATAAACTCATTTCTAATCCTGTCCATCGTCGTCACTTCCAATGAAAATCTCAATCATCTTTATCTCGGCTACCTCCAGCTCCACCTCCTGTCTTTTACTCATCCGAAAGGATTCAACCATTTCTGTCCACACAGGCTGCCCAGGTGCTTGTTCAGTCTCTTGTCATTTCAAGACTCGACTACTGCAACTCTCTGCTGGCAGGTCTTTCCCTGAACGCTATTCATCCACTGCAAATGATCCAAAACGCAGCTGCACGACTTGTGTTCAATCTGCCCAAGTTCTCACACCACCCCACTGCTGCGCTCCCTTCACTGGCTTACAGTAGCTGCATGTATCAGATTCAAAACACTGATGCTTGCCTACAAGGCCAAAAATGGACCAGCACAATCTTACCTTTGAGACCTCATCATATCTCGCACTGCACCACGCTGTCTGAGATCCTCCAGCACTGCTTGACTGCTACCAACCTTCTCTCAGAAAGAGAGGTAAGTATACTTTAAGGCTCTTCTCTGTTCTGGCACCAAGGTGGTGGAATGAACTTCTGCTAGATGTTCGTACAGCAAAGTCCCTGACTATCTTCAAGCGATGACTGAAGACCTACCTTTTCCTGAAACACTTAAATTAGCACTTTCCAAGTTTGCCTTGTAGAATTCAAGAGTTATATTTATATTACATTTGTAATCTGTCCTCACTCTCCTCCTCTTCTTCTTTACCTTCAAAGCCATCCTACAGACCACCATCTGATGCTGTTTAGCCCCACTGTCCCCTGCCAACACCTTAAAGTCTATAATCTCTTTCAGGTGGCATCTCTTGCGTAAAATATAGGAAATATTTAGAATACAGACCACAATTCTCTCAAAATGGCAAATTGGAACCTTAGTGTAAAGAAGACAGGGATCAAGACTTTTTTGTGTTAAAGAGGAAGGCTGAATAAAACTACAGCTAGTAAATAAATTTATATTGAAAATTGCTGTACAAATAGACAAGAAAGTCTTATTTTTCATCGTGTTACTGTACTCAAATATATTTTTCAAGTATCTGTTTTTCTCAAAACATTTTCCTTTTGGCGGAGTTTTAAAAACAAGTCTAATATCTTACCTCTAACTCCACTACATTTCAGAAAACCATGCTTTTCCTTACTACTTTAAAATGAAAAAATAAATTGAGTTAAATCAGAAGCTGTGATGAGAACACAATCACTGTGTGCCTGTCACTTTGAAAAAACTCCTTAAGAAGGTCTGATGTTCAGCATTATGGAACAATAAACTACATCAGTTATTGAAATATAGTCCCCTTAGATCACTTTTACTTTTGATTCTTTAGTCCATTAAAAAAGACACAAGGAAATAAAAGAAAATAATAAACACAAGCTGGAGAATGTCTCCACAGTTGAGGCAACACTAGAAAAACAACATATTTGACAACCACTGAAAATGTAAAATCACAAAACGTAATTTCTTAGCAATATGGTGACATCACAGGCTTGTTGACCAATGAAATCACAAAATATGACATTTCAAATGTGACATATCAAAATATTCAGCACAGTGGGAAGAGTTGCTTTCAGGATATTTTATTGAAAATGCACATGGCGTCATATTCTCATCAACCACCATAATATGCAAAATAAAACTACAGTGACATAAGCATGTGACCAAAGCATGCCAAAGCAATCAGCACAGTAAGGAAAATTGCTTTATGGGTATTGAAGTGATGTCGTATGACCCTAAAAATATGTAGAATCAACTAATTACAGCAATAAAAGCATTCAACATATAAAAACACTAGTGGAGGATTTCTTTATGTTTTGCAGTTTTGCACCTGGTTAACAAATCTTTACCATATTAACCCTTACATACTGTACTGTTCAGGTCAAATTGGACTTGTTTTTACATTTGACAGCAATAGAAAATACCCTAAATATCGTTCTTTTGGCCTGAAGTTTGGTAACTTTTTCTCAAGTGACCCAAAATACACAAAAATTATTATTTTTTTAATATTATACAGGTACTGTACTACATATTTTGTAAATTAAGGCTCTTCTGGGTCAGATTTGACTCTTATCTATTACAATTGATTTATAGCTTTACCAGTGTGTCTAAAAATAGTGAAAATCTTGTAACTGTAAAACCTGTACATGCCATGCCTGTGTGTATTTTCTATAGGACAGTGCTAACAGTGTTCAAGGGGAAGCTTGAAATTGTCCAGAGAACCGTCACCAGATTTGCCCATGTTCCCGCTGAAACAAACACCTGTTGGTCTGTTGGTCATGGGAGATGTTTGTACACGGTTATATAATAAACAGTTCTAAAATGTTTCTGCCCATTTTGCTTTCTATAAAATATATTTCCATCATTCATGTTTTAGGAAAAACAGGACGTCACATTGTGCGATAATAGTGGTGTTAAAACAAGTGGTGTAATTTATGATGTTATTAAGGTTATTTATAATGTTTTATAGGTTATTTATAATGTTTTTAATAAGATCTGTGGTTCATAATTTTAGAGACTAATTATGAGGGTATTCTTTTTGGGTCGGGTCCAGATTGTCCCCGACTTTACTGTCAAGGCAGGGAATATGAACAGTATGTAAGGGTTGATATACAAGGTTGGAAACTTTCCAAAGATTAGCTAGGATGCAAGATAAAGCTTAATACATAATTAATGAGATGGTAAAATTTAATTTCCCTGAAACCAACTTAAAACCAAAACTCCCCTACAACCAGTATTTTAAATTCCAATAAAAATAGATGTGAATGTCATAAAGTGTCATGGTGTAATAAACAATTACACTAAAGTTATTAGTGATGCAACTGGATATGAACAAAGTCTTCATAATAAACAGATTATAGTACAAAGTTATTCATAAATCACATAAATGGGAAGTTTCGGGGGGTGTTTTGCATTTTCATGGGATTAGTTCAGCACAGGATTAGCATAAATCTCTTATTTCGCTTGAATGGGAATGTGTTTTAATTCACAGGTTTACGTAATCCAGTGTGTGCAAAACATCCAATCTGTAGCCTGAGGAATAAACAAGAAAATATAAAAAAAACAAAAAAAACAATTAAAATGTGTCAAAAAAAAAAAAAAAAAGAAAGAAAGAAAAGAAACCTCTGGGAATTCAGTTTGACTGAGTTTGCATTTTCTCTTAGCATTAAAAAAAGACGGATGAAATCATTATGCACTATTTATTGAGCTGTTCGAATTATGATGTACCGCCTTTACGTGGTCCCATCACTATAACACTGCCTAAATGCTATTTCTGGAAATCTTAAATTGTCATCTCAAACCCTTTTTTCAAACACGCTAGCCTGAGCCAAGCATTTTTCACTGAGCTCCATGTTGTTAGCATTTCGTGCTTGTTGTCTTTATAGCCTTTTAACACAGAGATCCTCATAACAGAATAAAACAAGTACCGCTTCAAACACGATTCTTTGCAAATCATTAAGACTCTCTTCATACATCAGAGCTGTTAGTAGGCTTTCGGGCTTCGCTGAAACATGTAATTGAAGAGCCTTTTTAGTTTTTACCTGGTACACTTTAAGGCTAATTGTTTCTTTATAACCGTTTCTACGTGCCGCTTTTCATTCGATTGTGCTTTATTTCCTTCTTCTGCCTTTTCTTTGTCTCAGGCTTTCTCTTCATTAATGTCCAAAAAGAGATTTCTTTTATTGATGAAGGATGAAGCGTCTCATCTGGCATCAAAGCCCACTTCAGATGTGGAAATACGTTGAATTGTTGAATTATTTCTTTAATGAATAAAGTCTTTATAGATCAGTCTGTCTGGATGAAACAAACATTAGACAAAGAGGGTATGCATGTGGAAATTTTTTTTTTAGCTTTTTTTGTCTAGAAAAAAATAGGATTTTTATATTTCTACAAACCAAGTGGTACAGTAGGATTGGAAATACATTATTTGGCTTGCTACAGCAGCACATATACTAAAATTGGAACGATACAGAGAAGATTAGCATGGCCCCTGCGCAAGGATGACACGCAAAGCATTAACTATTTGGTTAAGCGTTAATAAATAAAATGAGTGCCTTTAGGGTGCGTTAATGAGAGAGTTAAAAACACAAGTACACACAAAATAAAGTGTACACACCCATAGCTATCCAACATGATCAAAGCAGAGCCCTACTTTGAATCCATGGCCTATATACTGTAAAAATGGATAGTATGCAGGGGCTAACAAACATCCGCATGAACAACATGAACAAACACAACCTGGAACAATGGCAGCTAAAATATAGAAAACTCACTGTTCAGTTATATAACAGGATTTTCCTTTCACACCGAGTCACTGTTTAGCCGAATATACAACCGCTTGAAGGTAGACGGTTTTTAATAAGTCATTCAGTTTGTAATGATATTACTAGTGTGAGCGGAATCACTGCACTTTTTACGCTCGTGAGAAAACACAAGCTTAGCAAACAATCGCACATCGAATCCAGCTCCTGTTAATTGATACATTGCTAAATCCTTCTGCAATCTTAGCATATTAATTCATGTTCTATAAGATCCCTGTTCTTAGAAACTAAAAAAATAATCATTATCTCGATTTGATAGGATGGGTCTATTAAGAGAAGGTAAGCTTCTTTGGCTTTATTAATCTATTTATTTTACATCCATGTGGAATTATTCCTCAGGGTCTGTCTAATTGAACAATAAATAAAAAAATAAAAAAATAAAATAAGCACTTTGCACAAATCTGATTTAGCAGCGAGGTCATTATTCACCACGGACGTTTAAATAAATCAATAAGCGTCAGCCCAAAGTAGTGTGCTTACTCAGGGTGTTAGGATGAAGACTGTTTCATTTTCAATTACACCAAATCTATTATTGCTCGCTACCCTATACTGTATCTTTGGCCTTTTATCAATGATAAGTAATTACCTCCACAAAAGGTTTGCACAATATTGTTAGCTAAAGTGGATTCCTTCAGGTGATTATTAAATGGCCATCCATTCACAGAAAGCTGGGCTCGATTCTCTTGGCTTCATGCTGACCTGAGATTTATATATATATATATACAAAAAAATTATTTACAGCCTCAATTCCAAAAAAGAAAAAACTAAAAACTTTGGACGCCGTGTAAAATAAACAATAAAATAAAATGCAATGATTTGTAAATGGCAAAAACCCAGATTTAATTCACAGCAGAACATAGAAAACATATTAAATGTACCATATACGTATTTAGGTAATTTGAAATTTCATGGTAAAAATACGTCCAAAAAAAAAGCACCTCCTCTTCTTATGAGTCCATATACGTTTGGAAACTGAGGAGACCACTTGCTGAAGTTTTGGGAGAGAAATGTTAACCCTTATGATCATGATACAGGATTCTAGCTGCTCAACAGTTCTGGATGTCCTTTGTTGTATTTTTCATTTCATTATGTGCCAAATGTTTTCAAATGGTGAAAGGTCTGCAGCATGAGCGTAAATCTCGGGGGGGACGGAGGAAATATAAAAAAATATTTAAAAAATATCGCACTCTCTATTGTGATAAATATATGTATGCATAACCAAATAATTGTGTAGGTAATTAGAATTAGAAAAACGCAAAAAAAATGCATTTAGAAACAGTTGAGTTCCCCCTCATTGAGCCTGAGAAAAACTTTGAAAAGAACCATAATGACGCAGTCTCCATGCTACAATAATAATTATAGAAGCAAAGTTTTTTACTGTGGGAACACTGTGTCTTTATAAGTACAATTTTTCTGTATTATTTGTTTCCCCTTCAAAAATTGCTCATGGGAAATTTTATATTTAATGTCCCCCCCCTACTTTTGAATGAAATTTACGCCCATGTTCTGCAGGCAGGCCAGTTCAGCATCCTGACTCTTCTACTACGACGTTATGCTATTGTAATAGATGCAGTATGCAATTAGCGTTGTCTTGCTAAAATATATAAGGCCTTCCCTGAAAAAAAGCATTCATCTAAATAGAAGCATTTTTTTTCTAAAACCTATATACCTTTCAACATTAATGGAGCTTTTCTCAATGTGCAATCTCGAAGGACACAGTATCTAAAAGATTGTTGAAGATTGTTGAGATTGTTGATCAAGTTTTTCACTTTTCCTCAGTCTATTTTAAATGAGGTTTTGCCCAGAGAGGATGATGGAATTTCTGGATCATGTTCACATATGGCTTCTTCTTTGCATTTTAGAGCTTTAACCTGCAATGATGTATGACATGGTTTACAGATAATGATTCCTGCAGTTGTTTTTAAACCCATGCAGTGATATACATTAAAGAAGTATATCTGATTTTAGTACAGTGTCACCTAAAGAATAAATGTAATTACTAAATGTATTGCATATAAATTCATACTCTGGTTACAAAGGAATGTGTATTTATTAAAAGAAAAGTACATACAAAAATTACAGCAGCCATTGAAGAATGTGTGATATTAAATTCCTTCATTCAGTATTTATCCTGGACAGTGGATTCAGAGTTTATCCTGAAAATACATGGCACAAGGGTTGGAATAAACTGTGCACCTGACTTCAGTCCTTCACAGTAAAAAATAGATTTGTATGTATGTGTGTGTATGTGAATACAGTAAACAAGTGGTACAGAGACGAGGTGTGTGCATTCTGATGTACTTTTCTGTTTTACAAACGTATCCTATTTATTTTCCGGCTGCAGCATTTACTCTAGTGAGTCCTAACAAGCCAGAAATGTGGCAGCCGGTTAGTTTATTTCATGACAAGTGCTAGTGAAATAGGTTAAATCAATCTAATAGGACGACCGTGCACAAATCCTGAGAAATCACACATTTATTCCGCCTATTTCCTTACCACTTGTCTGGAAAGAAACTAATTTTGTGCGGTTTGACAGATTTCAAGTACAGTTAACAGTGAAAAATGGAACGATTTAAAGCTTTTCGTCATACCTCATGGAAGAGAATATATTCCCTCTCACCACAGTAGATATTGTTACATATTCCTGATCTATTTATTAAATATTTTTACTGTATTATCATATTGCACCCATATGTGCTTGTTGAACAAGTCATTTCGGGTTTATTCTCCATGTGCTGTTATAATGGAGAGGCTTTAAAGTAGATTTTGGAGATGGGCAATGGTAATGTATGTTCATTCAGCCTCGGAAAAATCAGTAAAATCAAGTAACAAAGCAGTTAACTGGGGTTGGGGAAGGGTTGCTTAACACAATATGTCTTTATGGTGCTTGCTTTGTCTACGGGGAAATCGTCATGTTAAAAAAATCATTTAGGTTCTTAGTTCCAATGAATGAATATTGTAATGCTACAGAATACAAAGCTATGCTGTACAATTATCTTTCTGTTTCTATACAGATTAAAGGTCAACATCTGGTTTTAATGATCAAGTGTCCACAAACCTTTGTCCATATACTGTCTGAGTTTTTTATTAGATATTCTTGACAAAGTGTTAGATATTCCGAATATTTTATTAAATATTATTGATGTAGCGTTAGATTTTCCTAAGGTTTTTTTTTTTATATTCTGGATGTAGTGTAAGAAATTCCTGAGGTTTTATCTGATATTCCTGATGTAATGTTTGATATTTCTGATGTACTGATGAGAGGTGGTAGCTTAGTGGATAAGTCATTGGTCTCTGGCTCAGAAGATCACAAGTTTAAAATCCCAGCACCACCAAGCTGCCACTGCTGGGCCCTTGAGCAAGGCCCTCGTCCCTCAACTGCTTAGTGGTAAGTCGCTCTGGATTGGGGCATCTGCCAAATGCTATAAATGTGAATGTAGTGTTAGATATTCCTGAGGTTTTGTTAGATATTGCCGATGTGGTGTTGAATATTCCAGATGTAGTGTTAGATATTCCTGAAGTTTTACAAAATATTCTTTATGTAGTGTTTGATATTCCTGATTTATTCCCAAAATATGTCAGGATAGTTTATTCTATTAAGGTTTAAACAAAATTGATAGGTAATTCCTATCTGGAAATACACATATGTTCAAAAACATAATCAGACCATAATCAGTACACCAAGACTTTCCTTTTTTAGACTCTAATCTGATCAGATCACACTGGATCACATATTCCATCAGATGCTGTGGCATTGTTTCAAACAGAATTAAATATATTTCTCAAGCATTATATAACTCATTAACAAGAATGCTATCTTGTTAGGATAGGAGATCCAGGATTTGCCAGAAGAAAGTAGTGAAAAACTTAAGAAACCAAAATATTTAATTTCCTCTTAATTCATATCTTGGTGGATATGGATGTTGTAAGGAAAATTTTTCAGGAAAGGTTTTTCATGTTATTGAAATTTTTGCATCATACCATCACTTGCTCTGGTCATTTAGCAGTATTTTAGAACAGTCTGAAAGAGGCATATTAGAAAGAAGATCTGTTAAAAGTTAAGATAAAAACGATTGGTGCATTTTGAGTGCTTGGGCCACAGGAGTCGTTACAGTCTCCTGAAATTCTGAAGGCACCCCTCAGTAATCCTACCTTCAGAGCATAATATAGTGTAGATATACATCATGAATTATACATTAGATATACATCAATACCATATATGTGTACACCAGTGCTGAAGAGAACCCGGTCAGATGACATTTTACATGTTACAAGTTTGGTCTGAATGCAAACTTTTGCTGTTATAATAAGCCTGCCTTTTCCAGGAAGGCTTTTCACTAGATTTTGGAATGAAGCTGTGCCATATTTATGTAAGTTCAGCCCTAAGAACATTTGTGAATGAACTCTGTTTATTCTAATTTCAAAAGTTTTCAAAAAGATTTTGTCAAATGTTAGTTCAAGTAATAGGAAATGTTAATTCTAGAGCATACAATGATATTCTAGATCTTTTTTTGATTTCAGGTTTGTGACACCAGAAAGCCTATTTACAAAAGTAAAGGTTAGGTGTGCACATACTATTGATCGTATGGTGTACAGTAATCTCCCGCTTTACGGCGGTTCGAATCTGGCGCTCTGGTTTATCGCAAAATTGCATTTGCCAGTTAACTAATTAGTTTCACTGATTTTCCCGGTTTCTCGCCAATAGCATGATACACCAAAAAACTTATAGGGAATTGTTTTCATGGTAATGTTAATACCTTACATTATACATGAAATAGCATTTTTGGAGTAGATGTACGGGAGATTACTGTATATACAAAAAGAAAGTTAGCAACGCATTGCGTAGCAAGGTTGCACTACTTCTCTTCATGAGAAATGATTTATGGTAAGGTACATGTTGCCAACTTGGTTTTGCTAGTTATTCTAGGTGCTTTAGTTTTACAAAATAAATGCCATTTTTCCTCCATCTTTTTGAAGACAAGTAAAGAAAGGTGCTTTATGCTTATCGCATGTATAGTTAGATTTGGCACATATACATATACTTACAAATACTCTTTCGTCGCATATCCAAGTATCATGTATCATGGGGTTAGCCATTATACTGAATTCCTGGAGCAGTGAGGGTTAAGGCCCTTGCTCAGGGGCAACAAGGCAATATCGGGGCTTGAACCTCAATCTTCCAATCAGAGCCTTAACCACTGAGCTATCACTAATTATGTAGTGAGCTACTGCCTCCCCTGTATTACTGTAATGGTAGTGATACACTTGCTGATGTTCCACAGCAGACCTAAAAGAGTCAAAATAAATGGACACACAGAAACAAATCTAAATATAATTGCTGGAGGGCATTTCAATAAGTAACAGTGCTAAACACAAAAATCACTAAATGTCCAATTTAAATGAAAATTATTTTTCTACACGTTCTACATGATTTATGAAGGAATCTTTTTTATTAAAAATAATGGTCTCTTAGTCCTCCTAAATCAATCAGTAGATCTGATAACAATTCTGAATCAGTCCAAAAGAGCAAATCAATAAGAGAATTATACAGTATATGGCCAGGGGCTGCATTTATAGAGAATTTTCCAAAGAAAAAAGTATTTCAAAACCATGACCCAAAAAACAGGAAAATGTACATCGATTATACGAATGTAATCAGATTTAACAAATCATGCATAAAAGGACCCTCTATTTTATATAAACGGCCAATACGAATTACTTCATGAATACATAAATACGCTGTTCTAAATTCATTATTGAGTGAATAACGGTGATATAGCAGAATAGAAAAAAAGAGACACATTAGTGAGATCAAGGATGAGGTTCCAGGGTTGGATACTAAAGCCGAAGAAAATGTCTTGTTTGCTAAATTAAGCAGGGACATTGTTCTTACATGTGCATTAATTGGGTAGAAAGATGTAAACTGAAGCTGTTTAATGATGTTAGCGATGTGTATGAAAACATGTGAAGCTTTTTTCTAGTTATTGAGTAAATAAAGATTAAAATAAAGCAGGTGGGTGAGAGATGGAAGACTTTTAATCAACACAATGGGTCAATTTGCGTTATTGTAGCTAATTAATGGTGAGATTTACAATTTAAATATTTGTCAATCAACATCTAGGATTTAGGATGTGCATGAACTCATATCCTCGTCACAATCTGTTTAACATCCTTTCATCCAGAAGACAAATATATATATACATTCATACACATATAGTGCAGGTAAATAAATATATCATATATAAAATACATTTGAAAATAAAATATACTTTTTTTGGAATTGAGGTTGTAAAACTCAGCCATCAAGGCATCTAGCTACAGTATTTCTATCTATAAAGCTGCCCAAATATATGCACATTTACTATTTTGATTTATTTCTTTTTTTTATTCACCAAATACAAAGTAAAAAAAAACACACTTGTCCATATACTGTACTTCTTTATACATCCCGATGTATATGTGGGAAATAGAGTGCACACTTTTCAAGGCTTTTGTGCATACAGTACACACAATCTTTCTAAACGAGACTCCAGGGTTGTTGTAGTGACAGCATAACGACTTCAGTGAAACTCCAGCACTGTTCCTCTGACCGTTTCACTCCTTTTTATTCCCACTGATGTCCACGTTAAGTACCATTTTAAAATCTACCTACTCAGCCTTACTTGCAACACATTCTGTAGAAGTGCAAGGGTTGGCTATTCATGGTTGTTTTATAGTTTTCATTGTTTTCTCTTTTTTTTTTTTTAAATAACAGCCTATGCCCAGAATACCAAGGTTGTTTTCTCATTACCAAATGCAGTACATACACATTAAACAAGTTTTTTTTTCATGAGAGTTTAGCACTTAGCAATCTCTGAGCACCTTGAAGCAGTTAACAATATCACAAGGCCAATAATCTAAAAAGACACGACCATATGTTTCTCTTGCATTCAAAAACACAAGCCTTTAGAAGAACAAACATAAGTACTGAATGGATCCAGTGCTATGCTTGGCATTTATTTTCACCCAAGTGTATAGCTTTGCTCAGGAATCCATCTCATTTCTACGATTAGATCTGGCAACCAAATGGTTGTGCAGGACCTTAACTGAGCTGAACTACTTCTACCCATCAACATGCTGTCCTTCGAGTCAGATTTGAGCCGATTGCTTAACAGCAGCCATGTACAGGGATCCATTTCAATCAACTAAGATAATAAAGGTTATGGGCTTAAGAAAACAGATAAAAATCTAAACATGTTGCAGTGTATGGCTTAAGTTCAGCGCAGCCAATTCAGAAAAAAGATACTATCCTTTCTATCTCTCTGGCTTTGCTACACATTCGCACCCCACATCGTCACATATCGACGCTGTGGATGTTGCGTCCGATGGCGTCCCCATCCGACGCCGAGGGTACCCCCTTCGCGTCGCTTTTCGACGTAGCGGGACGGGAAACCCTCCACATCGCTTTTTGACGCGGATGGACGGGACCCCGTTTGCGGCTCACGGTTAGGGTTTGGGTTAGGTTTAGGGTTCGGGTTAGGGTTATGGTTTGGGTTAGGGTTTGGGTTAGGGTTAGGGTTAGGGTTGAGGTTACGGTCATCTTCAGTATTTTTCAAATTTTTAAAATTAATCCTATACACTTATTATGACAGATCATAAATTATTACGCATATAGGACAGCGATCTGCATTGAAACGCGAAGCACAGGCTCTCCCATCCATCTGCGTCGAAAAGCGACGCGAAGGGATGCACCGTCTCTCTGGGGCTCAGGGGGTACCCTCGGCGTCGGATGTGGACGCCGTCGGACGCAACGCCCACAGCGTCCATATGTGACGATTTGGGGTGAGAATGCGTTGGGCTTTGGCAGCTGAAGAATGAACAAAAAACAAAATAAATTGCCATAATTCACACAGAGGTCGAGAAAACCACTCATTACAATCACTATCGCCCTCCATAATTTCCTGTCTGGTGCACAGCTGAATCTTGACCATGCCACTAATGCAAATGATTGAAAAACAAAAAAGTATGGTCATGTACATACATTGTATGTTCACTTGACATTTCCAGCCATATATCCAAACTGTTACTAAAAAAAAATCGAGGCACACAAATGTATAGAATGTCTTTGGATTCAATATGAATGAATCCATATTTTCAGGATTTTTCCTTTACTTAAGAGACTCAAATCTGCTCCAGTATGACAGTGCCTCTTTGCACAAAGCCAGTTCTATGAAGATATGGTTTGCATGGGCTGGCATGAAAGATTTATATAAGATTTGTAATCTGGTGTACCAGTGTAGATTTTTTCATTGCTAGTGACTCAAAGCACTTTTGTACGTCGCTCTGGACAAAGGCATCTGCTAAATGCTGCAATTGTAAATGAGTAAAAGATATTGAGAGACCTGCGATGGAGCTCTGACCTCAAACCCATTAAACACTTTCGGGATTAATTGACTGTACACCAGGCCTCCTCACCTCACCCACATCAGGGATGAAAGAGCACAAATATCCAAAACCAAGTTTCAAAATCTGAACATTGAACTCTTCCCTGCCTGGGAATCCAGCAGGTATTTCACAGTTTGAAGCCTTAGACTCTTACCAGGAAGAGATGCTAGTGGCGTACCTGGAGCAGCTAAAGCCTCATCAGTCCGCTTCTTCAAACTTTCCATGCTCTTTCCCGCACTGCTGAGGCTAGCTCTGCCCGAAAAATTTGATGGTGCTGCCGACCACTGACGTGGATTTCTCCAGCAGATTTCTGCCTATTTTTTTGCGTTAGCCGGAAACTTATGAGGGGGAATCCACGACTGCCAAATCAAGCTACTGCCAAACATGACACCCCCTTTGTTTTGAATATACCCCCCTCTCGGGATCAGAAAAACGCTGGGTAAAACCAAAAGAGACTTCTATAGTTAACAGATGTGCATTTGAAAAACTAAAACAATGTTTAACTATCGCCCTAATTTTGCAACATCCTGACCCCAATGCTCCCTTTGTGTGGTAAAGGTGGACGCCTCCAGTTGTGGGATTTGCAGAATGCCCTTTCAACGCCATGACAAACTCTAGCAAGTTTTCTCGTGCAAACTGCCCTTGGCCAAGGGAAATTATGATGTGCGTAAATAAGAATTACTATTTATTAAGGAGGCCCTAGAAGAATGAAGACATTGTCTGGAGGGGGCCCGATACCCATTTCAGGTGATCACTGACCATAGAAATTTGGAGTCTATCAAAGGGGCAAAACGTCTGAACCCACACCAAGCCCGATGGGCACTATTCTTTAACAGGTTAAATTTTACTGTCACGTTTCGCACAGGGACTAAGAATGGCAAATCTGATGCCCTCTCCCGCTGGTACAACCCCATAAAAAATTCACAGACGATTGAACTCATCCTGCTTCCTTCGGTCGTCACTAAATTGAATTTTCAGGTCTGGCTGGCTTTTAGTGAAGGTCTCGGAATCCGGGTGAGCCCCACGTCCCCATATCACCCCCAAGCTAACGGACAAGCCAGGAGGGACTTAATTGTCAATACAATTAATACTTAATTGAATGTAATTAATTTTATTTTTTATTTTTTGTCTCAACAAGAAAGGAAGCAACAACTAAATAAGATGAATAGGATCTAAAAAGAGTTAGACAGGGGTCAAGTGTGGAAATCAAATGCTGTCAAGGGTTGTTTGTGCTGATACTCTGATGCTTCACTGCAGGGATGACTTGGTATTGATGTTTCAATACAGTGAGTCAGTGCAATGTCTATACTGGGGTTTTTAAATTTTGTGTGACACTTCTGCAATCTCTGTCTGCACCTGTCGCGCGCACACACACACACACACACACACACACACACACACACACACACACATTTGTGCTGATACTCTGATGCTTCACTGCAGGGATGACTTGGTATTGATGTTTCAATACAGTGAGTCAGTGCTATGTCTATACTGGGGTTTTTAGATTTTGTGTGACACTTCTGCAATCTCTGCACCTGTCGCGCACACACACACACACACACACACACACACACACACACACACACACACACAATTTCGGGTAGGCATGTAGACAAGAAAAAGAAAGACAAAAAAAACATTGTGATATTCATGAAAGGAAAAGGAAAATGTATTATAAAGAACAATTATTTAATAATTTGCTCCTGAAAAGCATTTTATGAAATTATTAATTTGAATGTATTGATTGTGTTTTGAGTAACTGGATCAAATATATTTATCGCATGTGTCAGACGCCCTTATTCAGAGCAATTTATAATTTTTCAATAATTTATGTGTTTGCCCATTTTTTCATTTTGTTGCAAAGGGTAAAATGGTAATGCGCCTTTTTACTTGTCTCATGTACATTACAGGACAGTGAAAATCTTGCTTTGCATATCCTAGCAATGTTAGGTAGCTGGGGCAATGATACAACACCTGGATTTAAACTCAAGACCTTCAGATCCAAAGTCCAATGCCTTAACCACTAAGCTAACTAATCACAAAAAAAGTACAGTCTCGTAATTTAGAGAACAGGACCTCCTAGTCTATCATTTATTTCTCATACAATTCCTGATATCCACATTTGCACATTCTCAGTGTAGAAATCACGAATTTTCTGCTTTTTTCATCCTTACAGTGGCAGCATGCACATAGTTCCACTTAGCCACATTTTCACTGGTGCATCCTTGTGCTATTTTTACAACCCAAACCTTGAATATGCTGTGCAGATGGTGTGTGTTTAATGCTCTCGAAATTAAAGGACTTGATGCTTCTCTAGACTTCAACTCTCAATCAACTCCCCACCTCAGACCCTCAGTTCACTTTGAAACATGACCCAATTTAAAAACTCGATAACCAGCAGTCAAGAACGCTGCCCGAGGACTGTTGTCACATTGAAAAGCTTTCATAATGATTTGCATGTAGATCTAAAAAGTGGGACTCCAAATGCCACTATAATGTTCACAAGCCTCCTGGCTCCGACTTCCAACCACTGGAATCTATTCAATTATGTTCATATAAATAAGATGATCACATGGCTGACAAATAGAGAACAGATTTGTATTATTTAAATGCAAGCTGTTAGAAAGCAAATAAAACACAGCGGTAAATGAAATTAGTATTGCGAAAAAATGTAGATGGTCTAAATATATGTATGAATAAAAAAAAAGTTAGATTAGAGGAGTGGAAGATGAGCACAGAGAAGTGAGCTTAAGATAGAAAATAAAGTGCTGGAATGGAGGTAGAGATGGCATGGACGTGGAGTTGAGAAGGAAAAATGATAGAGTGAAAAAACACACTGTGCGGAAAATAGAATGAAGGGAGCCGGTGATGTTCAGAGGTCGAAAAAAAGTCCTATGCATGCTTATTTATGATTTCTAGTTCCCCCAAATCCAAACCATGAGAGTCTGTTGAAAACCATGGCATTTCCTGCTACTATCTCAGTAATTAGATGGTCAGTTTGAGTAGTTGCACCCCAGCATTGATACTGTATCACAAAGACTTCAGCCACCCTGGATCAAAGTCTATTCTTTGTCTTTTTCTTTAATACTTAAAAAACACAAGATTCTCTTTTCTATGGCCTTATTTTACATTCTTATTGATGCAGAACCAAATGGTTGAACTGAACCTAATCCATCCTTATAAACCATAACCCTGAAAAATTAGATGCTGGATATGGAACAACAAAAAACACTGATTTATTTTGCAGTCCAGGATTTATCAGACACCCTTTATAGAGCAACTTACAGTGATCTTACTTATACAGCTGAGCAGTTAATGGTTAAGAACTTTGCTTATGGGCCCAGCAGTGGCAGCTTGGCGTTGCTGGGATTTGAGCTCTGTATCTTAAAGACTAAGCTAACTTTTCCCTAGATAAGTGCCTTATAAGCACAACAAACTTCCTTTGTTGACCACTGTGGTGCTGATATACTTTCTTTGAACTCGGAATAATGAGAGATTTTCCATTTGAATCTTATTCTCTGTGTTATTTGGCAACTCTCCCGAGGCCCTGAGGAAGAAAGTCTGAAACAGGGCAATGGTGCCTCTTTTCTCATTTTTTTCTCTTTCTACACATAAGTTTGGCTATGTGGATGTCATCCAGACTTTATTTTTTTATCTATATAACAAGTTTGAAACTTTGAATTATCTCCTCCCCGGGGCTGTTGTTTTCGAGTCCACCCTGGCAAGAGATGCCGGAGCAGGTTCCACAACGGCCCCCTAAACTTTTTTTTTAAATGATGCATTATTACATAATTCTCCTAAGTGCAATTTATTAGAAGCTTTCATATAACTGTAGTACTTACAGGAATATAGCTGTGTTCACAATATCTTTGCATTAGTGTTGAATCTTCGAAAAGCAAGTACATATATTATGCACATCCCTAATATATAGTAAATATTAGTTACCGTAATTTCCAGACTATCAAGCGCACGCATATATAAGCCTTCAGTGTCTACACTGAAATTAATGAACTTTACACAGGCTTTAACAAAAGACAGTGTCTGTTACACGGCTTGTATCTAAACAGTAGCCTACCAAGAATGTCATTGTTCACTGTCTTCCTCCTTCCTTTCACAACAATTTCTCTCTGGAGTTTATCTTTTGGCATCACAGGTGTTTAAAAATCACCATTGGTGAAGCTTTTCTCCTGATGCCGTGCAGCTCAGAACACAGGTGAAGTGTGTTTTTTTATGCCCAGTTGTTTTCAACGTGAAAATGATTCGCATTTCCTGTTGACTGTCCAAATGAGCGGCAGGTCAAACGTCAGAGGAACCTCATCCATATTTAGGATTTACCTGAACCCGTTCGGCAATTTCATTGGTCTAATGTTATTTGGCTCAGTTTTTTGGCTTGCAGTTTGTGAAATGGAGAAAAACCTGGAAAAATTCATATATTAGCCGCTTCGTTGTTTAGGCCACGGGGTTCAAAGCGTGAGAAAAAAGTAGCGGCTTATAGTCTGGAAAATACGGTTATATAGTGCCAATGATACGATACATTAAAAATGCATATGAAGCAGCTGATGTGATATGATACAGTTCAGCCCAGTTATGATGCAGCACGACGCGATTCCAATTTGATTTAAATGATTTGGTTAGACAGACAGCAATCATTACATAAGTGCCTTCTGACTTCTTATGCATTAATTTTTTTTAAACAAGCTTTTGTAGTGCAAAAATTTTTTTTATAAATAAACAGCTGTTCTTTTCCTGTTCTGTCATGTTAATTTGTATTCTATGTGACTCTCAGGACACGCCTCGGTCTCCGTAGTGTTGTGAAACATCATATTCATGTAGCAGCAGTGGTGCTGAAAGAACACACTCGAGAAACAGTTTAGTGAGGAGAAATCAATCTATCCAGAGCGCATCATGTAGACTTGTTACACCGACAACTAGCTCACGGAGGCGCTCCACCATTTTGAATTTTTTCAACTCAGAACAAATTTCAATTTGAGGACAGGTTTGTTCGTATCCGGGAAAGTTTGTAAACTAAATATTCAAAAAAAAACAATATTGTTATGCAGTCATGTGACACAATTTTGGGCTTTTCCATGTAGCAAAAAGTTTAGTTTTTTTTCCCCAACTTGTAAATTAGAATGACGATTACAAAGATAATTTTTCATATTACATATTGTTTTCCATACTGCATAGGTTCCTGAATTCCTCGTCTTTAACCGCTGGATTAGGGATCAAACAGCATTTGCCTCTTCAATGACCATTACTACCGACTTTCACTACAATTCTTTCAGAATCATTAATAAATCTCTAAATTTGGATTCTTGAGTTATTTATGTTGCAACCGAGGTCTTGGAAAGAAGAAATCGTCAGAGGGTAAAAGTATGAGTATGAGCTGCAGCATGACAGAGCAAAGCTAAAATGCAACTGAAAGCAGAAGCTATTGTTAGACGTGTAAGGGCCTTTAAAGCAAAAATGATGAAGGAGGAGAGAAAAAATGAGGATAAATTAGGTGCACGCTGCTCGTATCTACATCCAGCTTGTACGCGTTGCTTGTTAACAAGGCCTAAACATCTCGGTCCACCCCAATTGGCCACATTTAATCACAAACTGTCAAGTGGCTGGGAACTATTATGAAATCTCATACATAAAATATCAAATTCTGTCAGCGAGGCAATGGAAGCGGACTCCTCGGCTCTTTTTCTTCTACAATATTTTATACCATCTATTTCCCAATCATCCATTCCTCTGAGTGAGTTAAGTCAATAAATAGAAGCTTGTATGGCAGTGGAAATAATTGTCTTCCAGCTATCTTGATGAACACGGCTTTTCATTAAAGCATAAATTCTCATAACAGTAACTCGGAATTATCATCGCCACAGAGCAGATAGGGTGATAAATGTTCAAAAGCACCAGGGAAAAAAAAAAAGAAGAACAGGGATGGACGAGCGACTGAGCAGAATGATTTTTGAAGGAACTGGGCATAAACTCTATGGTGGAACTTGAACTACAACTTTGAAAAACGTTTTTTTTCATAATTCCAGCTTTATTTTGTATTGTATTTTATAAAATCGCTAATTTTATTTTATTTTATTTCACTAGAATTACATGGAATTGTATTATACTGCATTGCAATTTTTCATATTGTATATTGAACTTTATGTCTGTTTTCTTTTTTGATTCTTTTGAATTAGATTCTTTTTTTGTTATTGAGTCGTTTTTTTACATTTTACCTCATAAATGAATTGTAAAAAAAAAGCATTTCATTGCATGTTGTGCTGTTATGTACAAGGCAGAATTTTTTTTTATACTATTTTATGAAGTTATTTTAAAAACCTTACACAATGTTTCTTAATGTGCAGTATGTAATATGTACAGTGCCTTTTAAAACATTTGGAAACACCTTATCATTTTTGGGAAACACCTGCATGTTCCTTTGGTTTATATGCAACATCTAGGTCATTTCTCCAAATATCCAACAGAAATACTTTGCATATCTTTATTATTTAGAGATTTCTTACTGACCTTGCGATCCAGTTCATCCCAGAGCAGTTCAATAGGATTTAGGTTTAGTGTCTGGGCAGGACATTCCATGATCCATAACACTCCAGCTGAATGTTTGTTTGCTTAATAACTCTTACAGAACTTGGATTTACATTTTGAGTTGTTGTCTTGTTGTATGGTGCCTCAGTTCAAATAAGCCGCGGTCCAGATGGAGTTGCATGGTGCTGAAGTACAGAATGGAAGCCATGTTGGTTCTGTTTTTCCTTTCACCCAGAATAAGTCTCTCTGCTCGAAAACAACCCCAAACTATCAAATTTCACCTCCATGTTTGACTGTGGTTCTGAGACGGTCTGCAAACATCTTCTCCTCTTTTTCTCATCTCACATTAGTTCTTCTGTTACAGCCAAAAATGTTACATTTGCACTTGCAGTCATTCAGTGTCCAATTCTTGTGTGTTTTTGCCTCTTACCTAATTAAATATAAACAAAAGGAACATGCACAAGTTGCTTCCACTCTTTTTACAGGCTCTGTCCATGACTCATAAACAACCATGAACCTTGAAACCTGAGAACCAGGGTGGGGAAATGACTCTGAGTCTGATAAAACTTTGGCAACAGGACGCAATCAAAAAATGTCACGGTATAAGTTTAAAATGCAGCATCTGACCGTGAAGATCATTTCCATCACCTAATGACATGTCATTCAAATGGTGTATAAAAGTGAATATTCTCTGTTGGAGGATAAAAAGGTAGTAAAAACACCAAACCCGAAGCAAAACAAATCCCCCCACCTATATTGCAAAACACAAATCTTAGCCCATAGGCAAGCTATTTTCTACCCACAGTAGAGAACATTATGAAGATATAGTAGCACCTTGTTGTTTGTATACTTCCCATTACAATTATATGAAGGATGAGGATCCCTTCACTACAACTCATACATTATTTACGACCATATAAAATCGGGTGTTTCTTAGCACCGTATGAGTGTTCGGGAGGTCTAGAGAGAGGTGTATAAGCAAGCTGTGGTGCACTTTGATCTGCAGGATTGATCTTTTTTTTTTATTTTATGATAGAGAGATTTCATATAATACATTTCGTTTAATTGCATTTCCATGTTTTTTTAAATGTTCAAATAAACAATAAAAATTTATCGTCCTAAGGCTGAATGAACTGGTATCATGTAGACGCCGCCAACCTATTTTGTGTTAATCGTATAATAAAAAAATTTTAAAAAAGGAAAAATTGAATCTTTTAAATTATGAAGAGCATTTGCTATTAAAAAAGGTACTTCATAAAGATATCTGTTGCTATTTCTTATATTTTTTTACATTAGCACTCCCAAAACAGTAGTACCCCTTCCTCCGTATTCTTCCCTTCACGATTTTACACTTAAAATCCGTAATTGGGAGTGTCAACTCTTTCATGCCGTTGTCATGGAAACAGAAAATCACAAATGACAAGCAGAGTCTCACTTAAGTTCACCACCTACATAAAAAACACCCCAATGTCTCCAGACTTAATTAAACCAGTGGAGACCACAACTTGGCTAGCATCTAACAAAAGTCAGTAATGACACCTTTCATACTAAAGAAATATATATATATATATATATAGAGAGAGAGAGAGAGAGAGAGAGAGAGAGAGAGAGAGAGAGAGTTCTTTATGCAAGGTCTTCATGTTGGCAAAGAAAGAAACCAAGGGGCTTTCAAAATGACTACATGTTAAGTCTTATATTAGATTTGCATTCCTTTGAGGGTCTTTTAAATCAGAGGAATGTAGTGGATTGGCATGTTTACCCTAAATATAAAATAAATATATAGATTTAAAATAGGTCTTGTTACTCGAAACAGTAATCTCCAGCAGCATGGGACCACTTGCTCCTGTTTCTCACAGCAGAAGTTACGGATTTTCTAGAGCTTGCGCTTTTTTAGCTTCAGGCCACCAAGTTTCGCTTATTCTATAGAGCAATCATAAGGAGATCAGTGTTTAAAAAAAAAGAAAAAGAAAACTTTTTAACTATCTGTTTAGACAAAAGTTGCCTAAACACCTGACCATACGATTCAAATGTGCTTACTAAACATCCCATTCTACATTCAATCCCTAGTTCAGTGGTTCTTAACCTGGGTTCGATCGAACCCCAGGGGTTCGGTGAGTCAGTCTCATCGGTTCAGCGGAGGTCAAGACACACACCCGACTCATATGATCCGTGATGACACACCCCGCTTGGCCATCATTGGAAGGGTTCGGTGGATGCGCATATAAAACTGGTTGGGGTCAGTACCTTCAACAAGGTTAAGAACCACTGCCCTAGTTGCTGTTTTCTTGACCTCCACTCTACTAGGAAGATGTTCCACTAGATTTTGGAGTGGGTTTGTGGAGATTTGTGCTTATTTAAGCACAGTAAATGAATGTAATGCTGTAAGGTGATGAAGCTTGGGGTGCATGAGGCTTTGGGCAAAGACACCATTCCAGTTTATCCAAAGATGTTTAATATGATTAAGGATATATATCTCTATAGCAGAAGATCTTCCACTCTATATGTAAAGCATATCCTCATCGAGCTGGCATTGTACACAGGGGCATCATCATGCTGGAACAGGTTTGGGTCTTCAAATTCAAGTAAAGGTGATATTTAATTCTACCTCACCCAAAGACTTTCTATATAATTGTGTGCCTCCTGTGTGGTATCAGTTTGTGGGGGAAAAAACACATATGGTAAGATATAAAACACAAAATAGAGAAACTCAAGAATCAAGTAAAACATAACCTAAGACATTTGTGGGATAAAGTGCGCTACAACCATTAAGTCTTGGTTAATACATGGGTTAATTGCTCAAGAATGTGATTCAGGTGAAGAGATCATGTGACATGGCACCTGAGGGTGCAGTGGCTGATGGAAACCATAGTCCATGGCAATAATCATGACAATAAGATTATTCTTTTGGCTTCTACCATTAGGGGTCGCCACAGCGGATCATCCGCATGTTTGATTTGGCACATGTTTTTACGCTGGATGCCCTTCCTAACACAAACCCTCCTCATTTATTTGGGCTTGGGACCGGCACTAAGAGTGGCTGGGGTTGGTTCCCTGACCAGGGATCGAACCCGGGCAGCAACGGGGAGAGCGCTGCATCCTAACCACTAGACCACCGGGGACCACTGACAATAAGATTATTAACACTTAAAATTGCTTTGTTGTAATTTTGCTTCTTTAAAAAGAATTGCTGCTTATAGAGTAAGAAAACATAAAGCTTAAAATGAAACAGCTTTCGATTTATTGAGATATTTCTACTTGGTAAACTTGTCAGCTTGTTAGCTTACGTTTTTACTTAAGGGATCTTAAGTTAGGGGAAGTTAATGCAGTCAAATGAGATGTTAGCTAGCTAAAAGTGTTAAAAACTGACTAGCATTTTATCTAGGGGGATTTTAATTGGGTTTTTTGCTAAGTAGTTCTCACAACTTCCAAAATAATGTTTTGGATTTCATTTGGACTAGCTTTCTCATTGAAGATCGATAAATGGGTTAAGCTGTATAGAGCTCTGACCCAAACGCTATTGAATATGTTGAGGGTAAATGTAAAGGCTGACTGCACTCCAGACCTCCTCACCTCACCTACATCAGTACCTGATCTCACTAACACCCTTGTGGCTGAATGAGCAAAATCTCCAGTAGCACATTTTAAAACGTAATGCATACAAGTCTTATGGTCCAGTGTCCGAAAGTGTCTTGTGTCTTGTGGGGTGTATAAAATTTTGATTCAGTACAGGTGATGGCATAGTTTTTGCTTTATAATGTAGTTATTTTCATATGCCCATAGAACACTGACTCATTTTTCTTTATGAAATTGATGTGTAGTTTTCTTGCAGTGTAGTAACGGTCCTGAGTCTAAGTTGCCAAAAAATGACATTGATTTCAATCATCTGAAGTATCTTTCCGAAGTAAAACCAGAAAGTGCAAACATGCACATTCTTTCTAACCAAGTTGGGGGAAATGAATGCAGGGCAAGATAAGAGTAGGCAAGCAGAAACAAAAGACAAGCAGAAAATTCCAGGAAAACGAGGATATGGAGGCTGAATGGGGAAGTGTTTTCAGTGGGAAAAGTGACTTTTCGATGTCTGAGATCATGAAACAATAAGCTCACTCTATCTTTACTGAGATATGAACTAGGATGTGAACATTGATATGCTGACGTTGCTCCCCATTATCTGCACTTAATTAAAATCAGGTGATTAGGGACTGGTTAGTGTGCAGGTGAAATAATGGTTTGGAATGGGGAAAAATGTTGCTGAAAATGAGAACTCTAGGTTGACTGAATAGACAAAAGAGACCAGGACATGAAGACTACTACGAAACAGCATTTACTCATTCATTCATCTTCCCTAGTGAATTGGAAACTTTTCCTGGGATCATTGGGGATGTGGTGGAAATCTACCCTATAAGAAATGGTTGTCGATTGCAAGTCATTTACACACATCTACACAGCCTGATGATACATCTATCATACATGAGATTACTGTGGATGGTAGCACTTAGTGATCTTGTTTGCATAAATTGTTGCATAAATAAAGTAATTGAAAGTTGCTGTGAATAGTAGCATCTGCATGGTTTGGGACAATAATTGCTATTAATGGTTTAACTCTTAAATCTACTGTGAATCAGTTGATAACCTAAAAATAAATAGACTTCATGGTGAAATTATAATGTATTTAAACATTTAGACCATACAGTATAATATACAGTTTAATTCAATTTTATTTGTATAGCATTTTTCACAATGGACATTGTCTCAAATCAGCTTTACACAGATGAAGCGATATAAAAGTAATATGAAAGAAGCTGTACGTTTATTGCTTTTAAGTTAGTTCCTTATAATCGTTTATCCCTGATGAGTGAGCCAGTGGTGACTGTGGCAAGGAAAAACTCCCTGAGATGGTATGAGGAAGAAACCTCCAGAGGAACCAGACTATACAATTATAAAAGGGATCATTTAAAGCTTCATTTTATTTATTTTATTACTTATAACCAGCTAGTCTAACATTAATGATAGTTTGAGTCTGGTTCCTCTCATGGTTTCTTCCTCATGTCATCTTAAAGCAGGTGCACACTGTGTGATTTTGTCATCTGGGACCAGTGTTGAAAAACCCTGTAGTCGTTGATCGCTGGTTTGTTCACCGACCGTCGATTAATTGCCATTGCATCATTTTTTCTCTGATGAAATTCTGTCAGTGTCAGAAGATTTCACTTTCCTGCAGTGTGACGTCTCCTGTGTGTATAAATCTATTCCCATTAAGCTGCTTTGTGACAGTGAATTGAACGGAATTGAATTAAACTGATGTTTATTGAATTGAACTGAAGTGAAAATCCACATACTCTGATGTCATACTAACAATAATCTGAGGTCAGGATTGATTGAGGGACTGTAGAGCTATGAGGCAGCAACATTGCTGGCTGTACCACCATGACACCCCTAATGATGATCTTTCGCACTATATGATCATTTGCATTCTTTATGTATAGGACAGGGATTTCTGTAGAAACATTGTGGTTTCTGAAAACACACTAATTTACTCAAAAAAACTGCAAAACAAAAAAAAACACATGATGCTATGAATATGATGTAAGTCTACGATACGCTTTTGTGCTAATGAACAGTCAACGCGAAAGGCCCATGACCCGGATGTATTCCATGATTAATGATTAAAGCAAACCAGACTGCAAAATCTGCACTGTGAAAATATCAAGAGGTGATAATGCAGAATCTTGCTACAATACCAGTAACCTGATTAAACCTTGTAGCACTTAAACAGTAGCATTAATAGAGACATGTGGACAGTTGAACTGAGCATACAGAGCACTACCAGCTAGCATGGTCATTAAAAATGAGTGTTAGGCGCCCTGTTATTTCACAATCATTGGTATTTGGGAAAATGAGGCAGTAATGGAAGCGGAGAGAGAAACATTTCAGTACTGCGAGCACAACTACTGACAAACACACGCATTTCATTTCCTCTTGCTAGCCAGGATAACTGTTTAGTTTCATGGGTAAGATGTTCAATGCTAGTAACACACAGACTAACACAAATCAAGCTAAATAAAATGATAATGCTACATTTTTTCAATTTGTACAAAGTTTAAAGAAATGATATTATATATTATGAAATTCCCGAGTAAGAACAGGAGCTTTAAGGATGGATTTAGACTGTAGTCAATATTAACAGTCTGCTACATTGACTCAGGGCTACAGTTTGCTTCTGATCACCATTACCGTACCCCACAAAATTGTATATTTGCAATAACTGGACATCCGGTGCCACCCAGATGAAGATGGGTTCCCTCTTGAGTCTGGTTCCTCTCAAGGTTCCTTCCTTATGCCGTCTCGGGGAGTTATTCCCTCACCAAAGTCGCCACAGGCTCGCTCATCAGGGACAAACTTACACTTCTAAAGAAAATCTTAGTCATTCTTTATCACCACATTATCTGTGTAAAGCTGCTTTGAGGCAATGATCATTGTTAAAAGTGCTATACAAAAAAATAATTGAATTGAATTACAGAAGTTCTAAGACGCTTTTTTTGTGACCTCGACAAAACAAAAGTAGTTTTCTCATTGATGCACAAATACGACATCGCTGCTTGCGATGTGTAAGGACTTATTGATATGAAGTTGATATGAAACATAGATTATAGGTGTTACCATTTCAATAACTATATACTATTCTACTAATATACTATATACAAACCACATGGAAATCTAGAATCTCAACAATAGGTCTACCTTACCTTCCTCTATTTTTTTGTCAGGTTGTCGTCTAGGTAACCTCTCTCTCTTAATGTAGAAGTAAAGGCCATATTTCTGAAGGAACTTAGTAACTTTGATAGAGATTTCAGACGCCAACGCGTACTCCATGATATACACCAAAATCTTTCTTTGAATGTTTCTGATATACACCAGAAACATTCAAAGAAAGATTTTCCCGTAATACAATTACATCGTGAAAAAAACGGGTTTTTACTTCGAGTCGTGATCACAAGAAAAAACTTTTATGTTAAGCTCGATAGAAAATTTAGTTGTGATCATGAGAAAACAAGAACGAAAAAGATCTTCTAATGCAAGGTTTTTTAGGAATTTAATGCAAAAATTTTATTTTTTATATTTTTAAGCTTTTGAGTCATTTTTGTCACTTTTCATATTCCCCCCTTTTGATCATGCTTCAAGCCTATCCTTTGATATTCTGTTGAATCACCTGACTAATTCAATCCAATTCAATTTATTTTTATTTTCCGAGCTCTTTTAACAATGTTTTAAAGCAGCACAACACATATAAAGCGGTAATTAAAGAATTAATAAGTTTGTTCGTTATAATTTGTGTCTCTAATTAGAATGTGGTGAGGAAAAACCCTCTGAGATGTCAAGATCCAGACTCAAAAGGGAACCAATCCACATCCGGGTGGCACCAAATCTCCATTAAATACAGTTAATCATTGTTGAGGGGGTGCAGTGAAAAATTTCCCTCTTTATTCATTCTACACTTTTGGCCAACTGCCTGAAACTGTGTTTTTTTCTGCCAGACCGTCATTTATTACATGACAAAGTGCATAATTTTAGTGACTGAAAGCAGTAGCAAACACCACAAATCACACTGAAGACAAATGCGTCCATATTACATGAATTATTGCGTTCTCATATACTCAGATGTTCCTTTATCTTGTTCCTCAAGGTACACCCAAAGTTTTTCCAGTCAAAATGCCAGCTTTACTTCCCCTCGAAAGCTGTCGTGTCTACAACCTTACAGCTGCTATATCACAACATGATGCAGAATGTGAAGGATGTTCTCCAGAAGAAGGACAGGATAGAAATAAGATAGAGAAATAGAATTGTTGGTGAGCCTTTATAGGGATGAAGGACCGCTCTGCCACTGCTCCTAAGTGAGAAAGCCAGGGTTTTGTTTTTTTCTGAAGCCGGCCATTATTTCCTTCATCATTGTCGACACTGGGGAAGAGGTTATTGCTGCACCAGTCCACTAGTCATCTCACCTCCTTTGTGTGGACCAGCTCATTGCTCTAGGTGATGGAGATCTGTGGTAGCACTAGCAAGCATGATGATCCAGGTGTTTAAGGTATATCTTTAAAAAAAATTTGAGAGCCAAATTGGTCATTAGGGTCAACTTATATATCGTAAACTAAATCTGTTGTAAATTCTTCATGATTTTATATGATTCTATCATCATTTACAAGCAAATCTACAGTATATTTGTTCTGTGTAGGCTTTTATTTTATTGACAAACCAAATTGAGGCGAGTTTATTTAAATAATTTTGATCCAATGGATCTCCAAGGAAACCCATGACAGCACCACTGTCTAAATTTTTTATGAAACTTTAAAGAATAAAAATGCAGTATTACCCAGATAAAGATGAGTCTTGAGTCTTGAGTCTGGTTCCTCTTTAAGTTCTTTTCCTCATATCATCTTAGGGAGCTTTTCCCCACCACTGTCACCTCTGGCTTGCTCATTAGGGATAAACTTATTGAAAAAATGTATGACTTTAAAATATACAGTGAGGAAAATAAGTATTTGAACACCCTACTATTTTGCAAGTTCTTTCCAGCCTCTTTCCAGCCTTGAGGAGGTGTACAATTTTGTCTTTAATGTCTTTGGACAGCTCTTTGGTCTTGGCCATGTTAGTAGCTGGATTCTTACTGATTGTATGGGGTGGACAGGTGTCTTTATGCAGCTAACGACCTCAAACAGGTGCATCTAATTTAGGATAATAAATGTAGTGGAGGTGGACATTTCATATTTTGATAGACAGGTGTTCAAATACTTATTTGCAGCTGTATCATACAAATAAATAGTTTAAAAATCATACATTGTGATTTCTGGAATTGTTTTTTTTTTTTATTATGTCTCTCACAGTGGACATGCACCTACGATGACAATTTCAGACCCCTCCATGATTTCTAAGTGGGAGAACTTGCAGGGTGTTCAAACACTTCTTTTCCTCACTGTATATTTTCAAGCAATTTATATCTGTAAATAAATTGAATTATCTGCCTTCACATTCCATTTTTGATCTCTTCACAGATCTATGGGGTAGTCACTTGCGTATGGTGTTTTTACTCACATACATGCAGAGACTTGTTCTAAATCCACACTAACGCTGTCTTGCTGTGCTTTGGGTCGTCATTGTGCTGTAAGGGTGAACCTTTGGGACAGTCTAAGGTTGTTTGTGTTCTGGAGCAAGATTTCTATACGAGGTGGTATCAAAAAGTTTTGTGAATATCTCTGTTTACAAGTGAGTATTTTATTTATCTGTGTTTACACACTATCACCTTCAATATAGTTCCTTTGCACAGTGTTCCCAGCGTTCCTGCCACTTCTGGACTCTGTCCTGAAAGTTGTCTTTTAGTAGCGTGTCAAGCAACTTCTGTGATTCGTGTCGAAACGGCTGGATCTTCATCTTTAGGAAGACAGCGAAGTCGGGCAAATGGGGTGGTGTGGAAGTGAGATCATGTGGATGGTTCATCAAGCCGCCAAATGGTTTTGACATTTCCAGGGGTTGAGCTCACTGAATGTGTTCCAGATCTCTCGTCATCTTCCAGTGATGTTCCTCCGCTCTTGCAGCGTGGGTGCTACTCAGAACACCTCGAACGACTCACTGCAGAATGGCTGTATGTCAAACGTGACAGATTTGCTCAGTTTCACACAGAATTTTGCTCTTTGTTCTAAATTGCTGTCGTCATGATGAAATCGCAGACGTGGTAACACACGTGATCAGATAGCAGCAGTTAGCACTATTCCCAAAACTTTTTAACTCCACCTCGTAGTTCAGTCGCAGATGTCTAAAGTGTTCTTGTTTTTTTTTTTTTTTTTGCTCTGACATACATTGTGAATTGTGGAGACTTATTGTAGGACCTTATTATGGTATATTATACATAGCAGATGAGAATCTGATGCAAAATATGCATTAGGTTACAGAAGATGGCTGAAAAGCTGAAAAGAAAGCGCATGGAAGCTCAGCTTATTTTAGCTATTTTGGAGTGAGACAAACCCCAACTGAGTCATTCTTATATAATTGTCAAGGCCTGTAGTGCTACATAAAGAGAGTAACTATATGCTATAAGACTGAAAATAGGGAACTAGGAGACATTTACAGTGCCATTACACGTACATGTAGTCGTGTGAATTTCTGCATGTGTACCAGCTGATGGATTCGGATTCACTGCTCAAATCATAGCTAAATTAATTACAGCAAACACAGTGCACGTGACATTTAAGACTTATTTTACACCAATATAAGTGGAATGCAGCTGCTTCGGCTTAACAGTCGTTGATGGAGTCTGTAGTGAAGTGGGAGTCGGACAGCAGGACGAGCTCTTTTACACGTTTAATGAATTGAACGATAAACCGATATGCAGCACCCCTCTGTTTCACCCTTCGATGTGGTTTCAGAACGAATTTCCTTCTGTAAATTATCAGTGGCTCCTTTCGATTTAATTAAAGTCGCCCTGGTGCGGTTTATGAAGACGTCGGAGAGGTGATATGCTAAGAGGATCCATCCTTATTAAAGTCTATTATATAAAGGAAGTCGTTATCGATATAAAAAGCTACTTGAGCTGTTAATAAGACACTACGCTGATGGGACAGGTATATACATTTTTTGCACAAAATTAAATAAATAAATCTGCCAAATAGGTGATTTGTAGCACTTAGTTTAATGGTATACTGGTGTGTAAGAATCTCGTTCAACACCGATTACATCCTGAACATAGCAAATAATTGAAAGTTAACACATTCATATCTGGCTGTAGATGTCTGGAGATTGGAGGAAGGTCTTTGCTTCCCCCTATTGTCTAGGAGAGGAAATGCAATCTATTTTTCTTCCTATAATGAAATAGTTTTAATATTTTTTTATGACTGGGATGTCAATGCTTTCAAAAGCCATTATGTTAGCATTTATATTTTTACAGGGACTAGTCATAAGTTAGTCATTTTCTCTTTTACAGACTATACTATACAATATAATCATTTCAAAAGGAAGATATATTAAAGAATTTTAAAGGTGGTCCACAAATTTTGAGTGCCTTATTTAACATCAGTCATTTCCCTCAGGACTCTCAAGTCATCCCAGAGGTCATTTTTACCCCATCAGATTAAAAAAAAACTAATTTTAGCAGTATGCTTAAGTATTTCAGGACTTGACACAATTGACTGCCGAGGCTTTTCTGGAGTTTCCGCTTGCCACGTTGACGTTTTTGCGCCGACCTGCCTAAAACGCTGTTAAACGCCACAAAAGGAAATGACATGCACAAATGCCCACCGTTTAAGTACAACTTTTATTAATACTGGGATCATCACAGTGCGTTTTGTTACATTAGCAGTGACTAGTTAACAAAAAAAAGAAAGAGAATAAATCTTACCAAAAAAAAAAAGGAATATTTGTCATCAGCAATAAAGACAGATTAGCTTCAGAAAAAAAAATAATACAATAAATTAAAGTGAAAAAGGACAGAGATATAGAAGCAGAACAGAGACGGGAGCACCTGTAGTCTTGACTACATTGGAGAAATAGGAGGATGTGATTTGTACAAAAACAAAAAAAAAACGCACACTTTATTTCTCTTCACAAATAGGAGAACTAGGAAAGTGGTTTGAAGGACAGTGGCTAAGATCAGGTTACATCGATGCCGTGTTCCAGGGTTCGTCAGTGTCAAAGCAAAAGTGTTTCTGTGAACGGAAAACCAAGGAATCTTTTTTTTTTTTTTTTTTTTTGGAAAACCAAGGAATTTTTTTTTTTTTTTTTTTTTTGTGCAGAAGACAGAAAGACGCTGTTCAGAGATCTGGCCAGGTTGCCATGGTGCCTGCTTGCATCACTCTGTCTGTTTGGCAGCGCTAATGACACGAGGAAGCATAGGTTCCACTGATGGCTGATATTTCTGAGCTCGAGTACGAGTGGGTGAGGACGAGGGGGCATTATACATGTAAATCAGGCCATCAGCAGAAAGACGATGAGCAACGCGAGGCCGGGCGGATGAAAGACATGCTGCACTTTGAGTCTTAGACTTCCAAAACACAATGAACACAGGAGAGTTTGTGTGTTTTTATACTTTTTCTTTTTTTTTTTTTAGAACGGCAGCTAGCATTGTCCAGACACCGCAAGGTCACAAGCATCACAAGCAACAATTGTCCTAGCCTCGCTAATCTGCATTTGGTAAACAATTTGCAATGTTTATAGGT
This sequence comes from Silurus asotus, assembly GCA_024362625.1. NCBI lineage: Eukaryota > Metazoa > Chordata > Actinopteri > Siluriformes > Siluridae > Silurus > Silurus asotus. Next base: position 7,521,924 of record MU551534.1, read on the forward strand.
CATTTCATAAACTACTCAATTTCCTATGGATAATCTTTTGGACATTTTCATTCACCCGTGCACCTTAGTATGTGAAATCAAGGAAATGCCCGGAGGTGAAATTTTCCTAATCAACAGGAAAGAACAAAAGCGAAAGCAGACTATCGCGTGTGAACGAGTTGTTGTGTAGTTGTAGTCTAGTGCTCAGGAACTGTAATCTGGTTCCTGGGAAGTCATATGAACTGCTAAAATTTATATCCAAAGCCGCTGATGAGTTTCGCAAAAGGAATAGGAATGAGTGAGAACAGAGCTTCGCTCAGTCGTCTGTGCTAACGCTAGATATCAATTTTCATCAGAAGGATTTCATTAGCTTCTCGTGCAGACATGGTGTGCAGCTCAAACACACACACACACACAATCAGTGTGCTGTTTAAAATGCACTAGCATAGAAAATACAAAATAATAGCATAAAAAGATGGATGTTTGACTGTCGGCTGCGTATGAATAATGCATGAGGAAGGAATTTTAACAAGCACGGCCTATGGTGGAAATGACGGAATTGGTGAATGATGCAAAGAGGTCTGTTAGGGAAGAAGGAAAAAAATAAGACAGGTGAGTCACCTGAGTACAGAAACCGGTGAGAGAGAGCAAGTGTGCGTTTTGCACCTGTGTGTTATTTGAGTGACGGTTTACTTCAGTGGTGCCAATAGGTAGATTTCCGCTCGATTTATCGGAATCGGTTACACACACACGCCTTGTTCACTGCCTCTAGCAGTTCGGGTTCACGTTTTTAGTCGCGTGATACATGCACGAGTTTAATACTGCATGGTTTTGCTTTTGTTATGTAAAGCAAATCCAATTAGAAAGAAGTCGCTGTATGTGCCGAAGAGAGCTTGAAATAGCTGTATTTTTGTGGAAAGGATGTAAAAATGTAAGGATGTTGCCTAAAATTAAAATAGTGCAATGAAAGGCCTGACCAAGTCATTTAGATTCACTGGAAATTACAATAAACATGAAGGATTTGGTCATTCGGCCATGCTGAGTGCAGTGTTATAGATATTACACACTGCTCTACTGTGCTTGTCTTTTATTCGGGCATTTAGAGTTGTACACTAGACTCATCGTACACGAGTTTCCTTCGAGATAATGTCTAGAGACGGGCTGAAAAATGTCTTTAAACATCTGTATAGTATATTTTATACTTCATCTTCAGTCTGATGGAAACACTTTTATTGAAAAAACTGCAAATGATCAGGTTTTCTGTTTGATATTCAAGCAATGGGCTTGAGAAGAAGAAGAAGAAGAAGACAGTAATGATAATGTAGAAGCATGTTATGTTAGATTACAGCAAAGGGGAGATCAAATTGTCATTCTTCAAGGTGCACAACATGAAACGTTCGAGATAATCTGCTGAAACGATTTGCACATGTTAGAAACCCATATCGCCAATAGAGGGCGCAATACTAACTCCTGTAATGCATATTTCCTGTATCTTGTTTTTTTTTTTTTTGAGGAAAAAAAATCCCACTATCTGAGTCTGTAAAATAGGGTCACCTTGTAAATTACACTCATTCCCACACTCCAATGTTTTTTACTTCCCGAGTAGTTTAAACAAGCAAACAGAGACACATAGCTATCTACAATGTAGACACCAGGCAGATCTCTTTCAAATTTCTCAAACATTTTTGACAATATAATCCCAAGCATATGATAGTTGTGCCAAACAGTATAACCTAGCATGCTAACGCTGCATGCTAGGTTACTGACCTGCATGTAGTTATGCAGGACAACACGTTCGCAATCTGTTACGCATTGTCACTGAATTTTTTAAATTGTGCTGCAACTCAAGAACCCTGATGTTTAAAACGTTTCCTCACAGCAATATTGCTTGCTTTTGTGTACAGATATCTGGCTGGTTTTCCAGCACAGAGCATTAGAAGTTGTTGTGTCTGTGTACTAAATAACTTGATTAGCTATCTGTCTGTATTATGTATATTTTTTTGATACAACTAATTAGATAATCTGTGTAGGTTGTGCAGAAGAATTGAAAATGAGCTCCTGGAATGAAATTTAAAACCCCTGGTAGAGAAAAAAACAGCGAGAATCGAGAATTCTGTAATAGTTTTCTTCTTATTATGTCTCCATCTTCCAATCATTCTTATTTAACAGTTTCTGTAAATTTGTATCTTCTATACTTTTTTTAGTCTGTTCTGCTTCTAATATCCTACCTTGGTCTTTCTCACGCTCACTGCGCAGGGTCAGTATGAAATATCCGAGCGATGTCATTAGCACGTTACGCATTCAGACAGTATATAAATGCCAAATTATTATCAGACGTGAAATATTGCTGTCATAGATTTGACCTTTACTTTTTTTTTTTACACAGACTTTGGACATTATTTTGAGAGCAGTACACTTACTGTCCACCCTCTTTTTTTAGTCTATGTATCTGCTGTATATATATATATATATAGGGTTATATATACAGCGCTAGACTCTACGTCTTGAAAGAGTGATCATCATCGCACCTGGCATGTAACACCAGTCTTGTGCCCCTTTCACACCATTCCTTCAGAGGCAGTCCTTCACTCAGCAGATACACCTTTTTTTATTTCCTAAAAGACAGGCATTCCTAAAACAGAGTGCTCTATTTATGCAAAATAAATAATTCCCCCACCCCTCCAAAAAAAAAAAAAAAAAAAGGAAGAATATATTAATAAGTATTAAGTGTCCATTTAGTCGCACATGTAGTGGTCACTCGGAGCGACAGAACTACGCGAGACGACAGGGGTTATAGTGAACCAGGGGAGCACAGAAGGTCACTCACAGACACATACTACAGGACTAAAACAGTGTTTTGGCCACTGATTCCGACTCCAAAATCCAAAAAGCGTTCTTTTGATTTTGTCACGCTGTGAAATGGGTACTCACAGGAAACCGCTGTGTCCATGCGATGGTTTATTTTTTTCTTTTAATAAAATGCCACATTTCATAACACGTCCTATTTTCTAGATCAGGCAGTGGAATGCTCACGTTATAAAGCACTGGATGTCTGTCCTTTTCCTTCTGTGTTTCTCGTCCTTGTTTCTCTCCCAGATTCTGGACACACTTTATCCTTTATTTTTTCTTTTCCGTAAGACTACCAGGTTTGTGCCTTCATCTCAGCTCATTGACAAACCTCCAGGATTTCTAGCCGAGTCAGAGCGGTGTGGTCGGAGGCTCATGATTCAATAAAACCTCACCTTAATTTAAAAAAATAAAAAAAAAAGATAAATTCTCAAAGAAAAACACTTCCCAAACAAATTCACTCTTTCAGTTACACATCTTATTCACTTTCCTTTGCACTCTTTTAACTTTTACGCCAAAGCTAATTTCTTTCTACGCCCGTTATTGCAAGGGGTGCTTAACGACAGCTGTGTATGGCCAGAGGTCAAATAGTTTGGTGATATTTGGGCATGAATTTGGGGCTGAAAAAATGGCACGTTAGATCATAAATCATGGCTTTCAAATATTTCTGAGAAGCTTCGTCAAACTTCTGTATTTGGATTCAAGTTACATGTTTACTTATTTATTTATTTACTTGATACCGCGTTAGCTATTATTGACATTTCTATTAATATCACTTCTGACAGTCAGATCCATTCAGAAATCCGGTACCTTATGCTATATGGCGAACTAGCAATATGGATTATAAGCATTTTCATTACTTTATATTACTAAATCCTTAAAAATCCTGTCAGAGGGTTGGGTTTAGGATTGTTCTGGATTAGCTAGCCAGCTAAAAATCCTGTAAGAAAGGGGACAAATCGCCAAACTGTGCTGGACCTCGGCGCTACATGGCCTAAATTCAGCCCCTTGCTAAGCAGTTCTATTCCTCTTAGCATTTACTGTATACAGTGCAGCTACACTGCCCCCTAATGGCCAACACTGTGTCTTCAAAGTGCTTTGCTTCCTCATTGCACGTCTTGGCTTCCACCTCCTTCCCCCACTATCACAAACAGAACCGAGTTCCTCCAAGGCTTTTAACAAAATCTGTACCTCCATTCATTCCAACTATTCTTGTAAGTCTTTTTTCCCCTTGTTAAACAGAAAGATTATTGCTCCACATTATAATGGCATTTGTTTTTAAGTAATTAGAAAAAAAATACATACATCTGATATGCACACCTTCAACGTAAGGATCTGCAGTCAGGATTATTTGCTTGGATTTTAATGATTAAACAAGCTAAAAGAGGTGCGCTAATAAAAGAAGAAGATCATTTCCATAACCACAAAGCTGACCTGCAGCAGAGCCCCGCTCATCTTCAGCCTGACTGACAGTCACACTGACCAACAGTGTGATGTCGCACAGCCGAATGTGACAGTGGGGTGAAATGCAGGAAGAGTCCCACCCCGACTGTCCTCCATTGATTAGATAAGCTTTTCCAGCACTAATTCCTGGAGTCTAGAACTAGGTTTTTTTTTGTGTTTTCAAAGATCCTTGTCCCCAAATGTTTCCTTGTTCTTGCATCTGCCCAGTGTCTTCCTAGAGCCTGACTATCCTGCCATGATGGGTAGTGTTAATAAGACAAACATGCGTCCAGACACGCTACAAGTTACAGTGGCCTGAGCCTGTTGTTATTTAGAATTTTACTCCTATTTTTTTCTCATGTTCGTTATGTTACTATAACGACTTCTTTTAAACATTTAATTGATATTTTTTTAAATCCTCTTCTTTTCATTCTCTACAGAGTCCACACAGAGTGCTTTTGATTATTTTTTTTAACTGCACCTTCATTTATCTCTCTAACAGCTGTCACAGTATGCGTGGTGCCGAGCGGTCGTTGGAGACGGTCTTGCGCAGCCGGACCCCTCGACGGATAGATACCAGCATGTCCTCTCCTTCCTGCGGGGGACATTTACTCTGAGGAACGGTCTGCCCCCCGGGTGCCATTGAGGGGAAAGGGTACTGGCCATCTCCCAGAGCTTGGGCACTGGCTACCAGCTCACCAATCTTTTCCACAAGGCTGTGCCGGTTAGCAGCTAGAAGCTGATCTTCTTCTCCCGGCTGCCCGTACACACTCATCTCGGCGCCTGCTGTGCCCCAAGCTGCGTTAGGTAGGCTCAGGCGCTTCGGTGAAGCCTTTACATACTCCATAGCAGCTGGGGAGGCATCATCTGCTGCGTAGAACACACACTCCTCACTGCCCACACGTGCCGGAGGCCCCGGGTATCCACCGGGCGAATCAGGTATAGTGGGTGTCTTAACTGGCACTATGGGTGGCCGGATAGGGATGGGGCCAGCGTTGGAGAGAGTGCGCCTCACACCAGGCTTTGTGGAGGGTGTTCGGCGGATGGTGGCCGTCCCGTGACTGCCTGGTCCTCCACCACCAACTCCTCCTTGGGCACCCATGGCGCTGGGCAGTCCAGCCGTACTGGCTGGCCTTTTGGTCTGGATCATGCGGCGGTAGTTCTGAGCAATATTGCTGTGCCGTGGGATTGTGGACGATTTGTCGAATTCCGACTGACCATCGGCTTCAGTGTCACCATTTACAGAGTAGCAATCATAATCAGATCCTGGGGGGGGATAAGGAAGAGTAAATAAGTAAACAGGAAAGCAAGCACAAGAATATTTTAGTTGTATTTTTGAATTGTAAAGAGAAAAATAATTCCGTTCTACAGATTGTGTTTAACTGGAATGCACCAATTCTGTACCAGTGCTTCAAGTTCTAGATTACATGCTTCGATTAGAAAGACTGTCACCAGCCAAGGCCTGCAGATTTCCGTTAGATTTGTGTTCATTACAAAGATTTCAGCTGGCTACTATGATATCCAATTAACGCTACAAGCACTTACAAAACCACAGTGGGGGACAGTAAGAAAGCAAATGTTATTTGTTACTGTATTTAAGTACCCTTTTTGTGCATCTGTACTTTAATGAAGTATTTCCATTCGGAGAGACTTTGACTTTTACTTCACTACATTTCAAAATCAAATATCGTAGTTTTTACTCAACTACATTTAGAAAAATAAGTCTTATGAGAGGATAAAAACGTAACTGGTCCAGCACACAGCAAGCCACCAATCAGGGCCGAGCGCACGCTCTGTTTTGAATTTTGATTGCTGGTTTTTGTATTTACTTATCACCAACATACAGTTCAACAGCAAGCAGAACATTTCTAGAGGAATACAGTAAGTGATGTAAAACCTCCTGACTTTAATTTGCCACAAATCCAAATTTTTTTGAAGTTTTGAAAAGAAGATTTTGGGTAATTTTAATAGATATCTGTGTTTGGCAAAATCATATCATTTTATTAATAGATTGGTGTCTTTTCACATAAACTGAGTTGATTAAGCAAAGAGTCTTGTGAGAAAATTGATAATATAATATCAATATATCATTATAAATCATTATCATCTTTAAAATCAGAGCTGCTCCCGGTGAACCAGTCACCAAAATATACACTGTTATTACTGTTTAACTGCAATAATTACAATAACAAAATATTTTAAACAACACGTGCAATAACAGAAATATGTCTGTTAGCGTAACTACTTAATCATGTCTCTTTTTTCTTCTTTGTATTTATAAGTTGTGTTGTGTATATACTTTATACTTTATTATGTCTTTATTATTTTATATATTTGCATTTCTTTTTCTTTTCTGCTGTAACAGAGAAATTTCCCCACTATGGGATGAATAAAGGTATATCTTATCTTATCTTACCTTACCTTACCTTACTTTATATCCATTATATATTATAGCACTTTGGATACTTAACTACATTTGAAAGCAAATACTTTTGTACTTTTACTCAGGTGAAAGTTTAAGTTTTAACTCAAGTACGTGGATTACCGTAATTTCCGAACTATTAAGTGAATAGAAATATAAGCCGCACCCGCTAAATTTGAAAAAGATTTTTATTTTGAACATAAATAAGCCGCACCTGTCTATAAGCCGCATGCCTACAATGAAACTAACTAGTGTCGACAGTGTATCACGGCTTGTATCTAAACAGTAGCCTACTAAGAAAGTCATTGTTCACTGTCTTCCTCCGAAACGTGGTAGCGGCTTATAGTCCGGAAAGTACGGTATGTCCACCACCGCAAAATCCCTATCAGTGCTCAACTAATACTTCTCAATATCTGATTGCTGTTGATGAGAATTTCTGTCACTGTTTTACCAACCTAATTAGCTAATCAATATCTATATTAAGCCCTTCCTCGACTTACTATTGAATGCAATTCACCGTGTGCATGTTTTTGTGTGTGTGTGTGTGTGTGTAAGATAAACATGAAGCTTTACCTTGGGAAGGAATGGTATCCTCAGAGCATGATGGCGTGGTTGTCTGAGTGCTGTATCCACTCGAGTATTGAAGTGAGTCCCTACTGCTCTTCTGCTGTTCCATACTGAGGCCACGAGTAAGCACCATGGCCAGGTCGCTGGCTGCAGGGGAAACATCCTCACAATGCTGAAAAAAATTAATAAATGTACAAAAAAAATGTTGTACAATAATGTTAGATTATTTATCTCATTTGAAGTGATACATTATATAGTATGGGGGTAAAAGGCGGACATCATCACTTGTACATGCTTATGGAACATTAAATTCTAGATTTAGTCCCTGCTTTGCTGTTATGATAACCTACAAACTTCCGGAAATGGGGTTTCCTTAAAAAAAGGGATTTGTGTTTATTCAGACATCAGTGAGCCCAGGCACTGATATTGAGTAAAGAGACCAGACATCAATCCACCTTAGGATGCCATGGGCACACATTTAAACACTCATTCGCTCCTACTCCAAATTCAAGTCATCACTTCCCCAGCAAGTGTGTTTTGGAGAGGTGGGAGTGTGCCAATAAACCTGGAGGAAATTTATGAGTAGACAGGAGGAAAGAGAAATGACCCTTCCTGAGGCAACAACAATACAGATTGCAACACCAGTGGCTTCCGTTCAGATACATTATATCCGTAAAGCTGTAGGGGGATCATAGCTCCACTACAGTGAGATTTTTTTAAAAGGATTACCCTCTGTATGCATTCCAAGAAATGGTCGCTTTATACACAGACCAGGAATAACTTTATGACAAGCAATCAGGCATAACATCATGACCACCTGGCTAATATTGTGTTGATCCTTTTTAGCTGCCAAAACAGTCCTAACCCTTTCGATCATTAACAGAATCAACTTCTTCAGCGATTTGTGCAACAGTTGCTCATCTGTTGGATCGGAGCCAGGCTTTGCTCCCCTCGGTCAACCATGGCCCTGTCGCTGGTTCACCACTGTTCCTTTTCCTTGGACCACTTTTGATAGATAACTATCATTTGACGAAATTGAAAGGGTCTTGTATTGTATTTTATATTTTCTTTTTGAAATCAACCTGCCTGCATAGATTAGTTTCGGAAGACCTGAGTATTCATTGGTCTCCTACTTCTATGCGGCACCTTTACTTAAACAGGAAGTACATTACAGTTCTTCAACTGGTATTATGCTTTTATGAAAATTACCTTAGCTGCAATAGTGGCAGGTGTCATCCTGGGCCTTTGGGGATCGTCAGGATGTACCCCAGTATAACCTTGAGACTGGGGTGATGATTCTGATTCTCTCGTCTCCTTCCTTCTCTGGAGGGTGCTGGCTGCTGGCTGCTCAAGCAAGCCTGCCTTGGACCAGTCCTGAAGCAGTAAGTGTCATTTTTTTAATTGAAAATAAACAACCTATTTCCGTTTTTTTCTTTCGGATAAGAAAACCTGCCCACTATCCAGCAGTTTGAGTATCCTTCCACGCATGTACTCTCGATGTGTGCCTTTAGCACTATCCTGCACAATTTGTGTTAGAGTCAGGTGAACTCTAAGATGTACCATCCTTGTCCTGCTCCGTTTATCAAATCTCCAAACACAGAGATTTAAAATCAGGATGGAGGTAAAAAAAAAAAAAAAAAAAAAAGAAAGGCTGGTGTTAACAAGCAAAATGAAGTAATGAATGAAGTTAAGCAGGAAATGAAATAAAAGCATTATTCAAGACGAGCAAACGTAGAAGCAAAACAAACAAAAATAAAAAATATCTGCAAAGAAATGTGCCCATGGGAACAAACCTTCCAGCAAGGAACCTTTGATGTGGGAGAGGAAGTGTTGGATCCAGGGGAGCGACTAGAGGGTGGGGACGCAGGAAGTATGACAGAGAAAGGCCTGATGGAGCCAGTGTGAGATAGAGCAGGACGGAAGGTAGCGAAGGATGAGCCAAACTGCGGAATGGAGAGACAAGATTCAGACAGTGAGAATACGTAGCAATCCCACAGCCTTGTGATCCGGAAGCACAGGCCGAGTAGGGGGACAAAATATGAGGGCAGAAAATAGATCAGTTGAGGTTCAAGCATTTGCTCATTCCTTAAAGTCCCATAACCATCCATTAATATTAATATTTAGTTAACAAAAAAACGCATTAGAAAGGCTAATTATAATTCTTACAAATTCTTATATCCCACTTCATATGTCAAAAGATTTTACCTCAGAATGTCATTTAAGGATTATTACGAACATTATGACCACGTGCCTATTATTGTGTTGGTTCCCCTTCTGTTGCCAAAACAGTCCTGTATTAACAGCATTAACTTCAACAGCAATATGAGCTACAGGAGCTCGTCTGTTGGATCGGACCACACAGACCAGCCTTTGCTCCCCACATGCATCAATGAGCCCACGACCCTGTCCCCGATTTACCACTGTTCTTTCCTCGGACCACTTATGATAGACACTGACCACTGCAGACCAGGAACATCCCACAAGAGCTGCAGTTTTAAAAATGCTCTGACCCAGTCATCTAGACATCACAATATTTTCCAAATCCTTACGCTTCCCCATTTTTCCTGATTCTACTTTGAGGACAAATTGTTCACTTGCTGCTTTATACTATATATATCCTACATACCAAAAGGTGCCATGATGAAGAGATAATCTGTGTTATTCACTCACCTGTCATAAACTTATAATGTCATAACTGTATGACTGATCGGTGTAACTATTGGTGGGATTTGAACTCATAACCTTCTGGTCAAACGTCCAACATTTTAGCCACAACCACTTTTACGATGTGCTAGATTTGCTTCATTTTAAAAAGGTTGACTAAATGGCAAATTATATATATTGTATATATAATTGTATGTATAGTGTGTGAACAGAGCATATAAAATAGAATCAGTAATGTGTGCAAATAAGAGAAATGGAATATGCCAAGATTATGGATGCACCAAACTGTTCACTAAGAATGAATAAAATGTAAAGTACATACTCACAAGTTTGACAGCAGGAAAGGATGGCCTAATAGAACATGTGCTAACTTTATTTGTGAATAATTAAGTAATTTGTGAAGACCAAATGGTGGAACTGCATGACTATGCGGTCCACTTTCTGTACCCAAGTTTGCTCAAAACATCGGATGGATGGTGGAGCAGAGAAAACAACTTTGACAGAAAAGACATGTGAAAATGCTCATACCATCTTGTCCATATTTAGCTTCAGTAACACACAAGCCTGCGGATGAAAAATAGGACAAACAAATCAACAGGTATGTGAACTTACTGTTGTAGGAGAGCTGCATTCACTCACTGACTGACATGTTTCTGAGGCCTCTGAAGATGCTGAACTCGATGACTTCTACAGAAAAGAAAGAAGAAAAAATCCTTTCTATATACACTGTATGGAGAAAAGTTTGTGGACCTGACCATAAGATTTGTATGTGTTTTTTTTAACATCCCAGTCCACATTTATTTCCCATTTCCTGTAATAAGAACTTTTTTTTTTAGGTTTTGGAGGGTGGTTGTGGAGATTTGTGATCATTCAGCCATAAGCTCAATAGTAAAGTCAGGTACTGGTAAGGATTCCAGTTCACATTCCAGTTCATCTCAAAGGTATTTGATGGATTGAGTGGAGAGCTCTATAGCAGGCCACACTATGTCTCTGTTATTGTGGTAACGGTTTGTGGAAGAACAGCATGAACCACATATGGAAAAGCCTGGAAAAGTCAGATGCCCCAATAATTTTGTCCATACATTCTAGTGCACTTGGTTATTTAATTAACATTGCTCATCTAACATTACAAATGGTTGCTTCTTCAGCCGAAGTATTTTATTAAAATACTGTAAGGTTGAGCTCTGATTTACAATTACACACTGAAACACAGAAAATGGACACAAACATGTCTTTTTTTTTTCCTTTAATACTGTAGACGCTTCACTGTAATGTCAGCACTCTGCCTGTCAGGTAAGGATTCTACCAATGTCTTGAGATGGGTCCTCTGAGTAACGTACTTGTCCTTATGAGGTGCAAAACATCTAGAATTTGTGTGCCTATTTCTCATTTTCACCACATACACTAATCCAACATGTTTCTCCAGCAATCTCAGAATATAGCAATAGGATGAAAATGTTTTATTTCACTGTCCAGCTTTAATTGTACATTTGCAGCCACCACATTATGTGAAACTTAGAAACCGTGAGCATAAACAGGTTTTTGGGTAAAACCCAGAACATTTTGTTAGATGATTCCCACTCTATCTATCATAATTTTCATCTTCTCCCTTGTGGTACTCAGTATAGAGCTTAGTTAAGTAAAAAAAAATTGCTTTAGAAGTTTATTTATCCCCTTAGCTGTAAAGTTTTTTTTTTATTGCAGGTGCCACTTAGGAGAAATTGGGTGTTTGTACTGTGGCTGTTTGTTTGAGTTGTTTTATGTGATATAATTGTGTGATGGATGGATGAGCTGAACATATTTCTATTTATTCCCCCTGGTATTTTGTATTTGGCAATTTTGGCAATTTATTATTATTCATTGAATTGTTTTAAAAACAGCGAAAATGTTGATGATCACAAATGTCATTAATAATAATAATAAACTTTGTTAATAAAAAAAATTAATAAATAATTGTAAGTTTTAACTGAGATGTATGTATGCACCGAACTGTAAATTTTGTGTACCTTTACACCCCTATATATAAGCAGAAATATTTGTGCAAAATTAAACTAATTAGCATAATTAAGAATGGTTCATTTGCATAAATAGATGCCATTTCGTTTTTGTTTTTTTTTTAAGTAGTAATCGACAAAAATTTGTAAGAAAATCATCATTGTTTTAAAAGGTGTAACTCTTACATTGCGAGGCTGTAATACCTGGCTTGTGATGTCCGAGGGCATGGGTGAGGGGGGTTTGGAGTAGATGTTGGCATCCTGAGAGATGAAGCCCGAGTCGTGGGAGGAGACACTACTCAGGCGGTGGGCACCTCCTGGAGGTGGATGTGCCAGGCTGCGGTAGCGACAGGACGAACTGGGTGAGTGAGTTTGTGAGCCTCCTGACGAGCGAGAGGCACTACTGTGGGCGCTGTTCACACTGCTGTAAGGTGAGGGAGGCACGGCAGGCACGAAGGACACAGATGAGTAGAGGGTGAAGGGATGGAGGTGATGTTCAGGATGGTTTGAACAGAAACGAGCCATGCATTGTAATGTTGAGAAAGGCAAAAAGGAGAAAGCATGAGAAAATACGAATTTGTATATGGAGGATGTGATAATTTAAATGTTATGGTGATGAGACAAAAAGGTCACAGCATTTTGATTAAAAGTCACGTCATGTGATGAGTGGGATGCAACAATATTATTAAAAAAATAAAAAAAAGAGCCAAGGAAACAAAAATGGTGAATTGGTTTAAAAAAGGGGGTGAAAGAGGGAGGAAGAAGAATCACATGGAAAACACACAGGTTGGAGAAAGTGTAAGAACGAGTGACACCCGGGTATGAGCTGATATTGTTTAGGACATAAGGCCTTGCATGGACTTCTGCCATAGTGTCCATGCAAGGCTACACAAACATACACAGATATGGACACACGATGGCACTTTCATACGGCACACCTCCGTAAACAAACCCTTTATTTCTCGTTTATTATCTCGATTTGCAAGCTGAAAGAACTATTTCGTTTTAAAATTAAATTTTTTAAATATTTCTTTTGTTATTTATACATTTTCAGCAGATTATAGATTATACTTATTCAGAATTCACAAGTGGGAAAGTAAACAATCGAAATTTCGACTCAATGTAGTTAAATTATTTGATCTTTTTTTACATTTATAGACAAAGTATAGTAAAGAAAGGAAGAACCTTGACTCTGATGTACATGTACTTTTTTGGCCTATAATCTACACTGCCAGATTTCATAATTAATACATGATGTGTTTTAATTAATTAATTTATATAAAGTTTTAATTTGGTATAATACATATACATCAATGTTTGTTTTTTTTGCTTGTTCAAATGGAAAAAATCTTATTTGTATAGCAGATGCTAATCAGAAAAGGTTTCTAAAATGTTAGAAAGATGTCAGAGGGATGTCGGTACTATTCAGATTAAACATTTTCCGACACATTAAAAGTCTTTATGACTTTAATTTTCTCTGCAAAATCAAATATGTCGAAAATAAGAGCTCTCTGAGGCTGGTGAGGGATAAATGCAAGAATTTCCATTGGCAAAATGCTGGTATTCAAGATATAATAAGGAATCTCTATCTAGTCATCCATCTATCTATCTATCTATCTATATATCTATCTATCTATCTATCTATCTATATATATATATATATATATATATATATATATATATACACACACACACACACACACTGTATATATAAGGTAACAGGTGCTTGTATACTTTGTGTAACATACTTTACAACACAGTGAAATTCTTTCTTTGCATATCCCAGGACTGTTAGGAGGCTAGGCTCAGCCATACAGATCCTCTGGAGCACTGAGCGTTAAGGGCCTTGCTCAGGGGCCCCGAGAGTGTCAGCTTGCCAAAAACGAGGCTTTAACACCTTCCCATTATTTTATCAAGAAAATGAAAAGACTTTCAATAATTTAGCTTTGAGATAATTACAATCCTAATTTGTTGAATTAGATGGACCTAATGTTACGCACAAAGCAGTCTGCATTGTGACATTGTGTAACCACTGCTCAGTACAGCTCAGTTTGCTAAAGCACTCAGAACCTGTGCGGAGTCATTTATCGCAAAATCGACAGACGTACACCATGTCAGATTACACCCCCCTGTAACACATCAGTGAAGTTCAATAGCCCACAGTGCAGTAAAAGCCCCCCTCATAGGTAATTATGGTTTCATATGATCATTCAAACTGGGCCATTAGTGCTTTGTTTGTAATGGGCACCCAGACTGGAACAAGATCACAAACTGATATGTTAACATGAATCTTGAAATACAGAAACCGAATGAACACGATGTATGAGCCGGAGCAGCAGGTTGAAAAACATGCAGGCACCACTTGAAAAGAACTCCCTCCAGAAAGCTCAAACATCATCCATACATGTCAATCTAAGGCAACTGCACAATCAAATGATGTATATGTATGCAATCAGGACATTAAAATATAGGCAGGAAGAATGATCTCTTCTTGTCTTACCTGCACATGCTGCTTTTCCTCGAGCCGGAGCTACTAGGGGAGGATGGAGGTGTCTGGTAGGACCAGCTGTAGTCTGAACCTTTTAGATCCTTTATCACCTGATATAGGAAAATAGAGACAAATCCAAATATATACATGCAGGATATATAAATATATATATATATATATACACACCCATGATGTTTTTCTTGGTTGAAGGTACACTTGAAAGTTTGTCATGCTAACGATGTAAATGCTATTTATACTACTGACTAAAAATATGGAGCACCTGACTTTTACACCCCACTATCACATCCACGTCTTTCCTAATCTGTTGCCCCGAAGTATTTCGAAGTATTTTGTCTTTGTATGTTTAGTATTGAGCCTCACAGAGCGCACCATATACAAAAAGACAAACATTCACACTGTATACATAGACATATAGACACATAAATACCTACATATTACATCAATTATATATTATTCATTATATATTTTTTACATTTATATATAGTCTCTCTCCCATTTGGTTGACTTTTTAGCAAAAGTGTCAAATGTTTTGTTAAACATAAATAACATTGGTGAATTTTTGTCAAATATAGTTTACAATAAAGCTAAAAATTATTTGCTTTGTGTATCGCAACTTGTTAGGAATTGGGATTAGTCATATGGTGTCCCTGGAGCGCATAGAGATAAACGCCTCGTTCATAAGCTCAACAGATTGGTGGTGCAGGGTCTCGAACCCTCAGCCTTCTGCTGAGAACCTTAAGCGTGATTTGACCAAGTAACATTTCCATGATGATCTTTTCACAAAGCTTTCAGAAATAAAGCTAAACATTTGCTGAATTTTTCTACTGAAAAAAGCGTGTTGTACCTGCTCACTGGCGGGCGGGAGTTTGTGGGGATCGGTCGTGAGCACAGTGAGGTCATCAATAATAGCCTGCAGATGTGTGATCTCTCCCAGCATTGCAATTTCTCCATTCTGATAGGTGAGAAAAATAGCAAAAACCTACTAAAGCAAACTAAATATTAATTAACTATTCAGATTATCGTCTTCCTATCGTATTCATCCTTTTTTTACATCTGTGCTTCGGTTTAAAAGTTAACGATGTGATGCACAAAAATGTCGGTTACAAGTTGCAATTTGCATCGCGATGCATTATTTTGTAACATATTTGCATCAGTAATTGTTTTTTTATTTCTATATTATTATTAGTAGATGTGCTTTGCATTTATTATTTAGAAAGTGACCAATAATTTGTGACCAATATTTGATATATAGATCGATTTCTCCTCGCTAGTCTGTTTCTCAGACATGTTCTCTCATCACCACTGAGAGTACTGTGTCCTGAGAGTCACACAGAATACAGATTAACATGGCAGAGGTAGAGCTGCATCTTCCTGAAGACAGAACAGAAAAAGAGCATCATTTATTTATTTTTATTTTTATTATTTTGCACAACAAAGGCCTGTTTGTAAAGTAAATTTATGATCTGCTGTCTGTCTGAACCAAAGAAATAATATCTAACTATATGTACCATATTAAATTGCTTAGGATCATTTCTTTTCATTTGCATTGTATTGCAATGAATTGTATTGTGTTGAATTGAATCAGAATCGAATCGGAAGAAGGGTGAATCGTATCGTATTCCATCGGTAGCTGTTTCATATGTAGCTTATTATTATTATTATTAATATTATTATTAATATAATTAGCTTATTATTGGCTATGCATCGAGATGCGAATTGTAATTATTATTATTATTATTATTATTATTATTAATATAATTAGCTTATTATTGGCTATGCATCGAGATGCGAATTGTATCGGCCTCAGGAGATGCTCATTTCTACTGTATATTATTGGCATCATTTTAATATTTTATCAGCTCAAGTGCACTTCTTTGAATGACCACTTGGAGGCCTAAGGAAACAAGTTAACATTGTTGTTTGTGTTCAAAAATGCTTTACCTTGCATCCTTCTGCTATTAAACTCACCACTACAGGCTGCAAAAAGCTGATGAAGGTACAGAAGCGTCCCCTTTCCTCCACCAGGGCGCGCCGTACCGCCTGCTTCTCCGTCTCCTCCATCAGCAGGTACATATCGTTCACATCCTGCATGGCACTGTCCAACTGAGGCTGCAGGTCCCCACGGCCTTTACAGAGAGACAGAGTGCAAGAACGACAAAGGGAGGACAGGAAAGAGGGAGCGTTGAAAACAGAAGGAAGAGGTGTGGAGACAATAAGAAGTAATAGTGGAATAGCAAAAGGTTTCAGAACAAGACAGTGGACAAGAGAAGGAAGAAAATATAACATAAAAAAGACAATGTGGACTTGAATTTCAGTCACAATACAAAATAAAGACATACAATAATCCATTCTAACTAGGATCTACAGCACACAGCTGATGGAGGACAAACAGGCTACATGTTCTATCGCTTTAGACACTCGCTAGACGCAATGAAATCTCTATAACATCTAATCAGATTACTGTTAATAACTCGTGCAAATCGCTATTTGTGGCTAGAACACTTAACCAGGATGCACAACTGATGATGTTACCACAAACAAGCAGCTACTAATGTAAGAAGCAAGGCTTGATGCAAACACAACAGCTAGGACTAAACCAGGGAGTCTGTGTGTGTGTGCCACCGTATTTTGAGTTTGAAGAAAGCGAGAACCTCATGCAAAGTGAAAGTCTGCATTCCAGCAGCGTTTTAAACACACACTTGTTGTCCAGACAGTGCACAAGCTTTCATTACTTAAAGCACAAGCAAAGGCTGTATAGTGAAGAACATAATCAGAAACACACTTAAATGGTGTCCAGATTATGTCAGATATAAATACAATAAAGTGTCCTAATAATAATTATACAAAATTATATAATAATAATAATAATAATAATAATAATAATAATTAGGGAACAGAAGGTCATTGGTTAAAAACTTCAGAAGGTTGTGAACTGATCAGGAAGTTTTGAGTTCAAATCCCTGAACTGTCAAGCTAACAGTGCTGGACCCTCGAACAAAGCCCTTAACCCCTCACTATTCCGTTGTATGCATGAGATAACTCGTCAAGTCAAGTTTATTTCTATAGCACTTTTCACAACAGACATTGTCTCAAAGCAGCTTTACAGAAATCAACAGTCAAGGTGAATGGTGTGTGTTTATCCCTGATGAGCAGCCGTGGCAACTGTGGCAAGGAAAAACTACCTTAGATGTAACGAGGAAGAAACCTTGAGAGGAACCAGACTCAAAAGGGGAACCCATCCTCATTTGGGTGACATCAAGAGTTTGATCATAAATCTACTGCAAGAGATAATTGCAGAAAATGCTATAAATGTAATAATAATAATAATAATAATGTTTATGGAACTGTAATGAATGGACATTTGGACATTTGGTGCCACTCAGATGAGGATAGGTTCTATTTAGAGACTGGTTCCTCTCATGCCATCTCAAGGAGTTTGTCCTCACCACAGGAACAAACTTGTACTAAAATCTTTAAATTACAGCACAGTGAAATTCTCCGTATATCCCAGCGATGTTTGGAAGCACAGGGTCGAAGCGCAGGGCCAAGCCATAATACACCGCCCCTTCAATACAGAGGTTTAAGGGCCCAAGTATCTTCTTCTTCTTCTTTCGGCGTCTCCCATTAGGGGTCGCCACAGCAGATCTTCCGTCTCCATACCCCCTGTCCTCTATATCTGCCTCTTCCAAACCAACTACCTGCACGTCTTCCCTCATCACATCCAACTTGAAAAAACGGGGCTTGAACCACCAACCTTCTGATCCAAAGCTTTAAATATTGAGCTACCACTTCACCATACAGCATCCTATTCATTTTCCTAATTAGGTACCTGCAAAACTTAAAAAGCTATAAAGTTCTCTAAAAGCAAGTGCTAATGGAAAGTCAGCACAGGTGTGTTTAAAAGCACGGTGAAGGAATGCAAGCTTGAGCTACAGGAAGAGAAACAGCTTTCTGGGGGATATTATACTTACCCTGCAGTTCTATAAGAGAGAGAGAGAGAGAGAGGGGGGGGGGGGGGGAGGGAGAGAGAGCAGAATAGGGGGACAGAAAGGGGCATTCAGGAGAAGGGCATGAGAGATGATGAGAGAAGGAGAGAGCAGGGAAAGCGCAAGGTTAAGGTTAGTATGAAGAAGCCATCACCGCACGAGAACAGTACAATGAGATGATCTTATTGTCCATCCATGTAAAAATGTGGTGCTCCTTAGTCTTCCTAGTAACACATGCACTTATCTTCTCTTCAAGAGCCCAAATTATTGGCTGCACAGATATGAGCTCAACAAATGATGTGAGAGCTGTAGTTGCACCAACAAACCACCAAGGGGAGCTGTTACACCATAGTTTTCTTCGTGAGAGAAAACTGGTGATCTGAAGATCAGATCATTTTAGTGACTTGATTCTTTGAATCTCGTTCATCAAAATGAATCTTTTTTTTTTTTTGTCATTTTGTTCATTTCATTTCTTTGGTCAAAAATAAAATAAAATGTTACATTTTCAATAAGACATTTTCCCCCTTTAAACATAATTGATTAATGCTTTTGCTTTAATTGCTCAGGATATATGAACAAAAGTATTAGGACAGTTGACTTTTCCAGTTGTATGTGGTTCTTCCTCAAAATCTGTTACCACATAGTTGAATTCACACAATTGCATACGACGTCTTTGCAATATTTTTGTCTTCACTTGAACTAGGAGAATGACAATGCCCCTTTGCACTAAGCCAGCTCCATGAAGATATGCTCTACACTTTTTTAAATAGTAGAAGATCTCCAGCTACAGAGGTCTCAACCCTACTGAACACCTTTGGGAAAAATTGGGAATGCTGACTGAACCCCAGGCCTCCTCACCTCACCTACTGTACATTAGTAACTGACTTTACTAAAAGCTTTGTAACTGAATGAGCCCTTTTCCAGAAGATTGGGTTTTTTATAGCAGTAAATGGGGATTAAATGTGGAAGGGGTGTTCAAACAACATGTCTTTTAGTCAGGTGTCTGCCACCTCTGTCCATATATTATATATTTTTTCCCCATTGCAATACACACCTCTTTCTGTTGCATGCATTTCCATTAAAGAAACAGTTTGTAGTGTTTTGAAGTACTTTCGCACTTTATGATTTCATTTATTATTGTTTGTGGAAAAAAAACCTGGCCTGCTCAAATGAAAAACCATTTCAACTGTAACGATTCTTTACCCCTCATAGCTAGTGCCTGCTAACGAACTAGCCTGGAGCGCTAATAACTCTACCCATAGACTTTCCTGGCTAGCAATGGCTCATTACTATGACTAACCTAGATCGCTATCTAAACTAAATGATATTTATTAGATTTTTTCATGCTCCTTTTTATATTTTGGGGTCGGGGGGTGTCTTTTACCTTTCCTCGCTTTCTTCTGTAGTTTCATAGTGTCTGAAGATTTCTTCTTTATCTCATGACGAGATCGTTTGTACTCTGTGGCAAAAAGGAGAAACAGGCCAAACATGTCAACGTCTTGTGTTCAGTATTTTACAAATGTTCTACTTCAGGAATCTTGTGCTAGTTGAAGGCACACTGTAAGTAACCTTTGGCGTGATCTTTATCCAGCTGATTGGCTGTTTTCTTCCAGTCCTCGATACGCTCCTGTAGAGGGGTGATCAGGCTTTCCATCAGAGCACTGAAGAAAAAAGAGGTGGAAGGAGATCAATGATGGAAAGGTTGGTTTTTTCTATAGCATCTGGTCTGGTCTTAATTTCCAGATGTATGTGGACTGTTGTTACAGGAAGACATGCTGCTACACAGTGATAAATATGTCCCTGTCCTAACTTTTCTGAGACGTTACCGCCATATTCAAATTCAACATTTGGTACATTTCCTCAGTTTAATCATTTGATGTTTTTTATATTTTTTCTGTGAATAAAATATGGGTTTATGAGAAATGCAAATCATGCATCATGTTTTAATTTCCATTTTACATTTATTTAGATAGATAGATAGATAGATAGATAGATAGATAGATAGATAGATAGATAGATAGATAGATAGATAGATAGATTTTCAGATCACAGGGCAGCGAAAGTAATTATAGTGTTTTAAATTACATAAATCAAAAGGACACCAAAGTAAACTTTTGCTATGTTTCCACACGGACGGTTATAATTGCCGGATGTGTGCATCATGGTGGATTTTGGTGCTTGAATTGAGACTTGGCGCATCACTGAAACAAATTTAATAAATTAAATTATTATTTGTATTAGTGTTATTATTATTATTATTATTATTATTATTATATCTGAGTAAAGAAAGGGGCACATTTGCACAAATGTGTTGCACATTTATTTTCGCCTTTTTTCTATTTATTTCTATTTTGGATAAAAATGGTCAAACGTAAACACGCGCCACATTAATTGCATGTTCATAAAAGAAGTGCCATTAAAAATGAATAAGTTAATTTGCCTTAATTTTGACAGCCCTAATATAATTGAAGAAAATAATGCATATTTGTAGACCTAAATGCAAACAGCATACACATAACATAGCTATGTTTAAAATAAAGTCAACCGTTTATTTAAAAAGGAAACCTCGTCAATAGCCTTATCACTCGTTTTTTTAACTCGACATACTTTGACATACTTTGTTGATGTGAGCGAATATTTATAGCCGGCAAAAAATCTTTCAAATTGTGTCTTTAAAGGAATTTAAGCTTCCATTTATTAACTAGTAAAACTGAAAACAGATGTCTTCAAATAAGATGCAGGAATAGGTGTGTGTGTGTGTGTGTGTGTGTGTGTGTGTGTGTGTGTGTGTTTGTGTGTGTGTGTGTGTGTGTGTGTGTGTGTGTGTGCATTTTTCTGCCATTTAGTATCAGATTTTGGGCTGGTGTGCGTTTCAGACACCATATGTGTAGTACCTCTGCTTGAGATTACCACAAACAACATCTGCTGCTCTGCTTGTAGATTACAGGATTATAGTCTGACTGAACTACATGCATGGATGCATAAATATACTCATTTATAATTGCGAAAAAAAAGTGCATGGGGACTAGAGTTTACAGCTGACGAAGGTTATAGATATGCACCTGGGGTTTACTTCCATTACAAAGACTCTGCACACTCACCATCCACTTTATTAGGAACACCTGTACAGTGCCTGTCAGAAAATACATGTAGCTTTGTCAGGTTTTACTTTACGAGTTTCTGTTTCTACTTGCAAAATATGCTAATTTGTTATATACCTAGGTGTTTCTAAACGTTTGACAGGCTCTATACATGAACATTCATGTATATATCAATCAGCCAATCATCTGGCAGCAGAGCAATGCAAAAAGAATCGTTGATAAGACAAATCAGAGTGAAATATTCAGATTGGTATAAAATGCCAGATAGAACGTAGTAACTGATAATTACTGTTTACAACAGTGATTAGCAGAAAAACATTAAACCTTGACAGGGATGGGATAGCAAAAGCCCACATCAGGTTCTCGTGTTAGCCAAGAATAGTAATCTGAGGCAAAATAATTTAAATAATTTCATAGGAACAACTTTACACAAACTAGATTTGTCATTATTTAGTTACTATTACCTTCCTGGCACACCAAACCAATTTTCTTTGCCCATGGGCAAATGGGCAAATTTTTTTGCCCATTTTCCCTAACCAAGTTTTTTAACTTGGCTTTAACTGTCACTCACTGAATGTTTTTGTTTTTTGCCCCATTCCTGATAAACCCTGCAAACTAGTTTGCAAAGATCAGCGTTTTCTTAAATTCTTAAACCAGCCTATCTGTCTCCAACAACCAAGCCAAGCTTAAAGTCACCATAATCAAAAAGTCATCATAGTTTTTCTTCATTCTGATGTTTAATTAGAAAAGAATCTTCGCTATTGTCCTGCATGTGAAAGATTTTCTGCATTGAATTAAGCGTTAATGTAAGTGTACAGATGTTCATTTTCCCTGTGTTAGCATGCGTTTTGATTTTTAAAAATAGTCCAGAGTGCTCCAGAGTTAACTTAGGTGTGTGTAAATTTCAGGCTCTGGAAAATCGAAAGAAAAAAACAGTTAGCATCATACTTGGTGAAGTGGCGTAGTTTAGCCTCGATGCTGCGGTGGCGCATACACATCCTGGTCAGCGCTGAGCCGATGTCTCTGGTGGCGCCTGCACAACACACAACAATTTTACTTTTACAATTTTGACATTGTATTGCATCATGTACATCCTTTAGAACTTGGACACAAGGGATAAAGTGTGCTACTGCATACAATTAACGCATACATGTAATCGCAATTTCTGGACTTTTCTGGCCCCTGAACTTAGTCAAATATTTATTGGACATGACCTAGCCAATCAGTCACAATGTACACAGTCTGAGCCATAATCCAAATACTGCTGCATGCGTATACGGGATGAAGAGAAGGAGTCAAATCTATAATGGTGCCATATGTCAAGCTATTTTTAGCAGCAGCTGAGCGTTTGGAAATTCCTGACCCCAGTATTTGGATGAAGAGGCTCTTTCGCTTCCAAAGAAGGCGGCCCACGCTGCTATTGTTTTCTCCTGTGTTTATACAACGATCCCATGTGTTGAACCGTGGAAGTAATA
Source organism: Silurus asotus (assembly GCA_024362625.1). Classification (NCBI taxonomy): domain Eukaryota; kingdom Metazoa; phylum Chordata; class Actinopteri; order Siluriformes; family Siluridae; genus Silurus; species Silurus asotus. The sequence goes on from MU551534.1 coordinate 7,544,911, forward strand.
TATAACAAAAGCTCCATGTCTGCTTTCATTCCCACAAAAGTTAAATAGGTCATAGACAGTCTGTGATTTACACATCCACTGGAATTATGATAACATTGCATGACTGCATAAGAACAGAGTGAAGACAAACGGAAAAACAGCTAAAATGATAATATAGAACACATTGAATCTATTTTTTCTTCATAGCATAGTGATTATGTGTTTTGACAGTGTCAGCAGAATATGACGTTTATAAATATGGCTGTGAAAATACTTAAGAAATCCTGTCAAGTTAGCACTGATTAGCAAAAGCAACAAAATGGCCTTGTGTTTTCAGTGATGGATATTTACAAATGGCTTTTAGAAACCTTGTCCAGTTAGCATGTTGGCTATAAAAGGTCATATTATAAGTGCTAGCAAACATGTTTGATTAAACTATTTTATTATAAATAATGAATGTTTAAATATTGTTTGAAAGTTACCTCAGGAATTCTTTATATTAGCATGTGCTAACTGTCTGGCTAGCACTGATTTAGAGTGATACATATACTGGCTATAAACAAACCAAAACTTGTCAGTGGATAATAATTTACATGGGTCCATAAAGGTTAGGTCAATGTTTAAACAAGTTTACATGTATTTATAATTTCAGTTAGACAGCTGGTGAAGTAAATGGACTCCCAATTCAGAATATGCACATTACCTGCATGTGCGTCACGAGATTTTTTTACACAAGAAACATCAAAAAGCGTCTAAATACAGAGCGTCTAGACCAAAATCACCTTCCTTTCAAACCGCCAAAAAATGAGGGATAGAAATGTGGACAGAGGGGAAAAAACCCTCTTTGGGATATTTTTTCTGTCTTTTTATAGAAAGAAATTCTTGCTAAAGTGTTGCTAATATATTGCTGTATAAATTCACAGTAATCTCACATTCACATTAATCTCTGCAGTCTAAAAATCCAGCTTTCATCCTCATTAGTCATATAAAAGAGTACTTGATCCTGTTTATTCAACTACTTTGCATTTTATCTTCTTCTGGCGCTCCAACAGTGAATTGTTTACACAACCATGCGGCCACAGGATACTTATGAAATCGCAATATGTGCACAGGACATGAGCGAATTGATCAAAATGGTGATCAACTTGCTATTTTTATTTGTCTTTGAATTCATTTTAAATGGATATGCTCTGCTATAAGGAAAATGTGTTCACAATTTGACAGATAAATTACCAGAGCAATCATTTTCTGCATTTTCAGTTCACTTTATTGTTGTTAATGACTAAATATAGATTATGTGCTTTATAATTAACATGTGCTCTATACTTTACCCAACAGGTTTTAATGTATAGTATGTTTACTATATACCTTGTACGATTTCTCATAATTCAGGGTTAGGGTTAGGCTGTCCCTGTCCTGTGATTTCTACACTAGATTTACATATACGTATGATTCAAATAAACGTATTATCGTATGGAAAAAAAAAACGGAAAATGTTTGCCCAAATTATGTCTCAGGAAATGAGTATGTTCATGAACATTACTTCATGTTTAAAAAACCCGTAGTGTAGTTCCGCAAGTTGCCTCTAGAGGGTCAAAGCCAAAACGCCATAGAATGCTCATGAAGAGGGTTCATCTTCCTCATGACAACACACCAGCCCATTCAGCTCACGAAACTTGCGAGTATAAAATTCTGCCTTATCCCGCCTACTCCCCTGACCTCGCACCCAGTGACATCTTCCTCATCCATTACTTGAAGAAACCACTTTGTGGCAGGCGTTTCAAAGAAGATGACGAGGTGCTTACCGAGGTGGAAGGCTTCTTTAAAGACATTATATTTTCTTAGCAAAAATAATGATATGACCGCCCCTCGAAATTAGCATGTGTATACCATGTATTAAGGTACATTATATTTGTCACATGTACGTAACAGCACAGTGAAATTTTTTCTTTACATTTACTAGCAATGTTGGGAAGTTTGGATCAGAGATGATACAGCACCCCTGGAGCACAGAAGGTTAAGGACCTTGCTCAAGGGGCTAAAAATGTCAGCTTGACTATACTGGGGCTTGAACCCCCCGGCCTTCAGGAAACAGCAACCCCAGAGCCTAAACCACTGAGCTACCACCTTCATCTTCCATTTGTCTTTCACAAATAGGTTCTGTTTTTTTTTTTAATTCAGTGATTATATCTTTCTTTTTTTGCACCTTCTGAACAAATCAATTAGAACTTGCATCCACATCTTCTTTATTACCTGATATCCTGCATCACTCAAAGCTGTGTCACGACCTGCAGAATGATTTTGGCTGTCAAATCCATCACTACATCATAGTCAAGCTAAAACGTGAGCCAATCAAAATTTAGTGTAAAAAAAACACAGGCCTTCCCCCCATACACACTTAATCACGGTCTAGCAGCTCATCATCAGTGTTAATATTTCTTTTGTATCTTACAGGAACTTCGCAGTCATGCAGATTTTCTGCTTGGATAGCCTGCACAGTCGAGACACACACACACACACACACACACACACACACACACATGCCAATGCACACAAGAGCAAACACAGTCACACACAAATGGAAAGAAGCTCCATTAATAATTAACACATTCCTTCTTTGGGCCTACTGTTCTACCCAGCAACCATTCATTAATGCTGAGCACGACACACACACACACACACACACACACACTGCACAGAAAGCTGAAACAGAAACTAGTGTCACAGCACTATGGCACTTTTTGCAGAAATGAAAGTGGCGAGAGGATCAGCAGAGAGTGAGAGAGAGAGTAACAAAATGGAGGAGAGGTGGGATGTGAATTACACATTGCGAGTGTGAAAAAAAAAAAAAGAAAGAAACCAAAGGTGCGAGAGAGAGAGAGAGAGAGAGAGAGAGAGAGAGAGAGAGAGAGAGAGAGAGAGAAAGAGAGAGGAAGGAAAAGGCTACGTCTCACACATGTTAATTGCTTTTGAATTGATTCTGTGTGTGTGTGTCTGTAGTACACAAGTACATGAGTGGCAGCTCAATTACTTCATTTTTTCCCCCCTGTTTGCTGTTGTTTACTTCATCCAAAATCTAACCCTGCAAGACATCTGGGCAGCACATTTCCATCTCACACTGGAGTAAAAGTGTGAGTCTGCTGATTTCAACACTCCTCTAACACATACTCCCTTTATGCAATAGACTTATAGTGGAATATCTCGCAAGATATCAACATATCGAATAATCCTGGTATATACTTCTGTATTCATTGAATTATACATTATACATACAATAAATTAATAGTGATGGGTCGTTACTAATGTTCCCTTCCACTTCAACCCATTTAAAGCATAGCTTCATGGAGATGGCTTTGTGCACAGGGACATTGTCTGCTGGAACAGGTTTGGGTTTAAATAAAGGGAAAATGTATTGCTACCACATCTAAAGACATTCTTTACAATCATGTGCCTCCAACTTTTTTTGGACTCAATTTGGAAAACAAATTAGGCTGAAAAAGTCAGGTGTACAAAAACCTTTGTCCATATAGTGTATATTGTACGTATATTTTCCATATAGTGTATATTTTACAGGGAGGTTGTAACTCTGTGGTGCAGATGTTGGGCTTATGACTGGAAGGTCATGGGTTCAAATCCCACCACCACCAGGCTGCCACTGCTGGGCCCTTGAACAAAGTTCTTACCTTTATGTTACTCTGGATAAGGACATCTGACAAATAGCATAAATGTACATATGTAGTATAGTGTATACATGTTGACCATAACATATATTTTTTTAAAACCTTACTGCACTGTATTGGAGAAGTGCTAACTCAGTGATTAAGACATTGAATGGACGTTAAATCGACAGGTTGTGAAGTCCAATCCTAGCATTACTAAGCTACCAGTTTTTGGCCCTTAATCAAGGCCCTTGACCCCCCCACTAAGATAATTGCCGTTCTTGATAAGGGCATCTGGTAAATGCCATAAATGTAAATGTGTTGCTAATAGCAGATATTATTGTAATTAAGTATTTGGGCATTGAGTAAAAGACAGGAGGCGGAGCTGAAGGTGGCAAAGTTGAAGATGCTGCAAATTTCATCGGGAGTGACAACGAGGGAAAGGATTAGAAATTAGTTTATTAGAGGGACCACGCAGGTAGGACATTTTGGAGACAAGGCGGTGGTATGTGGTCTTTCATAGGGTATACGAAGGATGAAGCCACCAGGCAGGGGAAAAAAAGAAAGACCATGGAGGAGGTTTATGGATGTGGTAAAGGAAGACATGCAGGTGGTTGGTTTGAAAAAGGCAGATGTAGAAGACTGTAGAGATGTAGAGATGTTAACTCCACCTGAATAATGTTTCTCCCAACGTACTGCATCTGAATTCTGAAGTTTATTGCTTTCATTTGGATTACAAGTAATAATTATACCTACCCTTAGATAATTATACCTTCCCTTTCCTGTACACAGTCACCTTTAATACTGCACCACGATCTTACCTATTGCATTTGAACCCAGTTGCTAAATGCACTACACATTGGTTGCTAACTAGATTTCATTGTCCCTGTACTCCTCTTCCTGGCAAAGACCATAAAATGTAACCCAAACCTATAATGTTGTTCAAAATAGTCCCTACTTTTAAAACATATATTAATTACATTTTGATATTCTATTTTCAAGAAAAATAAATCTGCAAAACCGAGTCTAAGCAAAGTATTCACTTCCTTCGATATTTGTTTTTTTTTCCTTCACTTTCCATTAACTTTATCTTGAATAAATTACTAGAAAATATTAGACAGCATGGTTACTCATAATTTGATCAAGTGTCAGGATAATGAAAAGTTACCTGGTGACCAGCTTTCGTTTATTAATCACATAAAGCTGTGCTTAATAGCAGAGCAGTAGTTTTGTGTCCACAGCAAAGTTTTCACACTTTATAACTGTTACGCTCCTGCTTCCCACCATCCTCACCCTTTATTGATTTTTCTCAGGACTCTGAGTCAAGACTGCTAAGGGAAACATGAGGACCAGGGGAAGAAGCCGAGTGAGAAAGAAAAAATGCACAAGTGAACACATGCCAGTAACATCAATTTCTTCCTACATCTTTTGCTTCCCAGATAGATTGATATCTTTTTATTTGTTTTAATATTTATATTACGCTTTTCTCCAAGCATAGATACAACTTATCAAAATGATCTCGCTGATAATAATATTGAAAAGGAAATAATGTAGTGAATTTTTTTTCAATAAGGATACATCACCATGCCAACATCAACTGCTTCGAGAAAGAAAGAAAGTAAGAAAGAAAGAAAGAAAGAAAGAAAGAAACAAACAAACAAAGAAAGAAAGAAAGAAAGAAAGAAAGGAAGAAAGAAAGAAAGTTTTCATTGTCACCTCTGTCTGTATCTGAATTGTGCCATCTGGTAAACACCACTTGTACATAGGTTTACTTCAAGGTTACTCCACTTTGTATTAGAAGTTAGAATTTGCACTTTGTAAGAAAATATCTGCACTCGCTTTCATGCCCTGCCACCGTTATGAGACTAATATGGTTAAGAATAAAATGTAAGCAAAAATTTCTGGTCTAGCTGGAATTTTGAAGGTTAGAAAAATAAACACAGGTACAAGAACGTGATGTCTATACAGTATGCATGTGTGTTCAAGGTTTTCCCTCTCTCTCATTAGGGATTAATTTTAAAGGGATAAGATTATAGTGACAAATTTATGACCTTAAAATGTATATTTATAATTTGTCCATTTTGGGACAATGTCCAATGTTAAAAGTTTTATTATTTCTTTCTTTTTTTTTTTTGTTTTGCTTAAACCTGCCAAAAAAAAAAGGAAAAAAAATAAATTAATGAATATGCGAAATTAATGTCTTTATAAGGCAGGGTTACAGCTCCTTGGTTGTTAAATCAATGTTAAATCAATTCTGAACCCTTTTTTTTTTGGGTTGCATTATAAGTTGAGTTTTGCATTTTCCCCATGTGCTTATGTGTGTGTGTCTTTTGGAATAACATTAAGGTACAAGGATTAGATCAGGAAAAAAACTAAGTCCTCGGACATCATTTACAATAAAAAAAAAAAAAAAAGGCTGCTACTTGCTGACAATGTTGATGCCACACCCTGAGAACTCCTCTCTACACACACCTCATTTAATTGAACTTGAACTAAAAGACATGATTAGTTCAGTGTGCGGTAATATGACTAGTATATAGTATCTACTAGTCTGTTTTAGCTGCAATAGGCTTGCTAGTTCAAAATTCCCACCACACTGTCCATCCACATGCGCTACTACGAACACCCATAAAAATTTAAGGTCTGTTTTTGTATGTGCATCTAAAACTGTAATTCAGTGTGTAGTGTCTAGTGCCCATAATACAGACACATCCTATAAACATATTATAAGATGTTCATGCTAAAAACAGAAGTCTATTTGTACTTGTGGCTAAAATAAAAGTCGTTTTTCTGCTTTCTTTATTTATGTATTGATGTTAGAATTGTAACGTTTAGCTAAAAGACAGATTGTTCATATTTATTTAAAGCATTAGAAATCCTTACATAACTTTGATAGCATGCTTAATTTGGCGATTGACGATATTTGATTTCCCTACTAACGAGCAAAATGAATGAAATGACCTGCACACAGCTTAGGTAAAATTATCCAAAACTTACATCACTTAAAAGCATATCGAGTACACTTTCAAACCAGAACTTTGAAGCTTTTGTACCTAAAGAATTAGCAAACAATAGCATTTTTAACATTTTATTATGCAGGTTTGTCTTATTTATACAACTGTGCAGTTGTAGGTTTAGGGCCTTGCTCAAGAGACCAGCAGTAGCATCTTGGTAGTGCTGGGATTTGAACTTACAACCTTCTGATCAATAGTCTAATAGCTTAACCATTGAGCTACCATCTAAGCTAAGGATATACTTTTATCTATTTACATTATAGATACATATCCTTTCATGGTATATGGCCATGTCCCACATATATTTCTATATGGCAAGTTTCCTGTTGTCCTTCATTCCCTGACCTGCCTCTCTTTTCTCTCTGGCAATCTGGGGCTCTAATAAATGTAGGTTTTATTCGTATTTATTGAGTAATAGCCCTTATCCGGAATTCCTTCTATAACCACGAGAACAAAATACTGCACATGCACTCAAGTAAACTCGTGTACTCGGCCAATAAGCAACCGACTGACAGAGAACGTGGGAGTACTTTAAGCTTGTGTTTTGTCTGGAATAGTCCAAAAAAAAAAAACTTACATCCAGGTGCTGCAGTAAGCCTTTATTTTATTCTACAAGCACTAACAATACCTCTGTGCTGTGGATTAACGCACATCTGTGAAAGCGACCAGCAAAAAAGCAACACAGCTGTGAACTCCATGAATACATCAGGAGCTTGAACTGGCCGCTTAATAACACATCTAACATTCAATACACGGCTAACTAGAACTGATTAGCCGTTAACCCTGTTGTCTCTGGTAAGTTAAACACACCCGAAGGCCGCAGAGTAAGCTCCCCGCTCGTTTCCAGGGCAACCGATGAAAAGAGCACCAAAGGTGTACCCATGGAGAACAGAAGAAAAAAAAATCAATCAGCCAGTGCCAAAAGATCTCAGATTAAGGTGCTTCCTAGTGCTAACGCTAATGCAGCTGGAATAGGAGCTAACGAATTTTTAGGAGAAAAGTGTGTCAAGATTACAAAATTCAATTCCAATCAAATCATTTTTATTTCTACAGTGATTTTTACGATGGGTATTGTCTTAAAGCAGCTTTACAGAGATACAGAGGTTTATAAAGTTGTAAAAATAAAGTTTAGTGCCTATAAGGCCATGTCCACACTAATACGTTTTTTGTTCGAAAATACATAAAACTGCCTGAACATGAAATTTTGAGAGGAACCAGGCTCATGAAAAAATATGGCTCCTGGGATTTAAAAAAATAAAGATATCACTGTTGAAGATTCAGAGAACTAAATTCTACAAGTAAAATATAACTGTGTAAAAACTTTTATACGCCGACATCATCAGATTCTCAACAGAGGCAGAAAACGTATTCGTTTAAATTCACTTCAGCTGCTCAGAGCTGCTTTGCAAACTACCAAATGGACCATATAGAAGAGAAGAGACATTTTTTCCAATGAGTGACTGGCATAATGATTAATAGGTCACAGTCTGTAGCTGTCTGTTCCACCTGTAGTGGTATACTAATTCAGTTTCCACAAGGGGGAACTCTGAGGTGAGAATTTTTTCTTTCCAGCACTTACAGTAAATACTGCAATTATTCCTGTACAGATGGAAAAAGGTGACACATCTCAAAGCCTTTTTGAGTGTTAACAGTTTCTCTCCTTAGGTTCTCTTCAGTCAAATCTGGGAACTCAAACTTCATTATACTTTGTTTATTGTTTAATATAAGTATTAGAAGTTTGCTGGAAAACTCATTCATTCTGTTAAACCAGATTTGTGGCTTTCGATCCCCAACTCATCTTTTGTAACTTCATAATTTGTTTTTGCTAGCCTCTCTCTCTCTCTCTCTCTCTCTCTCTCTCTCTCTCTCTTCAAGCATTAATCCAGCCACCTTTTATTTTCTTTCTTTTTCTTGTCATGAGACCAAGAAGTGCAGTGTGCATGCTGTCTCATGATGGTAAACACTGACTATAAATGATGCTGGAGGTTTTGTTTTTTTTAGAAGACTTAAATGCACCTCATCTAATCGAACAAATAGCACTGCTATATAAGCTGATAGATAGATAGATAGATAGATAGATAGATAGATAGATAGATAGATAGATAGATAGATAGATAGATAGATAGACAGACAGACAGACAGACAGACAGATAGATAGATAGATAGATAGATAGATAGATAGATAGATAGATAACAATGTGCAATTAAATATTTCACCAGAAATATTGGGACATCTGACATTTCAAGCCATATTGAGATATCAATCCAGGATAAAAATGTCCCTGTGCAAAAGCCAGCTCCAGGAAGATTTTATTTACGTGGTTTGGAGTGGAAGATCTCCTGCTACAGAGCTCTGACCTAAACCATAATGAACACCTTTGGGATGAATGTGAACGTTGACTGCCCTCAGGCCTCCTCACCTCACATACATCAGTACCTGACTTCACTAACAATCTTGAGGCTGAATAAGTAAAATCTCCAGAAGCACACTGTAAAAACTAGTGGAACATCTTCCCAGGAGAGTGAATGTTATTATAACAGCAAATGTGAAATAAATGTGAAATGGGATGTTCAAAAGGCAGAACACGAATCTTTTGTTCATATAATGTACAAATATACAACAAATAACTAACAAACCTAGGGACAGCAAATATGTACATGTTACAGTATTCATGTTAAATTATTGTCAATATAGAAATAATAATCATTTTAAAAAACAGCCTCCGTAAATCCTGCCATTAAACTTGTTTATACTGATTATAAAAATTTTTGGGTCAAGGTGGCATTCTGGAGCTATTTCGACTTTGGCCTGCCCCCTTGTGGGCAGATCATTTGTTCCTACAGATGTAGAAAAAGGTATGCATGTGTGGTTTGTGTAGCTGTGGTTCATTGCAAATGAACAACATATCTAAAAAGCAGTGCCATGCTATCATGGCCACGGCTATAGAAACCATCAATAATATGGAGAAACGCAATATAACTGAGAGTTGCGTCACTGACAGGTATCTCATACAACTATAATAATTAGCATTACTAAAGCAAGAAACCCATTAAACACAATTCAACAAGTTTCCTTTCACTGTAGCCACAGCAGCACCACCCACATACACATGATCTCTAGCAGAAGCAACAATATTAACCTCGTACAGTGACCCCAGGGTTTCCGTGCGTTTGTGTGCATTATGGTTTTTCCTTGGAACGTAAATCAGATTGTGTGCTTTTGTGCAAATTGTGCAAATCTTTCTTTTTCTACAAGAAAGAAAACACAAAGGTATAAATGTTTCTTCAAAAAGCTCACCAACTGTTTTGAACTGTTTTGGTTGACCTTTCCTCACAATGTCCAGTTTTTCTTTAAAAGTCTGTCCTGTAAATGTCTTTGGGTATCTGCGATCAAATCAATATCTTCTCCTCTGTCAGCCATTGCGGAATGAAAGAACAGCTATTATATCTACACAAATATATTTGAGCTTGTGTAGCTTGCTGCAGGTGCTCTCTCTGACCATCCAATCAAAGGACATAAAGATTGCAGACGATATTGTACACCTGCTGGATAGCCTCAGAGTTACCAGATCATCATATGATTGGTTAAAGCATCAGCTTCAAGCAGCATGAACTATACACAATAAGAGCCCACACAGTTTATTTTGAAGGTCTCAACACAGATACCTTTGACCAAAGCAACATGTGATGTGACGGCTGAAATCTGATTGGATAAAAACTGTACTGTAAAGAGCTTAAAGCTGTACTGTCAGCGCACCGCAGAGAAATGTTATGAAATGAAGAAAATACTGGGGATAATTTATTACTTATTCATGGACAACAAATATATTAAAACTTAAGTCAGTGATTCTGATAGAAGGCCTTGTTAAAAAGGCAGATTAGAGCAATATGAATTGTAAATCTCATCTTTAGAATTACTCCAATCCAATAAGATCCTGCCTTGGAGGACGTGCGTTCTTATTTTACGGACTAATCCGAGAAAATCAACGGCACTGAAGAAGAACGCCAGACTTCCCACGTTATTATCTGTGAAAATCTGTAGCCCTCTGCACTCTGATGCACATCCTGTTAAGGGTTCACTTTGAACATGTCCTGACAGAACGTCTTTAACGGCAACGTCCCACAAGCTGCAAAGAGGACGACACAATCAGATCATGTCATCAACACTTGTCAGGAGTGACCTCATCTTCTTCTAGCCAGCATACATTTACACACTAACCTAATAGAGTGCCTGGAAACCACACACACACACACACACACACACACACACACACACACACACATACCCACATACACATATACACATGCAAACTGATAGAACTGGTCAGTGCAGTAAAAATCTGTTCATCCATACCCACAGCTCCAATTCAAAAGGAAATTCATAGTACAACAGGATAAAACTTTATGATTTAATGTTTTACCTCATAAAATTTACAACATTATATTCAGGCATAAAACACACACTCAAACACCAACATACCGACCATGGACCACATGAACACACCCAGAACTCTCTTTCATAGACATCCATAATTTTCTGAATACTGCAGGAAGAGAAAATAGCTTTTACAACACACACACACACACACACACACACACACACACACACACACACACACACACACACACACACACACACACTTACAAACTGGAATAAGCATCAGCACTGGTAAAACTAAACCTGTCTTTCCCGGCAAGCACAACTATCCATTTTTATTTCAATTTTATTTGTATAGCACTTTTTACAATGGACTTTGTCTCAAAGCAGCTTTACACACATATGAAGCAGTAATACAGCTATATAAAATAATGTGTACTTTTATTGCATATAAGGTTGTTCCTTAGAATTGTTTATCCCTAATGAGCGACCCAGTAACAAGGAAATTAAACCTTGAGAGTAAGCAGACCAAAGGGGAATCTCGGTGGCACTGAATGTCTATTTATTGCAGTCTTATTGTTTAGTAGTGCAGTAATAGGAATACTATTAATTCTTTTTTAGCATTTAGAATTTCTAAATGTAATAAATCAGAAAAGCCTAGGAAATTCAGTGTCTTCATGCTATGCTATGAATGCTAGGCTATGAATTTTTGTAGAAGGAGCTAAGCAGGTTGAGTGAAGAACCTTGTTTGTGGTGACACAATTTAAACATAAAGGCAGCGTCGCTTCATCTGAGAAAAATAAATCACCCTGGTTTATTCCAGAGTCGACTTCTGCAGGATTCCAGCACGACATGTCAGCTCCTTATGCAAATACATTTTCCTCTCCATTTCCATTTTGCACATTTTGTAATTTATGTTTCTGTGGTTTCCTCTTGTTCTGAATAAATGATGCCAGAGGTTGCCAAGAGGATTTGCAGAGTAAGAAATTTGTAAAATTGTGTAACAAACTGTTTCCTGTGCACATGACAATGAACTCTTAAATGTTGATTCTTTCATTTTACTAAATTCATATTAAATTCATCTTAACAGATTAACAAAATAAAAGATCCTAAAGAATAAGTGATCCTACAGCATTAGAACACATTTTTACAATGATCAGAGAGATATATGCAACAGAACGGAAATGAACGTAAACTCTATCTTGAGCTGATCACTGATTAAAAGCCAAAACACAACACTTTCAGGAGTTTAATAAAGCCATAACAATTACAGTGCAGATATTCTATTAGACAAAGGGAAAACAAGAACCAAAAACTTGAACAAAAGAAATATTAAGTATAAAATCTCATTCAGTATATATGAGACTATGATACATACAGCAGCACACTAACATAGCAGCAACATAACATTTACAATTAGGTATTCAAGCTGATAACACGAGACCTAAATGAAAGTGGGTAGAATGTTACGGGGCTGATCAGAATTATAATTTAGTGCCACTTTAGAAATTCCTTGGTTGGGCTTAGCCAGTATTTTAGTACACCAACTTTGCTAGCTGTTAAGTTATTTCCTAGCATTCTAATCACTTGTCTTTTGGGGTCAGATTTTATTAAAGGGGACATAACACAAATTTTCAGCTAATCTCAAGTTAATCTAAAGGTACAGTAGTATTGCATCTTTCATTCTTTAGTTGTATCAGATTTTTAAAAGACACCTGAGAGCTCCTGGAGGTATGACGTGGACAGAGCTAAAGAGTCGCAAGTAAAACAGTGACAAAAACTTAAACTATAGCTAACAATCAGATCCAGCCGTATATATTCGATCCAGAATCTGATCCCGAGCCTGAAATTGAATATCAAGAGCAACAGCAGCAACAACGACTACAAGAGTACTGAAGAAGTTTCTCCCTCACATCCACTTTGAAAACATTCTTCTCGATCATGTCCTGTGCAGCAGTGTGACGACTTTTGTAACTGAATGAAGCACAATGCTGCTTGATAGTGCAGGGACATAAACTCACAGTCTTTTGATTAAAATTCTAATGGCTAGTTTGATTACAAGATGGAAAAAGAAGCGAGATCTGTGTACATGTACATGTAAATGTACAGTTTGTCTTTAGTACTTTTCCATGAAGAATGGCTATAAACAACGAAAAAAAATGGATTAAAAATGCAGATGTGTTTGAAAAATGAAAGGATTCAGGAATATTTAGCTCTTTCATTCCCTACTTAACCAGTTTCCTGTTTGGGAGTGAAGAAATTAGCCCGGTTTGAGATACGTCACATCAACGCAGTCATGCAGAAAAATCTCAATTTCTGAAAGAGAGAAAGATATAGACAGAGAGAGAGAGAGAGAGAGAGAGAGAGAAAGAGAGATCCAAACTAACCTGCCCATAAACACCCAATGTCTTTAGGGAGGAATATCAATGAGAGTCTTCAAGCCTTCCCACTACATTGCCATAGCAACTGCAGAGAGATTCGTCTGCTTCTATTGCTCTTTCTGGTGTGTACACACACCCACCCACACACACACACACACACACACACACACATACATGCCAACTACATACACATCAGAACACTATTACTGCATTTGTACCACACAACACTGAGATGGTTACAGCCTTAGACTTTTCAACACACATGTAATCTCTGTTTTCATCATTTCAACATCTGGAGAGAGAGAAAAAGAGAGAGGGAGAGATGGGGGTAAGCTGGTGCTAATTATCAGGAGTTCCTCTGAGGGATTATGAGTTTTAATAGCCCCGGTTTATGAGTTACTTTCCTGCTGGGAGACACAGGATTACAGTGTGTATGACCCCCCCCCCCTAGCGCTTATTTGTGTAATCAGAATGGGGAGTTTTTTCTTTTAAGGACATGCTCTAAAAATAACCTGAACTTTTACAGAGGACACCCCCCCCACACACACACACACACATATACACACACAGAACAAACAAAGCACAAATACAAGATCAGACTTGGATTCCCATACAGAGAAGCAACAGAGAAGACCACATGGGATTTTTGCTGACGTTCACTCGGACCAGTTACGCAAATCCTTCAGAAAGTGGGTCACTAAAGACACAGTCATGTGCTCCTAATACGTTTTTACATTTATGCCCGAGTTCTATCGCTCATACACGTAGGAGACAGGAAACTCTTTACACTTGTGTTAATTCCTGTACCTACAGAAATATTTTATACTACACATGTGTACAGTATAAATCTATAGCTGATTTTTGTAAATTTATTGGAACCGTATAGAGTATTTATTTATTTTTTTCATGTCCAGATATGTTCTTTTCCACTTTCCTCCCACCTCCCAAACACATGAATGTGTCAGTTACTAAAAATGGCATCAATATATTTACCTGAATGTTAAAATTTTTTTTTTAGTATTTGGTTCATTCCTGTATTCTGTGTTCAAGACAGTGGGCACTCAAGCTGGCATGAAGTCAACATTTGGGCAAAATAAGTGTTTCATTTTTAGATTGAATCCATCGGTGTGTGGTTAAAGACATTTCTATTTCTCTCTCTCTCTCTCTCTCTCTCTCTCTCTCTCTTTCTCTCTCTCTC
>MU551534.1:7559639-7576582 GCA_024362625.1 Silurus asotus
CCCTCCATTACTTCTAAGTGGAAGAACTTGCAAAATAGCAGCGTGTTCAAATACTTATTTATATATATATATATATATATATATATATATAAACATTTCTTAAAGGTGCTATTGACATTTAAATTTTACCAGACAACAACAACCCATGCAATCTACAGATGCAAAGAAATCAAAATGATATAAATAATTTATTTACTTAAGGAAAAAGTATTAAACACATGAAGAAAGGGAGGTGAAAAAAGACATGGAAAGCCAAGACACCAGCTGAACGCAATCAGTAATTAGAAAGCAATCATGCCCCATGTCAGTGCAAGTTATTATCAGCTGGTTCAATCCCAAATGATGGCCTGTATAAAGGTGTCCCATTACCAAGGTGTCACACAAGAAACATTTTATAATGGGTGTAAGCAAAGAGCTCGCTCAAAACTTTTGTACCCTTATTGTTGCAAAACATACCGATGTGATTGGATACAGAAGGATTTCGAAACTTCTGAATGTTCCAGTGAGCACTGTTGGGGTTATTAAGTGTCCAAGAGTAAAGGACCACTTGTGGAGAGCTTTAGAATGGCCTGGAATTAGCAGGTACAATTGTTTCAAAGAAAACAATAAGTAATGCACTCAACCGCCATGACCTGTGTGCAGGCTCACCACACAAGACTTCACTTCTTAGGAAAAAGCATGTTGAAGCTTGTTTAAAGTTTGCTGCACAACATTTGGACAAGCCTGTAAAATACTGGGAGAATATTCTCTGGTCAGATGAGATCAAAATTGAACTCTTTGGATGCCATAATACACACCATGTTTGGAGGACAAATGGCACTGCACATCACCCCAAAAACACCAACAGTGAAGTTTTGAGGTGGGAACATCATGGTGTGGGGCTGTTTTTTCACCATTGTACTGGCAAACTTCATATAATTGAAGGAAGTATGAATGGAAAAATGTACTAAGACATTCTTGATAAAAAAATCTGCTGCCATCTACCAGGATAATGATGAAACCAGGGTGAACATTTCAGCAAGACAATGATGCCAATTGTTTTTTTGAGAAAAAAAATAATAAAGCTGCTAAAATGGCACAGCCAATCACCTGACTTGAATCCCATTGAAAATCTATGGAAAGAACTTAAGATCAGAGTTCATAGAAGAGACCACACAATTGTCAGGATGTTTTTGTAGAAGAATGGGCCGGAATCACACCTGAGCAATGCATGCAACTAGTTTCTCCATACAGAAGGCGTCTTGAATCCGTTATTACCAACAAAGGTTTTTGTACAAAGTATTAAATTTCAGTAAGCATGTTCAATAATTTTCCCTGTGTCATTTCACATTATTACACATACTTTATGGACATCTATAATTTGATTTCTTTGCATGTGTGGACTGCGTGGGTTGTTACCAACGTAAAATGTCAAATGTCAATAGCACCTTTAGAAATATATTTACTGAGAAAAATGGTGACGTGTTCAATACCTATTTGATCTGCTGTGTATGTGTGTATAATGCAAAACATTTGCATAAAGTATCAAGTGAAAGACAGTTTAACGCCCTTCAGCAGGTTGATTTTTCAGGGAGATATTTCAGATAAAATAAAACCCAGGACTTTCCTGTTTGACAAATATCATAGCATGTCCTGAGAGATGTGCTGCTGTGATGTCAACATTGCCTGGTATACACACCTGGGTTTTCATTTTTGGTTTACTATACACAAAACCATCTGTCCTGTAAAAAACAGAAGCCACACACCTCACCTTGGCAGGCCAAACCTCTTCTGCTGACCTGCAGGTTAATATTCTCTGGAAAAAGTCCCCCATGGAACACAGAAATCAGGTCATGTACATTTATACTGAACAAGAAAAAAGTAGCAACTCGGAAATACTCATTAAGGAGTTTTAAACCAAAAAACCAAGTCAAACCCAAAATGACTGATATTAAGATTTGAGTTTTCTTACCAACAAATCAGTAATCAGGAAATGAGCTTGTGTACTGACACTTGCTTGTTTACTTTTGCTGCATTTAACTTAATTAGGGGGAAAGCAAGAAACAGGAAACTTTCACTTATAGGGTCTTCGTGTACGCAAAATCCGAGCTATGATTCAAATGCATGGTATTAAAATTCAACTCATGTTAGCGCTCACTCAATTATTCACAAATACTCAACTGTTTGAAGCTTATAAACAATGAAAGGAACAAGACTGACTCACAAGGCATGAATAATTAAAAGCTATCACATACTAAACTACTTTATTTGTTTCATTTTGGTAATTTCCTGACTAGTAATTTGTTGTTAAGATCATTAAAACTATATATTTTGCCATTTTGGACTTGGCCTTCCCTTCCTTTTTTCCTGAAGACTGTCTCACTGTGGAAAATGTACTGACTGGAATAAATCCCCGATAGCACAGACTCCTTAAATGCTACATTTCTTATAAAAATCTTTAGCATCTAAATAATATACTTTTATATGTACTTTTTTCTTTACTAACTAACAATGTTTAATCACTATAATAGCTTTTAAGATTGGATTGTACATCTGCCAGAGACAAATTAGGTATTGATATAGAAATTGTAATGCATACAATGGGACGGTAATGATATATAGTATATATAAATATATCATAATCAGGAATAGGGACAACACTGTGGTAAAATATCCTTTTAACTGTTTTTGGCACTTAATCTAAAAAAAATAGATGCTCACTGGTGTAGAAATTTACAAAATTCTATGCAATGGAGCAAAAATATACACGCATGTACAACGAATAGTGTACAGTGTACAGCCTCGCTATCATTCAGCAGGATTAAAATACAAAATTCAGCATGATCATTCTAAACTCATTTAGAAAGTCGTGTGAAATTTTACAAAACGATTATTGTATGCTGATATCCTCTTTGCTTCATTATAAGGTGTGTGTGTGTGTGTGTGTGTGGCTGTATGTGTAAAGTGTATTGGTTTCAGTGAAACAGTGACCTACTGAGCCTGGCCTAGTTCTCAGAGTCCACTGTAGCCATCAGCAAGCCATCAGGCATTTAAAGAGTTAGCTCACACTTTACACAAGGGACTGAGCATCCAGGCTGCAAGCTCCGACACTCACACACACACACACACACACACACACACACACACACACACACACACATACACATACACACACGACAAGATTATATTCACATCTACTGATTGATGAAAAGTAATAGCAGCTGTCAATATTAAGAGCTGCCTTTATTCACTAGCTGGTATGAGCTCTACTTGCAGCTCACAATCTTCCCATAATCACAGAATCCGTTTGAAAGTGATTGTGATCGTAATTCCATACAAATCTATATTATAATAAGCAAACATGACATTCAGTCTTTAGTTTCTTGAGATAACTGCATCAGTGTGGCACCGTTATATAACAAGTCACATATACTGTAGAGACAAACACACATACATACACACAGATATATACACACACACACACACACACACACACACACACACACACACACACACACACACACGTGTACACACACGTACACCTTCATTGTGAAGTGCTTACGGCAGTTCCCTTTGACCCTGGCAACACATGATGTGATTGCTGCAGCCTGATTGGATAAAAACTCTTACTATAAAAAAGAAATAAAGAGAATAGACTTCTGGTAATAACTGATTAGATATTCATGGACAGACATACACAATTTTGCCAAAAGAATTGGGTCACCTGGTCACAAGTATGGAATGTGATTTTTGAGCATTGCACATTTCAATTCATCAGAGCTCTATAGCAGGCCACTCAAGATCTTCCTCTTCAAAGCATGTAAACCAGATCCTCAAAGTGCTCACTTTGTGCACAGGGGCATTGCCATGCTGGAGCAGGTTTGGGTTTCCAAGTGTCTGCAAAATTGTATTGTAGCACATTTAAAAACGTCCAGCACAATTAAGTACCTCCAGCTTTGTGGTAACAGTTTGGAAAAGAACCACATATAGCAGGAAAGGTCAGGTAAAACAATACTTTTGGAAATATAGTGTAAATTAAAATGTAAGCCAGTGATTCTGATAGAGTTTAGTTCAGCTGAGAAGGCCTACCTGGTCATGTAGTTTTAAGGCTTTGCTGGTTCAGGGTTTAGTTGACCTGGCTTCATGGCTAAAGAATAATTATGCTGTCAAAATTAACCAAAAAAAGTTTAAAGGAGTTTAGTCTACATGGTGATGCCAGAAGACATTGTACTAAATCTTTCATAGTGACTGCTGAATCTATATTGAGAGCTCATCAGCCAGGGGATGACACTGAAGCCATTCATCAGCTTGTTTTCTTCCCACATGCCTTCTTCTAACCAACCAAGGCCTAATCTGCAAAGTCCCAGCAGCAGACGGCACAAGAGAATCTCTTTTCCTTGTTAGCATACGCCATACACACATGGACCGGTCCGGATCGAGTCGGCTTTCAAACTAAGTCTGCTGGGACAGAAAGTGTGTTGTGTGAAGTGTAAATTGGGGACTCAGTGTCAAAGAAACTGAAAAACCAGAAGCCCTCAGTCAAGGAAGCGCAGAGTGAGCTGAGAAACGGAGTAATAAACGAGACACAAAAAGACTGTACCAGCACATTAATACCGAATAATTCATGCAAGGCTTTATTCCCGGCTCAGCATGCATCCAAAAGCGTGCATCAAAATAGAGCAGCTGGGTGAGGAATCGTACTGACGCACTGATGTCTCAAGGAATGAGCAAATAACACTGACATTTATGAGGAAGAGGAAATCTTTGAGAATAACTGATGATTATCACGAAGGAAGAGAAAAAAGTAAAAGTAATACTTTGTCTACAAAAAACAAAAACTCTGGACAAACACTGGAAAAGACCTACAGAGAAGAACTTTGATCTGATCACTACTCAAATATATGCAGATTGTCACACAGTGGTAGTGAATGTGGGCCTCTTTTTCAATTCACTTACTGTACATACTTGTTTCTGAAACAGAGGATGAAACCAGACGACTGCTTGAGCCTTATATGGAAAACCTGTGAGGCTCGACACAGATTGTAAACAGAACTCAGAATCAAACCATGGTTTCGAAAAATAGGAAACAGAATCCATGCGCTCCTAACATTCCTATGTACCAATATTCAGACCTGCAACCTTGTCATGAAGCAACAGCAAATAATAAATCACTCATTCCTACAAATCAAAGAAGTGCCAAGCAATCAAGCAACAAACATCAGCAGCAGCATATCCTAAAACCAGCTCTAAACTATTATTAAAAGTGAATGAGACAGTTAGAGAGCAAGACTCTAAATGCAAGGAAGAGAAAATAGGTCTAGAGTGTAATGTCACTTTAATTGAGGACAATAATCTCCAAAGGATGTCTTCATCATGTTCTCCTCATCACCCATTTTTACATGTGGTACTTCCCAGGAACATGTAGAACATGCACACTGGTGGAGCACCGTTTTCCCAGCACATTCTCAGATCATTTAGAAAACACACAAACACAAGTGTCCTGATAAATTCCATGCCTTTTTATCTAAAAATTAGCCACTTTCCACAGCCTCAGTGTGACTGATGACAGGGGACAGTTCAATAATAAATAATAAACAGCACAATAATACAGTAACACAGAGCTCCCAGCGTTCCTGCCACTTCTGGAATGTGTCCTGGAAGTCTTCTTTCTGAAGTGTTTCAAGCACCTTCTGTAATTCGTGCTGGTGTCAAAACGGTGACCTTTGAGCAGGATCTTCATCTTTAGGAAAAGGAGTTTCACTGGAGACAAATCTGCCAGGTAGGGTGGATGCGAAAGTGAGATCATGTGGATTGTGGTCTTCTTGATCTCTAGTCATGTTCCCGTGAAATGAATCCACCCTTGAAACCAAAGCAACTTGAACGTCTCATTGCAGCAGTTTGTCAAACATATGTCAAACGTGTCTGTGGCAGATTTGATCAGAATAGCCCCAGCACCATTAGTCTTGAAACTTTTTGATACCACCTTCTTTGTATATATACAATATATTTCTCTCTGTCTCTGAAACAAAACACGGTGCCCCTTCCTTCAGAAACTGAGCTAAACAGCAGTTTTCCAACATAATAACGACCGCAAACACACCACCAAGATGACAATTGCCTTGTGGAAGTTGAAGCTGAAGGAGTGGCCAAATATGTCTCCCAACCTGAACTCTATTGAGCACCTTTGGGGCATCCTCCCGCAGAAGGTGGACAAGCGCCATGTATCTAACATTCAGCAACTGTGTGATGTCATTATCGAGGAGTGAAAGCGGATCCCAGCAACAACCTGTGCAGCTTTGGTGAATTCCATACCCAGGAGTATTAAGGTAGTGCCAGATTACAATGGTGTTTACACAAAATATTGACACTTTGGACACAGTTTTGACATGTTCACTGAGGGTGTACTCACTTTTGTTGCCAGCTATTTTAACAATAATGGTTGAATATTGAGTCATTTTTAGAGGACAGTAAATCTGTACTGCTATACAAGCTGCACATTGACTACTCTAAAATATATCCAAGTTAATTTCTATAGTATTGTCCCTTTAGAAGATATACTAAAATAGTTGGAGGGGTGTACTCACTTTTGTGAGTGAATACTTTTGAGGGTGAATACAATTTTCCAGTATTCACTAGTCTGGAAGTGGTGAACAAACCCTTTCCCGGGCCGAGACAAGCTAGCTAGTTTCAGGGTTAGCCGACCTTTCCTCACGATGTCTAGCTTTTCTTCAAAATTGATTTTAAAGTATGTCCAAGACCAAATCAATTCTCTTCCTCCATAGGCATAAAAAGTCTAACTCGCATGTATTCATGAGCGCAAAGCTACATGCGTGTTTTTGCCAGTCGAACTTGGCTGAAACAATTTCCCTCTGACGGAAAAATGCTGATGCTATTCTTCAAATTAGATTGACATGGCAGCACATAGAGGCTGAAATCTGATTGGACAAAAATATAACATCCACATACACGTACTGGAAGCAGTGCTCCAAAAGAAACACTATGAAAAATGAAGAGAATAAACTGTTGGTGAATAACTTAATACAATTTCATGGAACAAATATTAGAATGTATGTTGTAAATGTAGGTCAGTGCTTCTGATAGTATTTACGCCATATACATTTTTAACCTTTTGTCACATCCCAAATCTCTTCATGACCTGTGCACTTTAAAGGGTCAAAGACAGTGTTTTAACTTAAAACCTCAAAGCTTGGGGTTAGAACTTCAAAGCTTTAGTTTGTTCACGTAAACTTGAGCCTGAACAGATGATTAGTCCTCAGGTGCTTGAAGAAAGACAGGCGGCCTATAAGAGTAGCTGTCACTTATTATAGTAAAGTGAGCAAGGAAGATTGGAATCAGCTGGGCGCCGGGCCACGTTGGGGAATGGGTTTGATTAGGTAGCGGTTACGATGCTCACTTGGGGCTGGTGGGGGGGGAGTCAGCAGGAAAATGATATAATACTCCCCAAAGGAGGTTTCTGGCAAAAGATAGTGATGTGACTAAAAATACTTAATAAGGCAACAGCTAAGACCAGATGTGGCTTATAACACAAATAAATGGGAATAGAAATAACAATAGGAAACAAAAAAAAGGCCCCGCCCACCTCTTTCTTTCTCGCTCTCATTTCTTTCTGGAGTATTTCTGTTAATCATGCTGACCTCATAGCTGTATACAGTAGAATCAAATCTCCCAGGACATGAGCTCACCAAGAAACAAAATAGCAGCACTGATCTGAAATGCTGCCACGGCTATTAAAGGAACAGCTTGGCAAAATATCGCCTCTACATCATTTTCCATTTACGACGATGTAGTCTTTCAGCCTAGACATGATAATTGTCCAAGATCCATTTATTTATGGGGTTATACCAGAGCCTAATATGGCTGACAAATAAAAGAAGGCATTTTATACACTTAGAAGGTTTGACTGTTCCATAAGGTGCTGCAACCCATCTCTTGTAAAGTCTCCACAGGCTCTGGATCCACCACCAGCTTTAACAGGATTACGTGGTTACTGAATATGAATAGCAGAGGAATTTGTTCACAGTCAATCCACATCATCACCAAGCGATCAAATCTTTAAATCCTATGGGAAAATATGGTGCAGGTTGGACAAGATGGCTGCTGTCATAATGTTTAGCATTTACCAGTACAATAGCAACCATTTCCTATAAATGTTACCTGAAGTTACGTACAATATCCTACTTGTTGGATCCCACTTCATGAAGATTTCAGACTTTGGACTTTGAGGATAAACAACCTCTTAATCGCTACTCAAAATAGCATTCTACATACAGTACATCAGCTATGAGTTTCGGCCGTGGTATCAGGAGCTAACGGCGGTTCTGAGCAACTCTATGGCTGTTGCAGTTTTGGATTAAAAAACTGCTATTACTGTCGCATTAACACCAGTATACCATACACCTTGAACTTATTTACACGATTTTAGCAACAAATTGAATGCAGAGATTCAAAAGGCCAAGAGGTCGTCAACTAATGGACTGTGATCCAGATGCCGACTCAGCAAAGTATTTCAGCAGGAGAAAAAAGAAATTCATGTCTGATATGCAAATTTTCCAAACATCATCCTTATTTACAAAGATCCCCACCCACAGATCTGATCACAAGAATTTTGAGAACTTCCTAGTTCCACCAAGCTGCCACTGCTGGTCTCTTGAGCAAGGCCCTTAACCCTTAACCCTTTTTATAGTTATTGTATATTTATAGTTGTATAAATGTAATAATTGTAAGTCGCTTTAGATAGGGGCGTCTGCCAAATGCCGTAAATGTAAATGCTCTCATCACTTCTAGCACTGCACCATGCTCCCTCTAATCTTCTAGTACTGCTCAACTGGACCAACCGTCTCTCAGGGTAAGAGGTAGGTATACATCAATACTCTTTTCTGTTCTGGCACCGAGGTGGAAAAATGAACTTCCCCTAGATGTCCGAACTGCCGAGTCACTGCTATCTTCAAATGAAAGATATCTTGAAGACCTACCACTTCCTGAAACATTTAAACTAGCACTTATTTTCCATGTTTATTTCTTTATGAATTAAAAAAGAGTGCTATAATTCCTCACACCATAAGGGGTTTGAGGCTGATGGTATTCTA
Source organism: Silurus asotus (assembly GCA_024362625.1). Lineage (NCBI taxonomy): Eukaryota > Metazoa > Chordata > Actinopteri > Siluriformes > Siluridae > Silurus > Silurus asotus. Next base: position 7,568,726 of record MU551534.1, read on the forward strand.
AATTTGTATTCTAGTGAACCTGTGTTGATTTATTCAATGATCAAGAAGTCAAAGAACTTTTGTACATCGATCTGTTCAAGGGATCATCATCTGTCTCCATACCCCTCGGTCCTCTACATCTTCCTCTTTCAACACAACTACCTGCATGTCTTCCCTCCCCACATTCATAAACCTACTCCTTGGCATTCATTTTTTCCTCCTTCCTAGTGGCTCCATCCTCAAAATTCCCCTCCTATGCACATGTCCAAACCATCTCAATCTCACCTCCCTCACCTTGTCTCCAAAATGTCCTACATGCTCTGTCCCTCTAATAAACTCATTTCTAATCCTGTCAATCCTCATCACTTCCAACGAAAACCTTAACATCTTCAGCTCTGCTACCTCCAGCTCCACCTCCTGTCTTTTACTCAGTGCCACTGTCTCTAAACCATACAACATCTCAGGTCTCCCCACAGTAATATAAACTTTTCTGAAAACTTTAGTATGTCTCTGAACTCCCAAGATTTCTTTCAGAGATTTTTTTTCAAGCTGGGAGAAGAAAAAGACATCACTCTGACCTTCTTCTGTCTGTTCATGTGTTCAACATAGATATACAGACCCTGTCAAAAACGTGGACACACCTAGTTTTTAATGGTTTTTGAGACACATGCGATCCTTTCGTTTCTATGCAACAAACTCATTAATAGGGGAAAACATATAAAAATTGGAAAGGGTATGACTTCTGTGGAAAATTCCATGGACAGAGTCCACATTTGACATCTATCAGAAAACCTTATGTAAGAGAGAACAAGAAAGAAGATGTTAGCAGACTGCCTCACCCCCGCAGTCAAACACGGAGGTGGAGACTTAATGGTTTGTTTCGGAGTCGAGATGCAAAATACCCTTTAGATAAACGGCTTAAATGGAATGTTGTTGTTGCTCTGGATTCTCACTGTGTCTCGAGGTGCTCATGTGCTGCTACTTGCTGAGGGTGCAGTGGTTTCCTGTGCTGCATGCATAATTGTTTTGTGTGTATGTGGCATCGGTGTTGCATGTAAGCGTGCAGCTGGGTGCCTGCATGTTCTTCACCTGACACACGCACACAAAGCCTTCAGATGGTTGCCATAGTAACGCACCATCTGCAGCAGCCTGGCAGTGGATTACGGTAGCACGGAACCGCCCAAAACACACACACACACAAACACACACACACACACACACACACACACACACACACACACACACACACACACACACACACACACACACACAGATTCTTAAAGTCATATGTAAAGGCACACTGGGGCAAAAAACTCTCTGTGTCATGACGTACAGTGAAGAGGTTTACAGGCAACATCGTTCTTATAGATGGCAACCTGCCACCTTTCCTATAACGCACACACACACACACACACACACACACACACACACACACATATTCGTCTTACTAATGTGGCCTAATGGCAGTAACACAATTATTGTGACAGTGCTAATGCCAGTAATTATTGCCATGCCCACACCTGAACCTCAGGGAAATAAAACAAACCCTCCACAAGGTGAAATCTTTCAGATATTTCTATCCTTATGAGGAGATATAAATAAAAAACACACTCCCACAAGCCCAAAGACACACAAACACCAGAAGCCATTTATCATACAAAATATATAATGAACTCGATAAACATCCAGCACTAACAAATTCCAGCACTGAAGAAACATGAGCTTACTTTTCTTTCTTTCTTTCTTTCTTTCTTTCTTCGAGCAAACAATCTTTTACCGTTTCTCGCTTCCTGTTGTCTTACACAACTTAGTTCCCATTGTTTTTCCCCCAAACACATGGTATCAATCACCTAGCAGGTTATTAAAACAATTCCGATCTGAAGTGTCATGCCCTCAACTGTGACTAAAAACAAGGAATTGCTGCATCATCAAGTTCGTTAAGATGCTCTGAATAAGGCTGCGGGAATTCGAAACATTCAGAGACCTCACAGGGTTTTTCCAGAATGTCTGTGATTTTATTGGCCTTTTGGGAAATCCACCGAGCAGAACTGTTTCAGAGGTCCCTTAGCGACAGTGTGCTGGGTCGTTGAACGGTATGCTAGCATCTGGTCAACATTTTATTAGCAGGGTTTTCAAATGATGCAACAGAAGTCAGGAGACTAAAAGTATGATTCTATAGTTCTATGTGGCTGGGAATCTACGGTAGGAGTCGGGGGAGTCATTATCTCTGGTAGTGACGGGCCGTTCATGAACAATTCGTTCATTTTGAACAAGTCTTTAATGTAACTGAGAAGTACGAGTAGTCTCGAAGTAGAAGTGGAAGTCCACAAGCAAAGCTTCGTATCTCCATATGTTATGTACAGGAAACAAAATCTTCATATGTTATGTACAGGAAACAGGATTCAGTAGATTTATCTCTTGACTCTTCTTGTTCAAGTCGTTTGTCCTCTTATCATGTGACTTTCACATACGCTATGCAATGTAATAGATCAGGGGTTTTTGTACGACTCTTGACATTATTGTTATTATAATTATAGGAGTCACGTGACAAAAATCTTCCAATCACTAAACTCTGGTTGGAAGGAATTGATCGCTGGTTTGTCACTGACAGTGGCCGTTTTTATCTCTAATAATACTCTAGTGGAAAGATTTCAGATTTCCTGCAGTGTGAATTCTACGACCGCTGTCAAAATCATGAACCAACAGGAGCGCCTAACCTGAAGATGCAATTAGCGTGATAACTTTAAACCACCTCAGGGAAAACGTTGAAATGAGTCAGATGGACTGTACAGCAAGAAGCGAAACTTATTGAGTTATGGAGGGGAAAGGAGCGTTTGTGTGATGTGCGGTTTCTGCTGTATCATGCCAGGGCTAAAAAGGAAGCGGCTCAGAGAGAAATAGCTCCCTAACCCTATCTGATACCGTTCTCTTTTGGACGGTATCAGATATATTGCTGCATATATTGATCCACATATATGTCTGTTATTATTATCAAGGCATTTCTTCAACAAAATTAGCACTACTGATTGTTTTGGGATTTTTTGCTGCGAGAGAACATGGGACTGAAAGTGTCACAGATTGATTATGTAAAACTTGCGACAAGTCTTTTTCTTTTTTTGACTCTCGTACAGTCTGACATTATGAGAGTTGAGATCCTACAGTGTGAGGATCATGTTCATGTTCTCTGACAAGCAACAATCGCAAAGAACTATTAAAAAATTAGAGTGTGTGGCAATAGATTGGCTAAAAATCTGGATCTTTCTCCCAACCTTCTCAGCCTAACAAATCACCCCACATTACCCTAAACTATTCAAGGGGATCCTTTAGAATAGCCTAACCAAGAACAGCTAGCCTGGCCCAGGCCCAGCCTTCTTCAGTGTGCAGAGTGTGGGAAAAGCCTCTGGGACAGCAGAGCTTCATAATCATTTCATCAGGCCTGAAAACACTAAGGCCCCACTGACCTGTTCCATGGTCAGTGTTTCAAGAGCAAAGGGACAATGACAGTGTACCAAGAAAAAGCAAAAAAAAAAATTATGGAGCCAAACCCTGGACCTTATACATTTCTGAAATGTTCAGCACGAGAACACAGATCTGTGTCAATAAATTTTTAGGATACGTGTAAAATCTGCATACATTAAAAAGCCGAATCTACCCAGTTTACACTTTTTATACCCTGTATTAATTTTCTATATATATTCTTAAAAACTAAAAATAATACATCAAATACACACAGATTAAAAAGACCTCTCTAACAAACACTCTTTGTGGACACACAAAACAAAGTCACCATGCCAACACACCCAAAAGACCAAAAACACAACGTTGCACCCAGACCAAGAGAGGAAGAGAAGATGGGAATAGTGAAAGAGGGTAAGAAAAGGGTAAGAGGGAACAGGAAAAAAAAGAGGAAGAGAAAACAGGGTGGAGTGTCTGAGAGAGAAAAAAAAGAATAGGGCCGAATGAAAGCAGCAAGCTGTTTCCCAGAGAAGACGATAAAGGCACTATAAATAAAGTGGCTTAGTTCGGGGGAAGACAGGAAAAAGAAAACTGTAGGAATGTAGGATTAATGAGAAAAGAAGGGCAGGGTGTGCGATTAGAGCAACAAAAAAAAAGCACACTCACGCCAAACTTGAAATTTTTCTTTTATATTATCGTTTCAAGTTCATAGCAAACTGTACAATGTTCAATTTCTGCTTGGAGCTTGCTGACGTTAGAACTCACCTACTGATATTGTAAAGATTCCTACATGGAAAACTCAAGAATCTATACTTCCAACAAACAGTGTATGCCCTATTGTAAACTTGTGTAAATTGAAGAACTGCTGCTGTAATCCTAAAGACTTTCCTGTTGCTCATCCCAGGACATTTAATAATAACAATATGCTCAATAGACCTTCTGTAGAGTTATCATTATACGAGGTGCTATCAAAAAATTTAGAGTCTAGTTTTGTAACATGCCAACAGATGGCAGCACAAGGCTGCATGCACAGTCACAAGGAGCACCGACCTTCATAAGTCAGTGTGCCAAAAGACATCGTCCTGTGTGCATCAGGAGCTGTACAATGGGGTTGGTTTTGACCATGTGCATTACCACGTCTGCTAATCTGACCACGTGTGCAACCTGTCTGTTGGAGGGATGCTGGAATAAAGCAGTATACTGTACAGAATCATGCTACGTAATTTATGAAACTAGTGAAGCTCTTCAAGTACAAAACCACATTCCTATCAGCCAAAGTGGCATAATTACAAAACCACATTGTTGGAATGTTGATGTCACATGTTCTTTTGTTCTTGACCAGAAGGATTTTGGTACTAGAACAATTTTGTCAGATAAAAAATGTGTAAACATGCAAAACATTTAGAATTCCAGGAGTTACAGCAATGATACATCAGTAATGGCCTTACTGATTAGCAGATTTGTCAAGCAACTTCTGGGTTGGGGGATACAGTCCTCCCTCAGTTTGTGTGGAGTTTCACCTGTGCTTCATGGGTTTCCTCTGGGTACTGTGCTTTCCTACCCCAGACTAAGAACACTGGAGCAGAACGTAGGATGGTTGGCATTTTAAATTGTCTATAGTGTGTGAGGGGGTATTTGAGTGAGTGTGTGATTGTGCCTTGCAATGGGTTGTCACCCCATCTTTGTTCATTGAGTTCCATGTGGAAAAAGTCCCCTTAAAACCCTGTGGAGAATACATTGTATAGATGATTGATAAATATATAGATTATAATAATGTGTATAAACACAGAAGATCATATACAAAGCAAGATGCACATTTCAGAGTTTGGGGACAGGAGGTCAGAAAATACTAATAGGAATAACAGATAATTTAATTTGAAATTAAAGAGAAAAAAAGTCACCAAAAGAAAGCAGACATGTTCGTGAAATGTGATGATAGCACTTGCTGAGACAGCAATTGCAGCAACATGGAGATCACGCCTGATTGCCAACTCTTAATAGTGAGGATTACCTCTGGCCCGGCCTGAAATAGCCTGTCTGTTCGTAGTGGGACACGTACACACTCCACACTCAGGCTTGTGAAACGGTCACAAAGGCCATGAGAGCAGCAACTTGACAAGGCTGAGCAGTTGCAGAGAGTTTTCCCATTATAGGAATCCAGTGGTTTCTACTATCTACATCACCAAACCAGACGTTTTACTAAGAACATGTCAAGAATAATCAATGATCACTGCATCATTTATTTATACATTTCCAGCAGCCGCTTTATCTTGATCAGGGGATCTATAGAGATCCCAGGAATTGTGACGCATGAATGCACATGATTCAGGCCATGGAAGAATGTCATTTACATACAACTTCTCATACCCAGGCCATTGGTGGTCTGTGAGCATGTTTTTGAAGGTTGGAGGAAATCAGAAAACCAAGAAAAAAAAACATGTAGATAACATGCCAGTAAAATCCAGTAAAATAATCACAGATTTGATTTAGGACACTGCTGAAACTGCCACTACACCACCATTTCAATTAGAGGTCAACTGATTGAGTTAGGGGATTTTACTGATACCAATAGCTAGGTTGGGTTGAACTTGGTAATAACCGATTAATTAACTGATATTTTTTTAAATGGATACTGTATTAAAAAACAAACAAACATAACATTTTATGTAAAATAGTACTGAACTTTATTACAAAAATATTAAATAAATAATTACCAGTAAGATTAACAGTACTGTCTTATTAACAGTACTGAAGCACTAAAAATGTGCTAAACCAAATAAATATGAATATATACATTATATGAAGAAATATTGAGAAAAATAAAAGACATGCAAAAAGCACATAAACAAAAAGTTACACCCCAAAAAATGTGTGTATGTATGTATGTATATAAATATATATATATATATTTTTTTTTTTTACATTAATGCCGAAATTTAGAAACCAAAACCCATCTTTGCTGAACATAAAGTGCAGAGGGTGAACCTTCTCCAGCTTCTCCATCTCCAGCTTCTCCATCTCCAGCTTCTCCATCTCCAGCTTCTCCATCTCCAGCTTCTCCATCTCCAGCTTCTCCATCTCCAGCTTCTCCATCTCCAGCTTCTCCATCTCCAGCTTCTCCATCTCCAGCTTCTCCATCTCCAGCTTCTCCATCTCCAGCTTCTCCATCTCCAGCTTCTCCATCTCCAGCTTCTCCATCTCCAGCTTCTCCTACTGGAGACGTTTTCAAGCCAAGTGTGCAGTGGTTCGAGTCAAATATCTAGGAACTGGAGTTGGACCTCATCCATATCCTCCTACTTGAGACAAAGTCGAATGGATTGTCCAGATGTGGACCCAACTTCCAGGAGATGGAGATGGAGTGGGACCTGATCCATATCCTCCTACCTGAAAATCTCCAGGGGTGGAGCCAACATCCAGAAGGTGGAGTCAGACCTGATCCATATCCTCTTACCTGAGATGTAGTCAATTGACTCAATTCTTTATGGATTATTTTTATAACCAGGGGGTAAAAAGTCTTTGTAGGAGAAGTTCTACACAGAACTGCACAGTTTATATAAATCCATCCTGTCTCCTCCATGCTGCATAAATAATACCTGTATATCATATATCTGGCAACATATTACACCTTATAAAGGCTATGAGATCAGAACAGTGCTTCCAAGATTCAAGTCTCAAGCGTCGGCTACAAGAACCTACAAGATTTGAAGGATGTTCCACCAGATTCTCGTATTGTTCTACATGACATGAGTCACCATCTGACTCAGAGTTCCACACATTCACAGGGAATATGGAGGAAGTCACTGTCTCACTTCTGTCTCACTGACTGTCTCACTGTTTCCTAGTTTGGGCATCTCTGGGTTGAAGAATCCAAGAAGGGTGAAGAAAGATGAAGAAGATCTCAGGTGGAATATGAATTCTCTGAATATTCATGAGTTGCAGCAGATATAATGTCCAGTCGTTATATAATGAGACATAGCCCGAATATTAGCATATTCATTAGGATATGCAAATGAGCTATGATGTGAGAATATTCGTTCCTGCTTTTTTCCAAAAAAGTTTATCCGAAATGCCAAGAAGTCACTCGAAAGAAACATCGCCATCTGGTGGAGCAAAAGTGAAATGAAAAAATTATATTGTTCTATTTTTTGTTTTTTGTTGTTGTTGTTTTTGTTGATTTTTTGTTACACAACAGCTAAAAAATTTTAGTGAAATTTCCCATGTCTGTAAACCGCTTTTTTTTTTTCTTTTTTGCGAAAACTGTTTCAAGGGAGCAGGAAAATAAGATCTATAAAATTATTTACTTATAGAATGTTTTCTTATATTTTTGATACAATTATATGTAAGAACGTGTGTGTGTGTGTGTGTGTGTGTGTGTGTGTGTGTGTGTGTGTGTGTGTGTGTGTGTGTGTTCTTATTTTTAAA
>MU551534.1:7578373-7642912 GCA_024362625.1 Silurus asotus
ATATATATTATGGCTGTGTGAGAACACAAATTTATTTTAAAGACAAATTCAAACTCAGATATTGCAAAAATTATTTTTAATCACTAAACATTCGTTTTACTGATTCGGCAAGTCTCAAATCAAACTCCAAAAACAGCTTTATTATGCACAGAACGATCCGTGTGGAAACATAGCAAAAGTTGCGCTTGGTGTCCTGATGATTTCTGTCATTTATCATACATTTGCCAGAATATTTTTATCTTCATGCTCTATGTTGAGTATGGATTCACTAATAATATTCATACATTTGCATAAAGCATCGATATTTGTCCATGCCTATGGTGATTAGAGTAGAAAAAAATTTAAGTATTAATTTGAGGTAGATTTAGAATATATACATATATAATATATTATATATATTACATATATACATATAAACAATCTATTTGCTGTTTTACAGCTGGTTAAAGTATATTGTACAATTCAGCAGCCACATAATTTATCTATCGAGGTAAAAGAGTCTTTTATTGAATTCCTGCCATCTTCCATCTTCCATGTATCCATAAAAGGGTCACTTGGGAGTTGTAGCAGGAGGGGTTACAAAGCCAGCTAACTTAATTAGCACAAAACAAAACATAAACACTGTTGTAGAGCCTTGCGATCTTTTGCATATTCCTCATGTAGCAATGGAAATCATAGGAGATGCAAAAAAGTGTAAAGCTTATATAAACAAGTATGTGTTAAGAAGCTGAACCACGTAAATAAATAAAGAAGTACTCGGGTTAACCTTCAAAAAGACTTATGATCCTTTCATAAATCTGTTAATTTATGAAATAATGGTCAGCTATAATGGAAATTGCATTTTTGTTCTAATTAACAGACACAAAGTGACGTATGGTTACGACCTAATGACTTCCAAGAGAGGGACAGTGACAGGAATGTGGATTTCTGTGTTATTCTAAATAATGGAATTGAGCAGACCTCAATATAGTGAAGAAAAATCAATTGAGTTCAGTTCAGGTTTATTTCTATAGCGCTTTCTTACAATGGATATTGTCTCAAAGCAGCTTTACAGTATGTAGGTATTATACAACAAAATTCACTTATTTAAATTCTTGTGTATTTATCCCCAATGAGCAAACCTGGAGCAACTGTGGCAAGGAAAACTCTTCTAGATGGAATGAGCAAGAAACCTTGAGAGGAACCGGACTCCCAAAGGAAACCCATGCTCTTGGGTGACACCAAGAAATGTGTGATTTAGAAATTATTAAAACATCACAAACAACTCAGGATGAGAAATATCATGAGCACCAGTGTTTTATAGTTAAGATCAATTTATAGAGTTTTTGTGGATAGGCTGCTGCTAGCTGTCAATTATTTTTTTTTTTTACAAAGCAGACAAGGATGGACAGGATTAGAAATGAGTTGAAATGAGATGGTTTGGACATGTGCAGAGGAGGGACATAAGGTATATAGGTATGAGAATGCTAAGGATGGAGCCACCAGGAAGGAGGAAAAGAGGAAGACCAAGGAGGAGGTTTATGGATGTGGTAAGGGAAGACATGCAGGTAGTTGGTTTGAAAGAGTCAGATGTAGAGGACAGGGGGGTATGAAGACAGATGATCCGCTGGATCATCTGGAGAAGATGAAAAAAGAACAAAAGAACAAAAGACAAAGCAGAAACAGACAAACCCCCCTACAAAGAAATTCAAGCAAGAATGGTGAGAACATGCTGTACCAAAGCTCAGGATAAAACCAAGTATCAGGAGCACCAACAATTTTGTTTTTTCATGTCATGATCAAGACTCACAGGAGCTGGGGCAACATGTCTATGATGAGGTGAAGGCTCTCATCGTGATTATATGAATTTTTCCAATACTTAACAGATCAGTAGTCTCTTCTGTCTAAGGCTTGAAATTCTTCTGTGGCTCAACTCATTCTTCAAGAATTCTTCTGGGACACTGAAGCACGGTCTACATGGAACTACCAGGGTTTCCAATGAAATATTTTAGGTTGATGGTTGAAGGTGTTTTAGGAATTTATGTATCTGTTTCTCTATTTTGATAAAAATTTAGACATTTTAGATCATCTGGAAGTGCAGTGGTTCAGCAATTCTGTGTTAGTATCTGGAATTTTTTAATTCAAGATTTGCCAGAAAATTGGACCATTTTTAATGTCTTATACTCTCCTCAGCTTCTCACACAATGTTATGTTTTTAAGCTTTAGTCATTTGAATAAAAGCAATCAGTCTAACAAGAAACTTCTTTAGGTACCTTCAGCTATTTGCTCCAAATAAGGAGGTATTCCAAGTTAATAAATGTAACTAGAGGCATCAATCCTGTCATGCAACCCTCCTGCTCTTAGCCTGATCCTGTTTTTATTAGGAAGTGATAGTAACAGTAATAGCAGTGTGTGTAGAGGGTGTGGTGTGTATGGACCTCTGATCTTCACATAAAACTCTCTCTCTCAGTTAGAAACAGGTGTTCTCAGATAACCTGAGTTTGGGTGGTATGGAAAGAGCTGAGTCAGGTGCCTCCATAGGTGGTAAAAACCTACACCTCTCAATAGAAGTAAAGAGCTACTTTAGCTCCCCTCCTGCTGTCTGTAATAAAGGAACATAATCAAGGAGGTGCTGACTAAGACCTTTTGTTTTCCTTTCCTTCTCGATATGTGCAGACGTAGAAGGTTAGCCTTGAGGGCCTCTGACCAACCTTGACAGAACGTTCTGTTCTCTCTTGTGAGTTCCTCTCTCTCTATCTCTCTCTCTGTCTCTCTCTCTCTCTCTTTAAAGTCAATGAGACAACACTGCAGTGTCTCATGCGTGAGGAACAAGAGCTGCTTTTCAGAACCTCTATCAGAACTAGTCAATTGCTTGACTCAATTGATTTCTCTTTAGAGAACAACAAGCTAGTCTTTTCGAACAGAATGAGCCTGAAGAGGATAGAAATAGTGCATGTCTGTACTAGGAAGGACTCAGTCAAGGGCACTTTTGCTGAGAGACATTTGGATATGATAAGTCACATGACTGAGTTGAACAAACTTTATATTTGTTTTTGAGCTGCAAAGTTTTATACTACTTTATTCTTAAAATTACACAAAATGTCAAAAAGAGTTGTTGGTATTGCAGTGATATAGCACAATATTTGGGTCTGACATTAAAAAATCTTTTAAATGCTTATGTTTTGAATGGCAGAAGGCAGAACATGTACACTAGTTTGTGGTCTACTCGTGGTCTACTTGTGGTATAAGTAGTCGCTAATTGTTTGGCCAAATAGATCTTGTTGGCTAAGAATAATCTTTTAGTCATGCTTTTTTGTGACACTGACTAAATCAAACAGTACATACACCAATCAGGGGTTCAAGTCCCATGATCGCCAAGCTGCCACTCTTGGGGCCCTTGAGCAAGGCCCTTAACCATTAATTTGACTCCAGCTTTCTAACATCGCTGGGATATGTGAAGAAAATTTCACTGTGCTGTAAAATACATAGGACAAGTATAAAACACCTTTTTTTTACTATATACTTTGCCTTTTTGCTGACTCTGCACTTTACTACTATCTGGCAATGATGCTAAACTAAATATTCCTGTACTTGTGCTTGTTCCACAATCTATCATTTCTAATTAATGCAATTATTTAAAGAATTTGTCAACCATATTCCAGTTTCTCTCAGGGATTGTGCAGGTCCAGAACACTGTAGTGTTCCTGTTGGCTTCTATTTGATACCAAGCTTGTGTGAAGAGTAACACCACAGTGTCTACTTGAGTCTGGTGCTCACATCTGGAGAAGCCGTAACAAACCCACATGCTCAGACACCGCTGGCCACACAAACACACAATCTAAAACACAACCCCATCCCAGACTGCCAGCTGATGAGTTGGCACACAGGTTGTTTTAACAGCTCTGTGTGTCTGTAGAGGAAAGCCATTTTGCCCACCCTGGTGAATAAATTCGATTTATGACATTCATTATGGTGGACTGCGATTCGCTTCACGCAGACTGGCTATAAAGCACCGGGTGAAGAACTGAGCCAAACGCCATGTGGGGTGTTTTTGGACAGGCATGGCTTTGTTAATATTCACACCCCGCAGAAGACAAAAGATCTCCATTTTTTTGGTATCATGAATTAAAGATCTTTATCTTTTTACTGTCTTTATACACACATTACAATTCACAAGTTGTTCTATTCAGAATGTGATCATGGCACAGAGCTTGTGATGAAAGATCTCTTTTTTTTTTTTTTGGTATCATGAATTAGGGATCTTTATTTTTTTACTGTTTTTATACACACAGTAACAAGTCGTCCTATTTAGAATGTGATCATGGCAAAGCGCTTGTGTTGCTCCATACTTCCTGGTACTTATTATACAAGCCCGGATTATGATCAACAACAGCGCTTAGGCTAGGGAACGCTACACTCGGAGTCTAAAGGAGAGAAGCAAGATGAGCGGAAGGAGAGACACAGGGAATGGAAGAGCAGTAAAATGGAGAGCAAATGAGAAGCAGATTAAAGGCAGTAAAAGGCAGGAAATGTTTGTTTCCTCCCTCACCACCACAGACCCCCCGCTGTGTGGAGGAAGGCCTGGTGTGTGTGTGTGTGTGTGTGTGTGTGTGTGTGTGTTTTAATGCTATTTTATATCCACCTCTATTAAATTTCTACATAAGCTTTTGATAAAAATGACAGTACAAACCAAAAATATGAGAATTATCACAATATAAGCAAGTCATAAGCATTACTTTTAATCAATAGGTCAATATTTACTATTTTTGTATATGTATTTTCAAAGATTTTCTAATTTGACACTTTATAATCAGACACAAGAAAGCTTTAAATCAGAATTACACCATTAAATATATATATATATATATTCTATAGTGTTCTATATTCTATGTTATATAAAATATTGATTATATTACAGTGAAGTTACAAAATGAAACAGAAACCTTTATATGAGGAAAGGTTTGTGGACACCTGACCATAACACTGGTATGTGATTTTGAACATCCCATTGTATATTTAGCCCCTATTTACTGCCTCCACTCTTCACTGAAGATGTTCCACTAGATTCTGAAGTGGGTTTGTGGAAATTTGTGCTCATTGGGAGAAAGTAGCACAGTTTTAGGCTCTGGGTTGCTGATCAGAAGGTTGGAGGTTTAAACCCTGGTATAGCCAAGCTGCCACTTTTGGGGCCCTTAAGCAGGGCCCTTAACTCTGTGTGCTACAGGGGCGCTGTACTGTGGCTGACCATTCCTACAGCGCTGGGATATGCAAAGAATTTACATTTTCATGTGAGATCAATAGTATTTTTTAAAATAAATAATTCAGCCAGAAGGGTGTAAGTAAAGTCAGGTTCTAATGTACAACTGCTTTCTAATCCCTAATATATTCAATATGAATGAGGTCAGAGCTCTATAGCAGGCCACTTAAGATCTAATTCTACTGTACTTCTACTCCGACCCTTGTAAAGCATATCTTTATAGAGCTGGCTGGAAAATGTCATGCTACTACAGCCACAGATATCCTACACAATTGTGTGTTTCTAATGTTGCGGTAACAACTTGGAGACAGTTTGTATGGCTTAAAAAATCTAGATTTGCTTTTATTTTTGTCTGTACACTGTGTTGATCAGAGATGCCTTTGTGAAAGTCTGATGCGTATTTTAATCCTAACTCACATGGGTGATTGTTGAAAGCACATGAAACATGATCATCTGAGCAAAATCTGCACAATGCCACATGAAAAGATGACGGCACAAGGAAGGCATTACTGAACGATCTTTGCTGTAAGTGAGTGCCCGACTATTTAATTAGGAAATGATGGTAGATATCTATAAATAATCGTGCCGCTTGAGTTTGTGGTTAGCATTAGCTTGTATTTTGCTTATAGGTTTCTTCTGGCAATGCTGCTACTAACAAAACAAAAAAAAGGATTCCACTTGTGATCAAACTACCAGTAAAACATTCAGTTTTTAAGGGCCTTGCTCAAGGGCCCAGCAGTGGTAGTTTGGTTGTGCAGAGAAATGAACTCAAGTCCATCCGATCAGCCTAGAGGATTAGCCATTGTGCCACTATGTGTGTACAAGTCAGACATTTGCTTGAATATCATGTTGTTCATCTTAGATCTTGCTGTTAAGGACTTTTTGAGACTTTGTATCCAGCTGCTCGTAGAATTGCTAAATGAGGCTGTCTATGCTTTATAACACACTGACTTTACCTTCATTTTTCTTCGCTGTCTCGGTTTTGTTTTTGTTTCTATCTCGAAGTTTCTCTCTGACTTGTTCTTCCAGGCTGTTTAATCTCGAGCTGAAATCTCTCTTTCTTTTTTCTTCTTCCTCTCTCTCTCTCTCTCTCTGATGTCGTTCCCAGCATCCAGAGCAATTATTTATCGGGTCACATGATCAAATCAAAGTATTACATGAGCCTTAATAGCTGGCCCTATAAAATGACCAGAGACGCACAGATCTTTCTGGAGATAAGTAAAAGCAAAAGCTAAGTTCGGTTCAATCTCAAATCAGCGTTACGTCATGTGGTTTTTGTTTCGTTAGTTCCACCGCAGCTTCGTGAAAGAAAAAAAATGAAGGCGAACAAAGGACAACGGCGAATCCTGAGACCAAGATGAGGTCTGATTTTATCCCACATTCCACCAAACTATCTTTATAATGTTGGTCAGATTTTTGTGAATATAAACTTATATGCTAATAGTTAATAAGAAAAAGTTTAAAAAATTAGCTTTAACTAGAATTAGTCAAGTGTAGTCCAATTAGATTGCGAAGATTTACCAGGTTAGAAGACGTGCAAAAGGTGGGTGGAAAATAATTGTAATATATTTTTATATTTTACTTTTATACCTTATATTTTTATATTTCTCTTGTATTCTATTTCCATTTCTATTGACATGGACATGTAATAAATTAAAGATGTAAAACGCATTTCGTACTCGCTGTGAATGTGTATGTGACTTTGATTGTATTTATTTATTTTTTTTTATGTGAACGTGATCAATATTCAAAAATTTCTTTTTGTACAAACAATTCATCACTTTTGACAATAAATGTTATCTAAAAGCAGCATATATTAAAAACATAAATCTTTGCATCATAATTTAACCCCTATAAGTTTAGCAATAAGAGAAACAGTGGCAAACGGGGAAAGAACAATCTTCCTAAGATGGTATGAGGAAGAAACCTTAAGAGTAAGATGGGAAGATATTGCCCTAGATTTTGGAGTGTAGAAGATTTAAGGCTATTTAAACCAGAATATTAGTAAAGTAAGGTAGTGAAGTAAAATATGGGTTGAAGTTCTTGTGGGGCCTGCTACAGAGATCTGACCTTTACCCTCCTCTATACCTTCGAAATAATCTCCAAGCATCCTTTCTCTTTATTAGTCCCTGCCCTCACTAAGGTTCTGGTGGCTGAATGAGCACAAATCTCCACCAGAACACTCCAAAATCTATTAGAACATTTTCACAAAACTCTGAAGGTTCTAACAGCAAATGGGACAAAATGTGAAATAAGATGTTCAAAAAGCACACAAATCTTTTTTTACATATAGAGAATTTGCTGCAAGGGACTCCATTAGCTATCAATTAAATTTCATAGACTTTATTATAACAGCTAGCTTTGATTATGATGGTCTGTGGGTCCCACCACTGTTTTACTCTAAACTTAACATCGCTATATCCTGACCCTAACAAGCTGAATCTCCAAAATACTGATAAAGAAACACATGCCATTTAAATTAACTTTGTGTCATTTTATCATTCTTCACAGGTCATGAACGCTATGATGCTCTGCTTTTCTCCACCCCTGACTGTTTTAATGAGCACTTCCTTCCATATTCGTTCTTCTTACTTCTCAGCATCATCCATTTCCCAGCAGTCTTGGTCTGCAGGTCAGACAAACCCCTCGCTGCTTTAGGAGTTTGTACAGGATAAGCTTGTAACCTCATTAAAATCTCTGAGCCTTTCTGCATTTCCTTAACCCACTTCCTCAGTTTCATATACACATGTTCAGTGGGGCAGGATATATATATATATATATATATATATTTTCCAAACCGTAGGCAGCTTAAAAAGAGACGACAAGAACAAAAAACAAATGGCAGACCTAAGGAAAGAAGGCAGTCTATTAAGGACGTAAGTGGTTTTTAGTGTTTTCCTTACCGCCAGCTTTTTCATCAGCAAGTTTCCCTAAAGGATCTCGGGCTCCATTTCATAACAATGACTGACTAGGCCAAAAATAACCCACAATCTTTCTCTCTCTCTCTCTCTTTTCCTCTCACACTTTCCTCAAGCCTGAAAAGACTTTGTTCTTGCCCATACGCATCATGTAGTTCTTTCAAACACAAGAATTTTTCATTCTTTTTTTTGTCACCAAGTGTCAAAATGCTCCTTCAACTTCAGCTAAATGGTTCAAACACAAACAGCACTTTTAGAACAATTAGTATCACTATCTGGGCCAAAAGGGAAAGCCAGAGGTTCTAATAGTAACGCTCGGTTTTCAAAAAAACAAATTGTAATGCGTGAATGATCCTCTGGATCGCCAACCACATATAATATTCCATTTATATCCACAACTACATAAACCCATTCTCATGCACATAAAAAGCATCGAACGCAGAGTTCCTGCAGGGGTGGGGTAAGATATGTGCCACAGCGAGGCAACTGAAGGCCTTGAAATAAGCCTTGACTCATTTCCATCTCATAATGACGTCAGTGTGGTATTTCAAGCGTTTTTGGCCAAATCTCTAACAAGTAATGGATTGTATAAAT
Source organism: Silurus asotus (assembly GCA_024362625.1). NCBI lineage: Eukaryota > Metazoa > Chordata > Actinopteri > Siluriformes > Siluridae > Silurus > Silurus asotus. The sequence continues at coordinate 7,587,122 of MU551534.1, forward strand.
GGATTTGTTCCCTCTGTCATCAAGGATTTTGCATAATCTCTCCTGTTTGTTTGTTTGTTTATATATATATATATATATATATATATGATCATTAAAAAAATGGTAGCATGATATGAAGTAAAAGAAGTGACTAATTACTTTTCAGCGCAGAATGCAGATTCACACAACCTAATACTTGTTGAAATACCCTTTAGTATTCTGTGTACTTTATTATTTATTTATTTAATCCCACATAAGCGTTGCACCCATTAAAACGGCATCAGCAGTGATAAGAAACCATTTGTGAAATAAAAGAGTGGATATAATAAACATGAACTTTCTCAGAAATTACAAATAAATAGATTCTTAACACAGAATATTGTCATGTTATAGTGCAGATTACATGAACGCATAAAAGACAAAAATACAAAGCAAAACTGTAGACTTCATATTGCAATCATGATCTTCCCCATGGGTCTTGTAGTCAATTGTCCAGTGATGAGGCTCCATGCTATAAGGCTCACCTCTAATTGGTTTCCTAATTGTAAATGTGAGTTGCTGACAAGAAAATGGGAGCTTATAGTGTTTTTTGGCCCTCCATTAGAGACTACAGACTGATCTTTCTAAAATTCCTAATTTTGGAAAATCCAAATCCCCTTTCACAATCGGACAGCACTTGACAAAACATCAGAACAGCCAGTCCTACCTCGTGTATTGGTTGCCATGTCTGCCACCTTTTGAAAAGCATCCAGGAAAGCCACTGCTGCAAGCACGGTGGTTCTAAGATAGCAGACAAAGAACAAAAATGTTATGAAATAATGACATTTTCTTTCCTCACCTTACAATAATGAGACTTCGGTTTATAATGACAGGTGATGGATGGCACGCACCTGAGCTGGGCATGCAGCTTGGTAGCCTTGGCACTGAAGTCCTCCCAGACCGGATATGAACACTGCAACAGAACAAAGGTTCACGTAAGGCTATGCAGATCCGAGTTTACAAGAATCCTGATAACATTGTAGTCTCTAAACATTGTAGTCCAAATCGCATCGTGAATCAGAGACAAGTGTAGTAATGTTATGTGTGATTTACACATCCTGTGTGCAGTGTGTGGGTCGGAGGGGTTGATTTAGCCTGCAGGAAGAAGAGTCCCATGATAAGGATCTGCCTTGTTACCGCGGAAACAAAGAGGGCACAGTGCTCCCTGTGACATGCTATAAAGGACAGCGGTACCTCAAGATGTCCCAAAAACACACTATGAAATTCAGATCACAATCAGAACACACTCCTGATTAGCATCATGGATTAATGACGTATCGCAATAAGGAAACGTACACAATCTAGACCAATCTTTTGCTGTGTGTACCTGCGAGGAAAGACGACGAGGTATGTTTGATCAGGCTGTTCTTTGTTAGTGGTGCAGGAAGTGTGCTGAGGGGTAAAATTAACCTTCGTCGAGAACGCAGCTGGAGGTCAGAATTCACAAGCGGCATCCCCTAAAACTGAGACGTGTCCTCCTCCATCTCGCCTTTCCACCCCAACACAACTGTACCCCCCTCCTGCATCAGCACAACAACATACCCCTGAGCCTATAACACTTTATGGGGGGTGGACTGGGAGATAATGGAAGGCAGGAGAACAAAGAGGGCAATGATTTTTTTTTATCTAAAAAGAAGGAATATGATGTATGATAAAAGAATTACAGCCAAAGGGTGGAAAACCAATAATCAAATATTCAACTCAATTGGGAATACAAAATTATGGAGAACCAAGCCAGTTATTGGCCAATTTAAAGTTTAGTTTAACTAATTGAAACACTTCTGAGGATTTTAGGTTACTCAGTGAACAGCTATCTATGTTTCGCAGATACAGTCTACTATAATGTGTGTTTTAATGAGGGTAAACCAAGCAACATTGTGGACATCCATTGTGGAAATCAATGCACAAGAATAATAAATGAGGATCAACACCAGAAAACACACTGACCCAAATATTAAAACCAGTGGTTAAAGGTCAAAGCCATGAGCTTGCATTAATATTGCATGCATTGGGTTGAAACCATATCATTTGTCTCTGTGATTAAAAAAATAAATAAAGTGATTATCTCATCTTAATATCATATAGTTAATTTAGTGGTTGTCCAGCTAATTGATTTTCCAAGGATGTATGGAAATGTCCTTCTGTACAAAGTATTTAGATTCAAAATCTATAAGACAGACATGTGGTAGCTTAGTGGTGAAGGTGTTGGACCGTGGATCAGGAGAGCATGAGTTCAACTCCCAGCACCATCACACTACCACTACTGGGTCCTTGAGAAAGGCCCTAAACCCTCAATGGCTCTGTTGTAAGTTGTGAGATCTGTTGTAAGATACAATGCTATATATGTCAATGTTGCTCAAAAAACTGAAAGAGTGAGTGGAAGTGGAAGTAAAAGAAAGCGAAAGACCAGAACAAAGCAGTCTATCAGAATTATTTTAGAACAGTAATTACAATAAAATAAAGAAGAGGGAGTTTAATGGGAAAATACAAACACGGCCACAGGGCGAACACTCTGAATTTGCATTAAACATAAATCATCTGACGCTTCGCATTAAATCGAATAAAAGATACGAACAATGAGGCGGTAGAACCGACGTGGGGCTGAAAAGAGAACAGTCAATGGTGATGGCACTAAACTGGAGTCATCTCGTTTGATCTGCCGTCTCACTGACGCGTTTGATGTCAGACATTTCGCTCGGAATCCGGGGAGCGATATCCCCAGTGGAACCCTAAAACACACACCCAGACTGTTTGAAGTGTTCTATTCTGGTGTTAAGGCCTGAGGTCCAGCGCACTGAAGAGGGCTTGCGAGAAAGAGATAAGAGGATAGAGCGACTCGGCCGACTCCCTCCGTGTCCAGATCCTCGTTCGTACCTCATTAGCATATTCACCGAGCTAATCCCAGAGCTGAGCAATCCCTCAAGCCAAGCTCATTTTCACTCCTGCTCTATCCTATCATCCTCTTTGTGTTCTTTCTGTCTCTATCCTGATTTGCCAAAACGGGTCACAAAGTATTGGGTAGGTATGAGAATGAGTCACACCCTCTGGACGGATATATACATGAACTGCGCGGTTAAAATAAAATATTACAAGTGTATTTTAATCAGGACAAAAGCAGCCAAAAGGGTAATAAATAAATAAAAATATAGGCAGAAAAAAGATCCAGACATCTCTTTTTAGTTGCTTGGCATAAAGCATTTGTATACTCAAAGTAAGCAATGTTAATGTTACTAAATTATTATGGTAAAATCGAAATATTCTAAATTCATACAACAATCGATATTTGTTTTTTTGTTTTTTTAAATATTTAAAATCTCACAATGCTGCATAACATATGCCTATTGATCAAGCACAGACCAGCTACAAGTTTTTGCCAGAATGATTCCTGACCGATCTAAACATCAATGGATTCCCAAAGGACTACAAAAAAAATGCTATGATGCATCAAAATTCCCAGATGAGAAGACCTTCAAAGGCACATAAAATCTGCAGTGGCAGTCATATAATCACAACTTTATATTAAAGACATATTCAGCCTGAATAAAAGATATAAGAAGGAAACCTTGTGAGAAATACAATCCATGTGAGAAATACAATCTCCACCTATCTTTATATAAATGCATACTTCCTTAAGGAACCAAATCAAATCGAATGCATAATCAGCAACTAGCTAAAAAAAAGTCAGGAAATGATCTTGAAAGGCATGTTGTGGCCAATTCTTGAAGAAAGACAAGACAGAAGGGATGTTAGTACAATAAAGAGTAAAATAAAGAGAAATAGCAGAAGAGAAAGGTGTTAATCGGAATTGCCTTTTTCATGGCCTGTATTTCAGGAAGAGCTATTGGAGAACAATAGAACTCTAAATGCTCAGAGATGCAATCAGATTGATTAATGATGATGTATAAAATGACCATCAGACCACCAATATACACAGCAAACCCTACAGTAAAGGGAACTTTAGTAGTTACAATGTTAAAGAGAACAGCCTTAAACAAAAAAATGAAAATAGGAAGAAACCCCCTTTTTCTTGAGTTCCATATAGAATCCTAAGGATGTGCAAAGAGAGACAAACCAAAAAAGACTGAAACTTGCTAGTTGGAACCCATCCCTCGAGCAACATACAATTATCTTATTTATACAACTGAGTAGCTGACAAGTACTGCCTGACTGTTTGAAACAACTTTTCATTCAGAAGTTACCACAGTTTTTGTTTTTGCCGTGGGATCAACTGCTGCTTCTAACAATTGTATGGCTCACTATTTGTATAGCGTTGTCGCAGTGGTTAAGGTTCTGCGTTAGTATTCAGAGCATTATTGATATTTAAATCTCAGGAGCAATATAAACCCAATAAGAAACTTCTAGTATGGTAGCGTGAGGTTTCCCTTTATTGATTTCCATTTGTCCTAATGGTGGCTACGTGGAACCATTTCTGAAAAAGGAACCTTTCACATTGCTGAATTCTACCAGCAAGATCAAGTAAAGAGCATTAAAATAGTGCTGGACTGAATTCATACAAAACAAAAATTTCTTCCAATCATCTAAGGCTTTTACTTTAGAAAAGATGCCAAGTAGACCCCATTAAAAAAGCAAAAAACCTCCATTAAATACATAAAAACACTTTTTCTAGAAAAAAAAAAAAAGTCAGTTTCTTTGTGAAATTATATTGTTATATTGTTCATGTTCTAATTATTAATTATAATCAAAATAAGGAACAGTATAAGTTCAAGCTAATATATACATACATATACAATAGGAATATATTAAGGAACACTTATGGAGTGACTTATACAATACAGCAAGAACTTTTTATTCATCTCTACCATGTTTTATAAATCATGTGACAAACAGTACTGTATATCGTCATCCTATTTCCAGAAAATCAGATCAAATTAAGTGAGCATTGATGAATGTTTCTAATGTTCTCACTGCAGAAATCACTGCACACCCGCTTCATGTCTGTACGCTCTGAAAGGACTTTACAATCACTTATCTTTCCAAACAAAGAGTGTCTCTCCGCTTATTTCTCCACTAATGAAAAGCTATTGAGCAGCCGTTGCCTGCAAATTTAAAAGACAAATTCTGTCAGGACTCAAATGACTCATTTTCACTTCTGCTACAAAGGAAAAAAAAATGAATAGCTTATAGCTCACTACTCAGCTTAATGTCTCCCTTCTTACCTATTGATTTCAGGGCAAGCTAGGAAAACATGAGCAAAACCACACCAGCCTGATTCCATTGCTCCAGATACTAAACCAGTTCACTCAACAACAACAAAAATGAGAATAAAAAAGAAAAAAGGCATTTGTTGCTAAAATTAGTTTCAATGCAGTGTGTACAAGTGCATAAACAGAAGCTATAGTCTTAAGTCACATAAGCTGGAACAGTATAGCAGGGCTGGTGATAACAGATCTACTGTGCATTAGGTTGCTAAAGCACAGCGTTGGGCAAATCCACACTTGCTTTACATTAGCGGACAGCAGTAAGTTGTTGTTGGGGGGAAAAGAGGACTTCGCTGCATAATTTATGAACAAGGGAGTATATGCATTTCACCACACTAATGAAAACCAAAGATAATGTCAATGCCTTGTGGTGCTGAGTCTGATCAACATCGTTAGCCCCAATTAAATATTCGGCATAAATCATTTATTCATTTTTTCTTGATTTTGAAAGAGTTTTTGCTCTTCATTTTAGGATGCATTTATGTACATTGCCCACCAATTCCTTTTTTTTTTTTGACACAGGTCCAATATTTTCTTGCAAAGCTCGATCGGATTTTTTATTTTACATATTTAATATTAGTCAAATGTAAAATAAGAAATTTGTATTTTGACTCACATTTAAATACTCCATTCGTGCTTTGTGTTAGAATTTTCTTTGTACATTTTTTAACATAAGAATTTCAATCAAAGGTTATTTATTTGGCCCCTTTTTAACGAGCTATTAAAGTGCTTTACAACAAAATGTACTAATTAAAACAAACAGAGCAGTCAAACTTAATTAACAGTCAAGAAACCTAAAAAAACAATTGCTGAAATTTTACACACTCCAAGAACTAAAAGTCTTAAAAGTCTAAAAGTTACCAGTCTACAAGTAGCCAGATTTAAGTCTAACCTTATATATAAGTAAATTTTATTTACAGAGCTGGGAAGTAACAAAGTAACTTAAGTAGATATCAGTACTTTTGAAGGATGTATCAGTACAGGTATCAGTACTTTACCTCACTTCTTTTTACTTTCACTCTACATTTTTTACACAAATATCTGTACTTTCTACTTCTTACATTTTGAAACCAGGCTCATAACTTTAGTTTTAGTTTGTTTGGTGACATTATTCAACATTTTGAGCACTTTACTGAGCACCGTTTTCAGCCCCACTTTTACGCAACACAGACGTAGGCTAGTTTACCAAGCTAACGATTAGCAGGCAGAAGGCAACAAGAAGTCTGGAGTTAACGTGGATGAGACAGAGGGAGTCGGGGATATAAACATGACTGAGAACAGAGACATTCTTGATCACCTGATCCACCTGATCACCTGAGGCTACTTTTTACTTAAGTACATGTCAGAGCACAGAGCTCTTTCCTTTAACTTCAGTGAAAATGTGTAGTCAGTACTTCAACTTTGACCACAGTCTGTTAAATAATGTGTATCTGTACTTCTGCTTGTATTTTTTTCTCTCCGTTTTAACCTTCTGTCCACACTGAGACGAAAGTCAACAAAAATGTGAATAAATTGGATACATTTTAAAACGCCGTTTTTGAGTTTGGACTTTTGGGAAACGATTTAAAATGAAAGTTTGGGCGTGGAGTGTTTTTAGAAGCAAACTCACATTTTCACATTTATTCTGATTAGTGTAGACTTAGCGGAATACAAAGAAACAACAACCTGATCAAGACGAGGACCATAAACAATATCAACAACCATGGAAGACAAACCTGAGACAAACTGTGAGGCACAAGATTAGACTAAAATTCAAGTCTAACAAGACAAAGGTGTAAGTGATCACTAGGTCATGTGACATGCTGGGGCTGATGGGAGAATCATAAAAATCAGAATCAGAATACTTTATTGATCCCATAGGGAAATTGTAAATTAAGAAATATAAATACATATACATATACATATATATAAAGTCAGACTACATTAATAGTTATAAAAGTTGTGCACATGTAACTAATTATTATTATTATTATTATATTATTATTGCACAGATTATTGCACATAATTGGCCAAGATATCAACAATATATGTGTGGCATAAAAATCGATAAATATAAGATATAAATATAACTATATCTATACTACCTATAACATATAACAACTACATTTTGGAGCAGTGGTTTAACCCTCAGAGGGAAAAGTTATATTTTTTGATAACTGCAGGCAGAAATGATCTCCTGTGGCACTCTGTGAAACGTCCAATGACTCTAAAAATAATCCTGAAATATTCACTCTTCATTTTCAAAGATTTCAACTCAGAGATGAGACAGAGATAATACAGCAGCAGTAAGGAATATTTTTTATTTCCCAGTGAAACTTGTACAATGTTTTCTTGGATATTTGAAAGAAACTTGAACAAAATGATTGCCTGATTGGGGGTCTTGTTCAACCAAAGTAACGCTACTGGGAAAACTAGCTGTTTACAGTCTAGGGCATTTTGTCAAGAGAGCGATGAAAACCAGATATAGGTCAAGATGTATGCATAAAGAGATGGCTGATGGGAGGCATAGTCCTGTGGTTCTGGGCATAATCCTGAGACATCCATTCTCCATTTTCAATAAAAAGCGCAATATAATTGTATATAATTGAGCTTGATAAAGATGTCTTCTGAACCTGACACTGCAGACATCAAACATCAGAAAACAACAAGCAATGTTTAAAATTAGCTTTCCAATGCTTTTTTTTCCACCTCGACCAAAATGAATGCTGAAAATAGTAAAATATGATTTATCTTAAAAAAACGCATAGATAGGTTTTGGAAACATTTTATGAGATGAGCTACTACATGAAAGCCAAGATAACTGGTTTTCTGGGCCGAAGAAAAAAACAGAATGCTTGTCTCAAGTGCTACATCGTTCTCACGCGTGAATGATGAAGAGAAGCAAATGATCTGTAGCTCCTGCACTGGGACCATGTTGAACTGGATTATAAAAAAAACACCCACAATAGAATACTGCTCCACCTCCACCCCCACTCTCTCTCTATCACTCTATGACTTTAATCGTAATCTGTTAATCGTTTCTGTTTAAACGAGTCCACCTTCGTGTTAGTCACTGGACAATGACCAAGGCACAGAGAGATTGACAGAAGTCCAATGAAGAAATAACCCAGTGAATATGTGTATCCTTTTGCCTGACAACAAAATGTAATTTTTCTTACAGAAAGAGACTCGAAAAGAACTGTCAGTCGTTGAATAAAGTGCTCACAGTTGGGTCACAGTGGCATCAGGGGCCAGGATCCTATGGTCTACAGAGATGACAACAAAGACAGCTGATCATTATTTGGCCATCTGGAACGTATTATTCGTAGCCGAAGCTGTAGCAGCGAAATACACACAAACATTGAACACGGAATACTGTATGAGTATTGTGGAGTAAAGCAGACATATAACTCAATTGCGAGATTAATAAACTATCAACTTGCATTTAAACATTGTGTCAAGTGGACATATATGCTTTAGGAATACACAATTCTAGCCGTATTGAGAGCGCTAATCGTATCAGCGCTAACCGAGAAATAGACTGAAATATAAGGAGTGTTCATTGTGTCAGTTGGGAACGAATGCGCAAAACCCGCAGATATCTATAAAAGAATTCGAGTGCTGTATGGGGATGAGACGCTCAGCTGCAGTAAGACATCTGAATGGTGTAAAAGTTTCAAAGATGGCCGTCAGCGACGATCCCAATCGTGGTGGTTCACTGTGAATAAATGACCGGTGATGAATGTAGCATGGGAGTTTGTTTGAAAAATTTCCAATTCTTGAAATTTGGTTTTTCATTCAAACAAAAGTCACGGTTTGAATTGATTAACCCTGGTAGACAAACATTTTACTTCAGAATTCAATCCATATATCATATCTAACACCTCAAAATCTCCAAAGTTCAACAATATTATTACCTCATTGTACCTCAAATATTGTTCACATTCTCATAAAAAACTTGTCAGGAAATGCCTTCAGAAAGAAGAACACACGCAATAGTGAATCAATCTGGAACCTGCCCATAACCTTTGCTCCAACAGAGACAGACTTGTGCACTAAAGCTGTCATAGCTGGGCAACTTCCTCTTCAGTTGAACAAAGAAGGAGTTGAACGGTCCACGGTGTGACTTTTTGCCACTCTAAACTGAGGACCATCATAACACATACAAAGTTACAGCATGTAAAAGGCAACTGGTTGGAAGGAGAATGGAGAAAGAGCGATGTGTGTAAAAAGGCACAAAGGCTCCAGGAATATCGCCACTGGAAGACTGGAACTACCTTTTGATTGAATCCTACAATTCTTGGAATGGGCACATAAGCACGCCCATCAATCAGACAAAAATTCATCTTCTACTACATAGAATGATCACACTTTATGAGGTTTCCCAAGAGCCAGCAGACAGAAGAGACAGAAATGAGTTTGACAGGTCCAACAACGCCTCAACCGAGCTGGCTGGTTTCCAAAACGAGTCTTCTATCTGGAACACAAGCTCGAACGACACAGCAGCCTTACGCACTAAATAAATAAGTGGAAGTATGGGTGTGCGTTATAAACAAAACATTTTATCTCGATAATTGTTTTTTTTCACAGCATTGACACAGATCAATCTTTTCCAAAAAAACGTTTCAATTGATTTTTATAAAAGTGTGCATCATATTTTTGAGTGCAGTTATTACATTTAATCACTCAATTAGAATAATAAGACATTTTGGCTGTTACCAAGCAAATTAAATCCGTTTCAGAGGAAACAGAAGCTGCATCTGAAGTGGCATTTTCGATGTGTTTACAAATACAATGTTGAATAATGATATCTGAGATTATTAAAAAAATTAGAAGATATTTTAAATGTGCAAGTCAAGTTGAGTTTATTTCTATTGCGCTTTTCACAACAGACATTGTCTCAAAGCAGCTCTACTGATTTTTAAGTGTTAAGGTGAACGATGTGTATTTATCCCTGATGAGCAGCCGTGGTATGACTCCCTTAGATGGTATGAGGAAGAAACCTTGAGAGGAACCAGAGTCAAAAAGGGAACCAATCCTCATTTGGGTGGCATCAAGAGTGTGATTATAAATCACTGTTAAAAAGTGCAATTAACCCGAATCAATTAATGGGTGCTTAATTTAGGAACGAAAGACCACCATGTTGCTTAGAGACGCAAACGATTTGTTGGCGAAATCGTTTGTGTAAAACCAGTATCGCATTTGTAATCATGCTGAATTTTAGATTAAAAAACAGCTCTTTCTTTTGATATTTATTAACTATATTAAATGATATACATGTACATATTTTTTGCCTCCATACATATCTATTCTAACCTACCAATATATGCGTGCACTCTGTAGGTGTGTTTTGTTTTAGTGTCAAATCGCCACTAGTTAAAACAACAATTACGATATTATCGTTAACAATATATAATCGTACACCCATAAGCGGAAGACCATCAGAAATCAGACTACGATTGTCAGGTTGGGGGGAAAAAAAATGGGTGAAATCGAGAAGGCGCACATATGCTCTTGTTCACACATACTCTATCCCTGCAAATAGCACCGCGTGCGTGAATAGTGTCAGCTCGGGTTACGTTCGAGCCGATTAGAGACATGGTTTCATGTGTTGATTCTCGGCTGATTCCTACATGATATCCTTCATGAGGTTTAAAGGATGGCGATGCTGCACCTCAGAGGAGTCTTGTGCAGGACGAAAGGCTAGCATCTTAGGCAGGCCGCACATAGCTGAGCTGCTTTTGTGTGTGTGTGTGTGTGTGTGTGTGTGTGTGTGTGTGTGTATATGTGTGTGTGTGAGGGCTTCTGCTCTGTATACTGGTATGCACATCTCAGCAGGAGGCTTGTAAATGTAAACAGGAGTAATATATAGCAGGTCCAGCTGGCAAACACATGAGTGCTTGGATCTTTCACCTTAAGTCCAGCCGGTCACTATACACCCCCCCCAGCCCCCCACCAGACCTGCTTCGCAAATATTGTATTAAACACAGGGTTTTGAGGTTGGACCTCCTTCCTGCACTAAATTCGGATTTTTCTTTCACAGAAAATGTTTTTTTCATTTTGTTTTTTCAACGTGAGCAAACACATTTAAATACACACACAAGGTCATCCATATACACCAACACATCTGTTCCAATTCATATTCTTAAATTGGACGTAGAATGAACGGATTTATGCCACATGGACTTCCTACTGTATCTGTCCACCAGAACAAAGCCCTTCTCCAAAGCATGCTGGCTGTCAGACGCAAATAAGGAGTGCGCAGTCATGCCCTTAGGGTGCCATCCCCCAGCAACAAAGGAACGCAGGCACGGAGCTTGGAGACTCCAAGAGAAAACCAGACGAACTGTACATGCATGCATGCATACAGAGCATGAACGTCATTGATAGAAACAAAGGAAACACTGGTGCTGATGTCTGCACATCCACAGAAACCAGATGGCTGATGACTCAACGCTTTGAGAAATCTCTGCAGCATCCGGAAAGGCATTTAATAACTTCCCCGTGGTTAAGAAGTGACCCCAGTGTTCACATTGCCACAAAGCAGCAGATTCACCTGAGCATTTCATCTCCACAATGGGTTCCAAAGAGCTTTAAATTGTCACTGAGATATTCATAGAGAATACAAGCACTGATGGAGACATCAAATCGAAAAACGACAGATGCTGAATGACGTAGATCAGATGAGAACATCTGGGTCTGGGAATGTATTGATTGTTCATTGTATCTACCATTCATCATCTATGATCTAAGCTCTTGAATTCACCAACCAATATGCTGAAGGCCAAACACATGGATCGTTAATCTGTCACCACTGTGATGTTTGCAGAAATGCCCAGTGGAACCTTACTTTGGCATCACCTGGTGCTTCAATGCAAACCCTGACCCCTCCATTGACCTGGTCCAACAAACCCATTCCAACAAATGACAGAATGTCATGTTTAGACCAATATTTGTGCAATCCAATGGTGCATAGGTGGCATGTAACCCAAGGAAACCAGCAGGTTGAAGAAGATCAGTGTGTGTACAAAGTCAAAACATGAAGCCAACGCGAATAGAGAACATGGAGGTGAAATAGGAAGACTGTTTTTCATCTGGACGAGAGGACATAGATATTCAGAACACTGGTTCACAAAAGCCTCTGGGTCAATATCACCTTTCAGCTCATTGTTCTGATATATAGCTATAAAGTGGAAGGACAAATAAATAAATAAATAAATAAACCTTCCACAGCCCTGGGCATTCTGGTGAAAGAACTGGGCATGAAAGCAATCAAGAGAAGCATTAGATACTTTCTACAGTTTGCAAGACACAACAAAACCAGGATTGGATTGTGCATGCTTATTCAGCAGCAGATGTGCCAGTTTCATCGGTTTTGCGTAAATCTATTGTTTCCTCTTTTTTATTATTTTTGTTATTATTGCAGTTTCAATACATAAGCATTTTACAAGATATGTTGCGACAGTCATCTTTTTTTTTACTTTCATTTAAACCACAATTATTCTGACCAATGCAAATGCCCAGATCAAAACTCCCACCTGCGCCTCAGCACCTGCGCCTTTTTAATATAGCACTATTGGACCCCATGCATGCGCGCGTGCCGGTGCGTGATGTATGACGACTGACGGAATCTGATGCAGATCTGCAGGAGATGCACCTACAAATGCATGACGGTGCATGCATATTTATCACCGATGCAGCATGCAAACCCACCTTCATGTCATTGACGATCGCCTGGAAGAGTCCACCGAGCGCGCCGCACTCCTTCTCCACCGTCTCCACATTGACGTTTTCCATAATTTAAGATGAAGGGAAATTGCAAAAAAAAAAAAAAAACACAGATGCCCGTGGGTATTTTCCTTCCGTTCGGGATACCGGTGCGGTTTCCTTCGCGTAAAACGTTGGATGGGGAAATGCGCAAAAAGAGATAGAGAGAAAGAGAGAGAGAGAGAAGGGGTGATGGAAGAAGATTGAATGAGAGCTGAGCGCCTCCCACGAGAAAAGAGAGAGAGAGAGAGATCTTTTCACTCCCTCTTCTCCCCGCGCGAGGAGGTGAAGCTCGGAGACGGCAGCGTAGGAATCACGGGCGCATCCTTTCTGACTGACGGAGACGCGACGGTGCGTTCGCCGGAGCGGAGAGCGCGGACTGAGCGCGTGAGTCGGGGACGCTGCGGCGGGAGCGCGCGCGCGATACTGCTACTGCTGCACTGAGCCGGGGCTGTAATCCGAGCCATGGGAATGGAAGGAGGAGGTCACGTGGAAAAAAAAGGGAGGAGGGGAAGGAGGAGGAAAAGGCAAGGAAGACGTGCACGCGCATTCGCACGCACCGACGTCCCGTGAAGCGCGCGTGTGCAATGCCCGTGCATACATTAGATAAATCAATTTTATTAAAACATGAACGCGCGTTCACGCGCGCACGTCATTGCATGTTCGTGGGATGTGTGTTTGTTTATTTATTTATTTTATTCCCATGTATTATATAAACCAACAATGAAATAAACGTGCACGCGCATTCGCTCACGGGGGCACGCGCGCGAACACGCGCTAACACGTTTGTAATTCTATCTTTGTGTGGGTCATTTCCACCGACGTCTATCATAACCCTCTGGTAAATAAATAATGTTAACTACACGCATGCTCAGTGTTGTTACGACCTGTAGGCGTGTACACACACACACACACACACACACACACACACACACACACTTGTAATTTTGTTTGTTGTAGGGTATTTCCATTCTAACAGGCTGGTTTGGATCTATCATTAATGCAGCATGAGAGATCTGGGGGTGAGGATATTTTGGAGATCCTGTTTCCTGATCAATAAAAAATAAAATAACTCTGGAATGGGACTGCAGTGAGATCAAATAGTTAGGAGAATTATGCATCACCTTTTAATCACATTTGAGCTCATCTCCCATATTCTCTCTGGGGTGGGGGTCCACCTGCCAGGGCATGCATCGCTCAGGCTGACGAAAAGTGCTGGCATCAGCATCACAACATCAGTCCTCTTAGTCTCCACAGAGTCCATCCAGCATGCCTAGACCTGCCACTCAAACCTCCAGCGTCATCCATCAAGCCCTCAAATTGCACATTTTCGTCTCATCTCTTCTCTCTCGTGTGAGGCATGGTCTAGATAGTTTTGTGTTTTTTTTAGGACTTTGAAATTTCAATTTGCTTTCACCCTAAATGTCCTTAGGCAATCAGTAAAGACAAACTCAGCGTCTGGAGGTTTTTGCTTGTTTTCATAAATATTTTTTAAAGTGTCAAAATAAATTCACATACACAAATGAAACATCTTCTTTCGGCTTCTCCTATTAGGGGGTCACCACAGCGGATCATCCATCTCCAACTTCCCCCTACAAAATGTTGGAGCAACACAATTTTATATATGTATAAAACACCTTTGGGATGAATGTGAACGCTGACTGCACCCCAGGCCTCCTCACCTACATCAGTATATGACTGTATTAACACCCTTGTGGCTTCTTCTCAGAAGATTGAAGTTTATTATAACAGCAAATGGGCAGTACATGTGGAGATGTTCCAAAAGTACACAGGAATCTTAGGGTCAAGTGTCCACAACCTTTTTGTCTATAAAGTGTATTTGTGTTATATTATTGCAAATATGTTGCTGTTGTTGTTTTAAATTCTTTAACTGTAACTTTAAGTTCTATTTGCAGCAGATGGACAAGGAGGACAAAAGGTCCTGGACAGGACAAAGCAGTTTAAACTGATAACATATGGCACACATTCTAATGCAGTTTCCTTGGATAAGAGACAACAGAAAAATCACACCAGGGGCACAGTGAGTTCCAGAGAGAGTGAGAAAAGAATTAGAGTGAGAGAGAGAGAGAGAATGCGCGAGAGAGAGAAAGAGAGAGAGAGAGAGAGAGAGAGAGAGAGAGAGAGAGAGAGAGAGAGAGAGAGAGAAAGGGAGAGAAAGGGAGAGAAAGGGAGAGAAAGGGAGAATGCGAGAAGGATATAGAAAGCGTAGAGGAGAGGGAGGGTCCTCACAGCACAGCACACAGCTACCGACTGGATTTCAGACTCGCCGAAGCTCTGAAGAGACTCTCTGCCAGACAGGTGCGGCGACCTGGAGGAGAAATGAAAGGAGGAGAGGATGCAAGGGGAGAGAATGTGCGAGAGAGAGAGAAAGAGAGAGAGAGAATGAGAGAGATAGAATTAGAGAGAGAGAGAGAGAGAGAGAATGCGAGAGAGAGAGAGAATGAGAGAGATAGAATTAGAGTGAGAGAGAGAATGCGCGAGAGAGAGAAAGAGAGAGAGAGAATAAGAGAGAGAGAGAGAATGAGAGAGATAGAATTAGAGAGAGAAAGAAAGAGAGAGAGAGAATGAGAGAGAGAGAGAGAGAGAGAGAGAGAGAGAGCATTCAGAAAATCTAAATCGACGTTAGATCGGATTGAGGCAATGGTTGGAATTTGCAAAGCTATCAGCTACAATCATGCTCCTCTGTTAGCTTCAGATACATTAGTTATTAAATTTAGGTCATTTTTCCAAAGTGATTAAAGTGAATTAGAACTTTTATACAAATAAGCAGTTGAGGGTTAGATGCCTTGCTTAAGAGCTCAGCAGCTCGATGGTACTGTAATTTAACATCAGAAGTTAAAGAACTCTTCACCAGGATCAAGGGTTGTCATAGAGACTCAACCAAACAGTGTAGTTACATGTAGAACCATATGACACTCTATGGGTTACACGCCTACATGTGTTGCTTGTGTGTAAGGGGGGGGGTTGAGGTTTCCTGGAACTGGGTTTTAGTTATTGACCTTGTGGCCAATGTTCCTGTCCCATTCTTTACTCTGGATCTGCCTGATACATCCAAACACTCTGGGAGTCTTTACAATAGAGGTTAGAGATTAGTCTGTGCAGTCGGGGATGATTCCACATGAACAGCCTAAAGATCGATGAATTTACTGAGCAATTTAAGAACTCAAAACAAGTCTAATACAGTTTCTTGATTTAATCACTGAACCTCGGTTTTTCTCAAGGTTTTTTCCTCATACTGTCTCAGATAGTTTTTCCTTGCCACAGTTGCCATTAGGGATCAACTAATAATACAGGCAACTAAATTCATACATTCCAAATTCATAACCTCTTTGTCTTTGTAAAGCTGCTTTGGGACAATGTCCACTGTTAAATTTACTATACAAATAAAGTTAAATTGAACTAAATTGAATTGAATTGAATTGAATCGAATTAAAGTGGCAGCCCATCAATTAAATAACTATTATCAATCAAGTAACCATTAAATCAGACAGTACTGAGAAAAATTTCCCACAAATCTCAATCACATCTCAAAGACATCAATATATTTTTTTTCCAGAACAGTAAAAGTATCAGATTGCCTCAGACTGTATCAGATTAACTCCAGAGCTCAGGATGAAACGATTGCATTCCATACTGCATTACTGGTCCTGCACCATTACTGTGGGAGAGTCAAATTATTATGGAACATATTTGGAACTCCATACGCCAAAGCAAACCTCTGTATCATTTGCAGATCTTTTTCCACAGCTGACTTGTCTTCCGGCATGTCACAGATTCTCAGTTGTCTGGCTACACAAAAAAAAAAAAGATCACATCCGCACCAAGCTGACCATCGCCACAGGGGTTGTGTAGTGCTAATATTAGCTTTCACTCCAGGGAACGAGGCCTTTATGTGTAACCACAAGCCACTAACTGGCTCCTGAGTGCCACTGTAAGGCATTTCAGTGTTCCATTTTATTTCTATTCTTACTCATGTGTTGGGATGTTGTTGTTGTTTTTTTTCCGAATTAGGAGCCAGCAAAAGAAAGGGTGGTTTTACAGAGCCTGATGGATGCTTGCTTTAAAATAGATATGTGCTGCATATGGTAAGGTTATAGCAACACATAAAACATGCTGTGAATGACAGCTTTAGAGAGTAAGAGGAGGCCATTGCTCTCATTTCAGTGAAAGGCATGTGCTGGCCTTTAGTCATGCAAGTGTCCAATCTAAGCAGAATGTTTTCCCATTGGATTCTTATTCATTTGCTTAAAAATTCCTTAGACAAGGCTGAAGTAAATCTAGTTTATATACAGTGAATTCAGAAAGTATTCACTTCTTTACATTTTGTTAAGTTGCACCCTGATAAATACAACCTTTTAAATAGATTAAAAAAAAATTACACTCAGTGCCACATAATGAGAAATTCCAGAAATGTCTGTATTTTTTATTGGAAATATATTGGAAAAAACGAAATATATAATTTGCAACACATAAAAATGAGTGTAGGTGCCTCCCTATTCTCTTGTTCATTGCTGAGATGTTGCTACACCTCAATTAGAGTCTACCTGTGAAGGTTCCCTGGTGGAACCATTCCCAGGTTCGGGCCTTGGTTAGGGAATCAACCCCAGCCATTAGTGTTGGTCCCAAGCCCGGATAAATAGGGAGGGTTGCATTAGGAAGGGCATCCAGCGTAAAAACATTTTAAATAAACAAATAAACAAATCAAACATGCGGATGAACCGCTGTGGCGACTCCTAATGGGAGAAGCTGAAAGAAAGTTAATTGGAGTCTACCTGTGGAAAGGTTTATTGATTGGACAGTATTTGTAAAGGCACACACTGACAATGCATATCAGAGCAAATACCAAGCCATGAGGTCACTGGAAATGCTTACAGAGCTCAGAGATTGGAATGTTGCAAGGAATATATCTGGGAAAGGCTATAAAAATTGCTGCTGCACTTTCCAATGACAGTCACCATCCATCCAAAAAAAAAAACTTGGTTGTAATTGCTGTCAAAAGTGCTTTAACTAAGACTTAAGACACATAGGCCCATATAAAGAATTTATACGTTTTAGACCTGTTTAGTGATTTTTACCCTAATCTCTCATTGGCATATCTGTTTTCACCAAAGACCATCATTATCTCAGGATTATGGACAGAGACTATGTTTCTTATCAGCTACTTCCCCTCAATAAAGCATATCATGTGGCTGTTTATGCCTTCGAATCACATTCACAGCTTATTAGCACTTGTATAAAAGACTCGGCTCAGAGCATGAAAATGTTCCTGGGTACAACGCCAGCTCCATGAAGATATGCTTCACATGCATCGGAGTGAAAGACCTCCTGCTATAGAGCTCTGACCTCAACCCTATTAAACACCTGATGAGGGTGGGGTTTAGGAGGCATTCCAATGCATCTCAAAGATGTTTACCTTTAAGAGAGATGTGTCTGGGGTAGAAAATCAATAAAACAACTACTCCTTCAAATAATTTAGCTATAGTATATATTAATGTCGTATCCTTGGCTCTCCTAAACTGAAAGACACAAGAGAGAACCTGATTTTGTTATGGTGAATGTATTAGCTTTATAGTGGCTTCTCAATCGAACTCTTCAAACTGGGTCAGTATGAGTCATTCCACACCCTGTTCTAGACACCACAGGACTGCCTAGGATTCTCACACTCATGACTGGATTCTCCCACAGGCTTTGGAATAGTGAGAAAAAAGCCGTTGGCAGAAAAAGAACATGGTTGAAAAACAAGCCAACACTTCCTCCTGCTACAGCGCTTCTGAAATATGTAGCATCACACATGCTATATGCTTCAGCAGCCTTTTTCTCTTCATTTATTTATTTTTATTGTCTCGTTTTTCACTTAATTTTGAATGTAATATGTCTGGTGGGATCAGTGGTGTTTTAATAGCATCAGGGTGCTGGTTTTGTGGAGGATCTCAGAGTTATAAACACAGCTACAGTATTTCATGTCCTTGTTTTAAAACATTTAAAAAGGAATCTGGGCATTGAAAAAGATCTCATTTCACTTATTTGTCTGTCAAGAAAAATTTGATAAAAAAAAACCCCTAATTATTCTAAAAGGTTTTCATAAAATCAAATTTGAAGCGAACGTCTATAGAAAAGATGAGGTGGGACGACAATACGTCTTTTTCTGCTTGACTACTCTTATTACGTTAAATATGATGATGATGATCCACGATGATGCAAGTCCTGCGGGCTAATAATGTACAGTTATGTCTTTGCTAAAACTGTTAACAGGGTTTTATAAGAACATAAACTTCAAACCTGTCTGATTTTACAACGTGTAGACGTAAATCTACCAACCCCATTTACACTTTTGTTTCATTTCTATTATCGTGTCAGCAAAACCATTTTAGCTTGTTGAATTGTTTCTTCACTTGAACTAGGAGAAGCAAAGCTGCTCCAGCATGGGCATATTATTTACATGGGTTGGATTGGTAGAACTTGAGGGGCCTGCTGAACTCTGAACCTAACCCTATTACAGTAAACACCTTTGGGATGAATGTGAATGCTGACTGCACCCCAGGCCTCCTTACCTCACTTACATCAGTACCGGATTTTACTAAGAAGTTACAGTTTTCGTCCACAATCACAAGGCCATAGAGACCAGTAGAAATACATGTGCCTCTCTAAGCTACATTTAACAAACATGTGAATAGATGGATAAAAAATGATAAATGGATGGATGGATGGATGGATGGATGGATGGATTGATGGATGGATAGATAGATAGATAGATAGATAGATAGATAGATAGATAGATAGATAGATAGATAGAATCCTGATACAAGACATTTGAAATAGTCCGTTGTGAATGACTATTTCGGGTCATTATTTCTGAACAGCTCTGAGAATTAAAGCTAAAATCTACTATTTTTCTCACCTTGTGAGCTGAACTTCTTATCACTGTGCCTCAGGGATGTCTTAAATTATTCTGAAAACTGCCTTCGAGTGAGTAAGCACTTTAAGGTTGATTCAGGAGAACAGTATTTTGGGTGACTTAGCAAAAAAAAAAGAAAGATTTTGGTGGCTGGATGACTCTGACGTGTAATCGTCTTTCTTTAAAACGGCACCAGTTCTTGCACAACTTGTTCATAAGCTTATAGGAAGCACCTGCCCTTAAGCATGACACAGTTCATGTGTATGGTTTAACCTTCGAACCCTTTGTGAAATTCCAGAACCCTCATCAGGGTCATCTTATAAGTGGAAACAGAACACAGGAAGCCTCTGTGTGTGTGTGTGTGTGTGTGTGTGTGTTTAAGCACTGGATGTTGGGGTTGAGGTCATTAGCCTTGGAGCTCTCAGTGATTTAACACATCTTCTTCTCAGTGGTGCTGCAAGGCGTACGTAGCATGTACTGTACATTCATAGGGTAAATATTGATAATACATACAATTTATTATTTGGCTACAATTGAAGCAATCGAGAGAACGAGGAATGAGAGTCAAAGTGGTTTAAGGACAGAGTGCATTTCAGAAAAAACGGTGCACTTAATAAGGAGGAAGCACAGGTTTGCTCCACATAGGGGGTCTGCAGTCACACCTATACACACACACATACACACACACACACACACACACACACACACACACACACACACACACACACCTGTCACTAATACAAAATGTCACCTTCACCCTGCATACACTCACTGCATGAATCAGCAGCTATCATTCCCAGCCTACTTATTGCTCTCTTGTACTCATTTCTAAGACGAGAAGAGATGATCGAGCAGCTCTGCATGTGTAATAATGCACTTTTATAGTCCATCCTTCTCTCATAACATCAAGGCTTTAGCAACAGGTAGCAGCTGCACTTCTACCTGTCCACTCAGTCCTTTAGCTTGGAGGACGTTAATTGAAAAAGACTTATGATTCTGACCTAGAATCATAGGAAACCACTCCTCCTCCTCCTCCTCCTCCTCTTCCTCCTCTGTCTCATTCTGTCCTCTTCTGTCACTGAATGTAGGTCTCTACACGCCTACAGCTATCAGCAGCAATCAGTTCTGCCCCAGTTACTAAAGCATCATCAAAACACACACTGAAAACATGCGATATACACGAATCATGCAGAATCGAACCAAACACACTTTTCTTTCCAGACACACACATATAACGAATAAGAATATACACACTATACTGCACAATTTCCTGTAAGTTTATGTTTTTTATGAGCGGATTATGATCACAAATGTGATAACTGATAAGTGCTCATATTTATTCATTTAAATTAATGAATAAATGTATAATAAATAAAAAGGAGGAAATGTTTGCAGGCCAATAGGCCAATGAGGTAACGTGAGGTAAGGTGAGGTGAGGTGAGGTGAGGTGAGGTGAGGTGAGGTGAGGTGTTTAAATCGACCAAAGTAGAAATTTAAAGCCACACAATAAATATCCAATCAGACTATAATTGATATGACAAAAAAAAAAAGCTATTAGGGCTGCACAAGCCAGTGCACTCTTAGTGCAGGTCCCAAGCCGCCCAGTTAAATGAGGAGGGTTGCGTTAGGAAGGACATCCTGTGTAAACCACTTTCCAAATCCATACTGGATCGGTTGAGTCCAGGGTTACCACAGGAACTGTTAGCCAACAGGTTAACAGGTTACCAGGTTAGATATTGGGCTACTGTTGGCCAAAGGAGGAGAAGGAGAGGAGGATGGATGTGGTGAGGGAAGACATGGAGGTGGTTGATTTGAAAGAGGCAGATGTAGAGGACAGGGGGGTATAGAGATGGACAATGGAATATATATATAAATATGTATTATATTATTGCGAATTAACCACTGGATCATTTGTATTAACAAGCACCCACTCCTGTAGTGCCCCTTTTTTTGGTTTGGGCCACTGCCCCCTCAAAATGTCTGTACATGTCCCTGTTTTATTTATAAAAAAAGAATTTCATTATGAATTTTATTATGTTGTAACATTTTTGGTCTAGGATGAATTTATAATTTTGAATGACACGATGTGTATCAGCAGTTTCTACAAAAAAAAGTGTAGATTAAAATCTCTGTTAGTCTCTGATGCTGCTGACTATGAATCAAGTGCTGATATTTATATTAAATATACAAATATATAATAAATCCCTGCCCTGGCCAAGTGGTAGGCCTTTGAGCAATTATTTATTGATAGTTAGATTTTTATTGAGGTTCCATTGATGGTGGTTTAAAATTCACAGGGTTTCAATGTAGTAAAAGAGTTCATTTAAGAAAATTGGGAAACACAACAGTCCAAGACACACTGAATAAAACTCAATAACTATGAAATCTAGCTGACCTTTGTAGCTTCGCAGTCTTCATCCAATACCTTTAAGTGCATGAGAATGTGTTTGACAGTTTGAGACATGATGGAATCTCTTCTCGGTCAAAAGCCTCAGGCTGAACCTGGGTCACACTCTTGTGCTACATTCTGAACTGCACTCCAGTGCGCAAAAGGGGTTGTTGTGTCAGTGTAAACAGACCGGTAAGGCGAACAAATAATGTGTTTAAGCAGCACAGACATGTTGTAATCAATGACCTTTCTATTTCATGATGTCATTTCAGCACTGCTCTCATGTGAATGCACACATGAGGGAATTTTTCATTATCGCATCACTATGCTTATAGGTTCCATTGGAGAAGACAGAATTTTCTATATTATCAGAATCAGAATACTTTATTGATCCCACGAGGAAATTGTTGAGTTGCAATTGCTCTCAGTACAATTAAAGTAAAAAAAAATCTCAATTTAAAATAAAAAAATATTAAGTATTTAGAGTGTAACGGTACATGCATTCATACCGAAATGTTTCGGTACTGGGCTTTTTGTTGGGTACACACACATGTCACACACACGTGTTTATATATTTCCCTACATGTTGTACTCTGTGTATGTGACAAAATTAGATTAGATTTTTAGATGTAAACAATAAAGTATTATATTTATATATGAAAATTGTAGATTCATACTGAAGGCATCAAAACTATGAATAAACACGTGGAATTATATATGGAATTATATACATAACAAAAAAGTGTGAAACAACTGAAAAATGTCATATTGTAGGTTCTTCAAAGGAGCCACCTTTTGCTTTGATTACTGCTTTGCACACTCTTGGCATTCTCTTGATGAGCTTCAAGAGGTAGTCACCTGAAATGGTCTTCCAACAGTCTTGAAGGAGTTCCCCGAGAGATGCTTGCCACTTGTTGGCCCTTTTGCCTTCACTCTGCGGTCCAGCTCACCCCTAAACCATCTCGATTGGGTTCAGGTCCGGTGACTGTGGAGGCCAGGTCATCTGGTGCAGCACCCCATCACTCTCCTTCTTGGTCAAATAGCCCTTGATGCCTTCAGTGTGACTCTACAATTTTCATAGTCATGAAAATAAAGAAAGCTCTTTCAATGAGAAGGTGTGTCCAAACGTTTGGTCTGTACTGTATATATCACAATGAAAGAAAGGTATAATATAAAATAGCTACAGAAGGTGTAAATAGTATCTATAAATATGTATGTTGTCTTCATTTAATTTCTTTTAAATTATACCCCAAACAAGATGTCTTTTGGACTTAAAATACTGAAATGTATATTAAACAATGTATTATTTTATCATGTATTTCTCCACTGCATTTAAATATTTTAGAGTTTAAAATGAATGCAAGCACTGATATACTGTAGACATTGTGGAAGACACTGTAAACCTGAATAACTCATACAAAAATAAAAAACATCAAGTTACAAAGAAACCCGAACTTGAATATAAAGACAAGAACAATAGTCATGTTGGACCAGTAATTAAAGAAGACAAAAGGGAGACCATCAGTGCAGTGCAGGGTGAAGTAATATAGAATTACTAATTAACAGAAGTTGTGAATCAGGTGTAGAGATTTTCTAAAGATCAAAATATTCTACGGTAATTCTAATTTCTATGTGTAGTTGGCAAGGTGGAAAATGTGAGCCAAATAGCTGAGCAGCTTGTTTTCAGCAAGTATAAGACCCACAAGTGGTTAAGATCTTTAGTATGTGGGAAAAACAAAAATACATTTTAAACACGCAATATGGTGAAAACACCTGGTGGACACCTGACCACAAGATGTCCATAAGATATCATTCCATTGCTCTTATATTAATCTCCATTCTTCTGGGAAGATGTTCCAGCAGATATTGGAGTGTGTATGTGGAAGGTGTTAGCACAGTCAGATACTGATGTAGTGTAAGGTAAGAAGGTCTGGGGTGCATTCAGCGTTCCAATTCATGAAGTTCAATAAGGTTGAAGTTAGAGCTTTATTGCAGGGCACTCAAGATCTTCTACTCCAAATCATGTGAAACTCATTGAGCTCATTTTGTGCACAAGTCAGGTGTCTCAACACTTTTGTACATATAGTAGATATTTCCTTTAAAATAATTATATGGAATATATTTAATTTTTTGATGACATAGAGGCATGTGTGTGTGTGTGTGTGTGTGTGTGTGTGTGTATGCTCGGCTGGAGACATAAGCCTTTCTAACCATCTCCCTCTGGGATAGATTAGGAGGTGAAGACAGACATATCGCTCTCTCTCCTCCTCTCTTCTCTTCTCCTTTAAATACATGGCTTTGACAGGTCTCATAAATTCATGGATGTATCAAGTCTAATCAAAAGTCTTTTTGAATAAATAAATCATGAACTGGGATTCGCACGAGAATCGGATGTGCATAATACACATCAGCATGATACACACGTGTGCTGCTGCTGAGCTGATCATGAATAGTCTGATAGATCACAAGGCGTAAGGGGTGACCGGCTTCCACAAAGTAACTATCAAGGATACGGATAAACATATTCGCATATCAATGTTGATGATTATGACGTGGGATCGTGATAGTGTGATGGACTGAGGATTTAACCTCTGAGCATGAGCCTACTGTCTGTTTACAGGTTGTGTGTGTAGTGTAGAGTTTTATAGCATGTTCCTGTGTATAGAATGTATGTGCATTTGTGTGAGTGTGTAACTGATATATGTTTAGATTAGTGTATAAAGGTTAGGGGTTCAAAACTGCTGAACTATGACTGACTATTATGCAATACCTCCAGCATATTTTCTAATGGCCACACACACACAAACACACACACAGGCTTAGTTTGGCATTCAGAGATTTATGGGTGATAGGTTAACTATTCTCCTAAGGCCTGGAAGAGAGATGCAGACAATCTTAGTCAGTAACAGACGAAATGAATGTCAGAGCTCTGTAGCAGGACTCTCAAATCTTACTGTCCAACCCATATACACCAAATCTTCATGGAGCTTTGCTTTGTGTCATGCTGGAACAGGTTCAGGTCTCCTAGTTCAATAGAAGGGAAAAAATGTAATGCTACTGTATCCAAAGACATGCATTTGTGTGCCTCGAAATTTGTGGTAACAGTCTGGGGAAGAGCCGCATGTGGCTGGGAAAGTCAGGTGTCTCAATACTTTTGTCCATACAGTGTATCTCTGGGAAAAAAAAATATATATAGCTGTTAATTCTTACCAGGATGTAAATATTTACAGCTGGACAGAAAAAAATAAGCTTTTTGTATTAGTGTGAAAAACTCCCTTAGATGTTATGAGGAAGAAACCTTGAGAGGAACCAGACTCAAAAGGGGAACCCATCCTCATCTGGGTGACATCAAGAGTTTGTGTGTGAAGGCAAGTGACATCAAGAGTAGTGTGAAGGCATTAAACACGCTAGAAGTAAAATGAACGCTCTTTACTGTGTTGTGTATAAAAAACAAAAACAACAGATAGAAGAGCATACATTCACATTGGATAAAAATGGAAAGACATCTTTGAGGATGGCTAGAGAAATGGATGGATAGAGGGATGGATGATGACTAAAAGAAAAATAAAATAGATGGATAAAAAAAAGGATAGACTCCAGAATGGATGGATGGATATATGAGTTAAGAATGGAAAAAATAATAGATAGATGACAAAGGATGGGCACCTTTATGGGTAGATGGATGAATGGATAGATAAAAAAAAAGATAGATAAAAAATTACAAACACCTTTAAAGATAGATCAAAGGATAGACATCAGGATGAATGGATGGATGGATAGATGGATGGATGGATGGATGGATGGACACCTTAATGGATGGATGGATAGATAGATGAATGGAAGAAAATAAGAATAGATGGATGAAAAAGAAAAGACAATGGGATGGATAGATGGATGGATGGATGAAAGAGTAGGTTAAAAAAATGGATGAAAGAATGGATAAAGAAAATGTATGAATAAAAAAGGATAAACAGCTAGCTGAAAGAATTGGTATAAAGATAAAAAGAGGCAATGGATAAGTAGATAAGTTTGGGGTTACCTGAAGAAAGGAAAAAAGGAAGAAAAGTAAGGAATCCATGTGCTGTGAATATAATAGTGAGCACAAGTAAAGGAATGAGAGGTTGAAGGGGGGTCCATATTTAAATAAAAGACACATAGATGGATGGAAAGATGGATGATGGGTAGAAAGAGGGAAAGAAGGATAGTGAAAGTGAACATGTTCTATGCATACAATAAGGACAGGGAACGAGAGAGTAAATGTAATTGATTGACAGAATAACAAAACATTAAGGATAAAAATATGAGACACTAAAGAGACAACTTGGGTTGCTGGTGACATGAGAAAAAAAACACTTCCCACAAGTCCATAGAGCTCACGAACACCTCTCAAGAGCTGGAAAAAAAAGACTGATAAAGAGTAGAAACGGCTCCCATCTTTGCCACCTTTTTACACGTTAGCCCCGCCCCCTCATCCTCCTTCTCCTCCAGTTCACTCTTTTGAGGAAAGCGTCTTGTGCTAATGAGCCTGAGACCAAAAGCGCACTCTCAATGCATTTCACAATTCTTTTATTCTTTTTCGTCTTCTCTTACCTCACCTCCCACCTCTTCTTACCCCTTCTCCCCATTTTCATGTTTCTCAATTTACCCCATCTTAACCCCCTGATCCCAATCCATATCTTCCATCCCTTCCCATTCACTCCCATGGCCTCCAACACATTCTATTCCATCCTGTTCTGTATCCTCACATCCTCTATCCTGTCTGCTAATCTAAATAAGCCTCTTCCCTTCTTTCCTTCCCCTGTTCTCATTTTCATTGCATTTTAGTAACCACTGGATGGATCAAGATAACTAATATAAACAGATTTCAGGATAAATAGTACCTACTACACCACAACAACTGGCCATAAGATTCGGCGCTTTTTGAACATTTCATTCTATTTAGTCTCCATTTGCTCTTATAAAAACCTCCACCCCTCTGGATAGATGTTCTACTAGATTTTGGAGATTGGTTATGGAGATTTGTGCTCATTCAAGCACAAGAGCATTAGTAAAATCAGGTACCGATCTAGGTAAGGTACAGAGGCCTGGGGTGCAGTCAGTGTTCACATTCATCCTGAAGGTGTTTAACTAGGTTGAGTTCAGAGCTTTATAACAGATCATCTTCCACTTCAACCCATATCTTCATAGAGCTCCATTTAAACAAAGTAGTGTTATCATGCTGGAACAGGTTCAGGCCTTCTAGTATAAGGCTACATCTACATTAATCCGGATACATTTGAAAACGGCGTTTACCTCCAAAAACACTCGTCCACACATCCACAGTGAAACGTCTAAAAACGCTTGGACCTGCGTCATTTCCACCTTCTTCTTCTTTCAGCTGCTCCCATTAGGGGTCGCCACAGCAGATCATCAATCTCCATACCACCCTGTCCTCTACATCTGCCTCTTTCACACCAACTACCTGCATGTCTTCCCTCACCACATCCATGAACCTCCTCCTTGGCCTTCCTCTTTTCCTCCTACCTGGTGGCTCCATCCTCAGCATTCTTCTACCAATATAACTCATGTCCCTTCTCTGCACATGTCCAAAACATCTCAATCTCACCTCCCTCACCTTGTCTTCAAAACATCTTCAATGGGCTGTCCCTCAACGCGTGATTTCCACCTGCCGTTTATTTTCTGGCTCTTTGAAATGTCGGGGCAATCATTTTTGGAAAGCCTCCGGTTTTACAGTTTACACTGTGACGCAAATGTTCAAATGCATTCACCTTGGAGAGCTACGTGTTTGTTGACTGACAAAGGCACCTTAATGTGGATGGAAGGCCAAACACACACATATGGGATACAATCGAGAGCCTCCAAACATGGTGGTGGAACCACATATGGCTGGAAGAGTGAAGTGTCCCAATACTTTTGTCAGTGTAGTATAAGGCAGCTCAGACTTGCTAAATAAAATTATTCTGTTTCTAGATCTCAAATTAGAGGTCTGATTAAGGAGAATCTCCTGTTTAGCAATGGAAACTTGGGTAACCTTGGTCTGGATGTGCTTCATATAGCCGGATCAGAACGCTGTCTGGAGAGAGGTGCGTGTTTTGGATTGCATGAAGACTCAAAATATTATTTTCACAATAAACACAGTCACAATAAAGTTTAATGCATGAAGCTTAATTAAAGTTAAAGCAAGAATTTTTTTTTTTTTTTAGCTTTTAAATAGTTTCTGCTCTGATCCTCAAATATGAAACAGACCAGACCCTGTACTTTGAGGGTAAATATTATTTTCTATGATTAACATGCATTTTCTTGCCGAGAATAGCACTTAGGTTCTCTTCTGTTTCCTTCCACTCTGAGCTCCAGCTAAACAGATTATTCCTCAGCTCTAAGAGAGAGAGAGAGAGAGAGAGAGAGAGAGAGAGAGAGAGAGAGAGAAAGAAAGAGAGAGAGAGAGAGAGACGGAGAGAGAGACAGAGAGAGAGAGAGAGCTTCCGATGTATTTGCTGACATTAAGGAGAGAAAGATAAGAGAAAGGTTGGTTTTGGCTAGAATAAGGCTCATTTTAGGAAATGAAATGAGAGAATGGAGATTCTAATTCTCAAAAGAATGAGGAATTGATTAAGCATCACTTTAAGCAGACTTTGTGCATTTGTCCCTTTTTCTGCGGTGTGTTTTGTTTTATTTTGTGCAGTTACAGTGTTTGTGTAAAAGAGTCACGCCAGTAGGAAAATGAACACTGATTTGGGGATCAGGATCATGAATGAAATACAAGTGTCTTTTCTACACTGCTGTGATACCATTTTCAAAGAATTGAAAGAGAGCGATGAAAGGATGGTTAGGTGGATAAATGGGTAGATAAAAAGGATGGATTAAAGAAAGAAAGATATAAAAATGATGGAAGAAAGGATAGATGGCATAGAAATCTGGGTAGATGGAGGCATAAAAAGGAAAAATAGATGGCTGGATGGATGTATAAAAGAAAGCATAGTTGGATGGCAGGATAAAAAAGGAGAAATGAATTGATAGGTACATGGATGGATAAAAAAAAAGATGAATCGATGAAGTAAATAATATATGGATAAAAGGGATGCAAACATCAATGGAATGAATACGGGATCAAAGAAAATAAATATATATTTTTTTTAACACTTTTGTTATAAAATCGCACTCTCAGGTTGAAATGCCAGACTTCCTGTGAACTATAAAGTAGTGGAACAATAAGTATATATCAGCATGACTCAAGGTGACATTTGTGTTTCACCTTCAGTTCACCTGCTCTTTACATTTCTCCAGAGGCAGCTGACCGAACCTTTTATTACATACTATCGCCACCTATTGGGCTGGTAAGAGTGGCAAAAATGTTCAAAATGAATCCCCATATGCCTGGCCCTGTGAGGAGGTACAGAAAAGAGTGTGAACTCACCCTTCAGAAAGAATAACAAAAGCATTCTTGTTAGATGCTACTGAATAACTGCCAATACTGAGAGGAAAGATGAAGAAAGATGTGACTAAAAAGAACCGAGGAGCAGTCTACTCATGTTCAAGTAACCTAGCGTTAGTAAGCAATGAGTAACGATTAAATCAAGTTTCGAGACTTAGTCATCGACACACAAGCTTCCAGCGTCTAGCACAAACACCACTGCGTCATACCTTCAACTCTTTCCAGCTTTGAAAGGGTTTTTTAATGTCTATTGATGAGTCAGTGTTTTTGTTGGACATAGGAACAGCTAAACAGTTCAGTCAAGCATTAATCACACTGAAGTGCAAAGCTCAGATTACAGACCTTTCCTAAAACTTCTACAGATGTTTTACTTGTCTCCTTTTCCCCAAAAACTCTGCTGAAGTGTAAATTGAATATTTGCTTTGAATGTGGCCTCATGTTTTGGTACTTCCTTCGGAGTTGTTTTGGCTGCAGCAGACTTGGCATGCTCATATTTCTGTTTCTCTGCTGAACCCTATGGGTTTCCTTCACTCTTACTGTGAGCTTGGCTCGGTGATTCAGTGAGCAGAAGAGTGAGCACAGAGCGGCTGCCGTGTTACTGTGTTCAGTTTGGCTCTTTAGTTGTGGTTTCTGTGAGCTTCCGCATTCTCGGTGGTCATATTCCCTCGCGCAAGGGGTTGCATCCAGCTGGCGGGAGTGCAACTCGTACAAACGCACACACCCGCCTTTGCTGTCGCCGTTTCGGGGAACGTGACAAACCGCAGACGGCTTCAGACGGTAAAGCAACCATTAAAGCCAAGCTGGTCTGAGCTGAAGCCAGGATTTCCTCTGAACAGTATTCCAGCCTTTTATGTATCCCCTTTTATTGAGGTCTATATTATTTAATTTTTGGTAGCAACAAATGTTTAAAATGACTAGTAAGCATACATATACAACAAAAGATCTGGACCCACTAAGCCTGAGTGCAAAATCGCATGTCCCAAAGACTAACCAGGCCAAGGAGACTGTGCAGTCTCCATGACAACTTCCTTGAATGTTGAGGCCATCATCAGCATGCTTGGCTACATCCCTCTCTCTGGTTCACTCATGTTTCGCTCCTCTTGCTTAATCCCTCGATCACTATTTAAAAATCATCAGAATTTCATTTCAATCCATGAAATGAGCACTAGTGATGCAGATCTAACCAAGGTATCCTTACATCTCAAAAGCTGGCCGTCCTGAACTACAGTAAAACCTAAAATCCCTGAATGGTGAAGCAACCAGGTTTTCACCGTTTCCCATTTCAGAAAGCTTGGGAACACTCGTCTTTGAGAATGAGCTTTGGGGACACAGGGGTCATGGCTATGCAGGACTTGACATGGGCAAGTTCAGGGCCACTGGTTTCTATAGCCCCTAAATCTCCAGGCAGGTTTGAGAAAATACACCAGGATTATCCTTTGAGATGGTGATAAATCAGACTGCGGAAAAGCGGCCATTAAGGGAAAGCACAAGTCTTGGCATTGCTTCTCACTCTTGCTTCATCACGACAGCTCGAATGAGTTTATCATGCCTTGCTGCATCTTTCTTTCTTGGGGTGGCACATCCTGTCCAAGCCCTCCCTCTTTCCCACGCTCATTAAGCAGGCCTCTATTCTATCCAGAGGACCATGGGTAAAGAAATAAAGCTTGAACTTTAACCCCATAACCCAGAGATTTCTAGGAGTACTAAAGTTTACAAAGAGTTGGTTTTGTAAGGAAATGCTTCTACAACTGAGCTTGGATTGTTCATTTTTTGCCCCCCAATAAAGTATAGATCAAACCCAGCTACAGAAAGTAGAGCAGAAAGCGATTTTAAACGCCAAAGCACAAGGTTATGTAACGGAGAGTGAGGGATGCCTAAACAGAAGGTGCTTGAGTAATAGAGGAAGAAACCGAAGCCTGTTGCCAGCTATTCTTTTTCACACTTTTCCGAAAGGCTGCATTTTTGACTTCCCCCTCGTACTGCCTCTTACTGGCCAAAAATAGACCAGCAAGGAACACATCATTGCCTTTGGCAGTTTGGATCTCACTTCATTCTAAATGAAGTTGCATTGCACACTTTTTTCAGATGCACATCTCCAAAACTGTTGAAAAATTTGTTCAAAAAAGTTTGAAAAAGATGATCTTTGGAGTAGCAGAGACTCCAATTTTTGTTGGATTTGGCTCATTCCATGTGTTCATCTTGAGAGCAGTGTGGGTAAGATGTTCATGTGCTATGTGGGGATTTAGCTATTCTAGATCTAGAGGTTAGGAGGGGGCATAGAGCTCTTACATAGGCATTCTCCCTCATGCTAATGATGGAGTTGGTGCACATCACCACAGTTTCAGGACTGTGTAGAAGTCTTTGCATTCTCTTCCTGTAAAACAGCAATTCTAGCTTAGACCCATGCTGGAGGGAAGGACATCCCAACCATGGGTTCCACATTAAAAGCCAGGTACATACTAATCATTTCAAGTGCTGGCAAGCATTCTTTATGTAGCTGAAGTATTCCAACCCAAAATCCCACATCTTAGACCAAATGTTGTGACCAGATGGTCAGAGAAGGTTGGCATACTAAGCCACAGCTGATCCTGTAAGCACTGCACTGACACTAAAGTCTCCATGAAAACAGATGGACCAAAAAATAAATAAATAGAATTACAGTGTTCCCCCCCCCCCCACCCGATTTTGTAGGGTCCCTTAGTGAAATTAGCCCCTACACCTAAACTAGTCTGGGTGCATTTAATAGCTCAAGATAAAATGTTGCTTTCAACATAGGTTGGTCTGCTCCTCCCAGTATGCAAACCATTCCGACAAGAAAACTAGCAGAAAAGGCTTCTGGGTCTCACAGTGAAAATAATCCAGCCTGTGATGCAGTTAACCATTACATTTTAGAGATCACACCAACAGCTGTGCATGTAATGACTTAACTTGCCATCTTTGTTAATTTGAACTTTGACCAAGTTTGCCCACCATGTTAGAAAATTAAGTCTACAACCAGGGGTCTGGGACACGACATCAAGCTAATTGTTCAGTCAGTTCATATTGCACACCACCACAGCATTACCTATAAATGTAATATAATGCGATATGGACACCACCTAGTGGACATCAGGTTATTAGCAGCCCAAAAGTAAGAATTTGAGGAAGAAAAATATATTCAATTTGGGGTGCTAATTTTTCCATTTATAGCATCTAATCATTTAGCTAACAGTCATAAAATGCATAAAAACCAAACAAGCGATATGAATGCTTAAACACCTTTATTGTGCCCAATCAAAAAAACTGAACTTCACAGCTGTAAGTACTCAAACTCAGCAGACCACAATGAGGTAGAATAAAAGACAAAGCAGCTGGGCTCAAGAGGCTCAGCAAGGAACCAATGTGAAGAAATGACAGTCCAGGTACTGAACACACATCTTTGATCTTTTGATATTCCAGAGGCTGGAAATAAAGTGACATCTGCATTTGGTCTACTAAGGCTCCAATGGTACATTCAAGTGAAGTTTAGAATAGTACATTCAACAAGCAGCTGTTTGTAATCTGAGATCATGCCCATAGCTATACCTGCTGATGTTCAAAAATAAGTGATTAAAAACCTACCCCTTTCCAAAGTGCAAATTAAAAAGTGCAACAATAAAACTATGTGCAATCTATGGCCATTCACATTTCTGATTGAGTTGATCCAAAAAACTTGATGCAACCCAGTAAAAGCTATGCCTCTGGACGGCATGCACTAAAAAGTCTGGGTTGGTGAAAACATTACACCCAAATCCCTTGTTCCACTAACGTAAAGCCGGACAAGGGAGAAACTCTCCAGGAAATGTTGTGGAGAAAGGGGGGAAAAAAAAAAAACCTGAGCAAAATTAAAAAGCCAATAGGTAGATTTCGGTTCAATCTTTGTCCTGACTTAAAACCGTTTTATGTAAAAATTAGTAAAAAAAACTGCGTAAAATGTCTGGAAGATGAAAGTTGGGCTTCATGTATCGGTGTTTCTAAAGTAAAAAACCCCAGCTAACTGCAATGGGAAAAGCAGCTAGAAAGGAGGAACCAATTTAAAGGCACTGTATGGCTTCGGTTAGTTAAAGAAACTTGCATGACTGTTCATGAAGGAAAAAAAAAAGGAAAAAAAAAAAAAAGCAACTTAAATTTCCATTAGGAAAAGCATTTCTGAACCATGGCCTTATTCTTCCCACCCCAAAAAAAAAAATCCAGGGGGGCCCTGCAAACCCATCAGATCACTGTGCAAAGTGCCAAAGTGAACAAGCCAAAAAAAGGAAAAAAAAAAAGTGCCAAAGTGAACTTTCTACAGCGCTTGCGCAAACCCACACCATTGGGGATGCCTGCCACAGGCCTGGCGCTGGAGCTGGTCCGGAGGCGTGCTGGCGATCCAGGCAGGAGCACGTGGTTGCCAGGTTAAGCAAGGCTTTTAGCTGGAGTCCCTATTCTTCTGGTTGCGCATTAGAGGGCGGTGGTTGCTCAGGATATCCATGGAATGCTGCCAGTGCCAGCATGAGCGGCAGTAGTACTTAAAGCAGGCCTGTGAAAAATTAATTTTATAAAATGAGTAGCAAAATTGAGGTTGTACTTCAGATTTATTCCAATTATTAAATGTAATTGGGAAAACCAGTGTTTCTCAAACTATTTTGTTCATGGCTGCTTTGACTGAACTGTTTAAAATAGAAAATCAAACATTATGCTCATGAGTCATAAGAGCTTCCCCCCTAAAGAAAACTGAAAGTTCAACAAATCTAAAGGTCCATCCAATTAGCTCACTACAAAAGCCCTGGAAAAGTGTTTTACAGCATTTTATCATCCTTAGACATTTTACCTGGTCTCTGCAGAAGAAGGGTCCAGGTTGGCGGCTGCACACTTGACACATGGAATCCTCCAGATAGGGGTCAATCTGAACCTAAAATCAGATCTTATAGTTAAAAAGCACTGGCCATTCTGAACAGACGTCATATCCACTTAAATTGAGGTTTTTAAAAACATTTGCACCACGACTTAGTAAAATTAAATTAAGGTTAACCATTTTGTACCTTTTTTGTAAATTTGGGGGTCTTAATTTCAACAAACGCAGCACTAACAGCTTTCAGGTAGCTGCGCTGGTTGTTAAAGGTTACACGACCAGACCCTGTGAATGAGAAGCACAAGCTGTTTAAACTGAGAAGTGCATGAACAAATGATCCCCAAGGTAGATCATATGGGGGGGAAAAAAGATTAAGCAGCTCAAAACATTCAGTCCCACCCCCTTGTTAACCAACTTTACACAATGAAATACAGTCTCTCCTGCAAAAAACTAATGCAGGAACTGCAGCAATAGCAGGTTAAAAAGCTAAACCTATTCCGCAATTCCCTAAACACTGAAATGCAAAGCAATGGGGGAATCACAGGCTTCTGATGCAGCGTCTCACCTAGTGCTCAAAAAATTTTCACTAATTAAAGGCAATAAAATCTAGGCATTATTTCACATTCACAGTAATAAATCCCATAATTGAATCTCACCAATCGGGTACTTGTGCTTGTCCGTGTCGATCCCAGCATACATGACTCCTCCAAACAGGTCGTTCATAATGCTGGCAAGAGCTTCAGCGTTGAGCATGCCATGCAGAGCTCCTACAAACACAGTGTTACTGGGGTCTAGCCTCTGGGAAGGACAGCGAACATAGTTACTGTCCGAGATCACCCACGGGATCACCTGCACCTAGAAGAGTACAGGATGAAGTGGAGTTATCACACAGAATTTACATGCCTTTAAAAGTTAATGGGCACCAGCTAATTCGCCTACATGCATCGCATTTCCAAATTATTTGCACAATTGTCCAAGACGTCCACGTACGAGTTGTATTCAGTCAGCATCCAATTAAAAGCTAACAAAATGCATGAAGTCAGCAAAAAAGGGTTTGCCAAGGCTGCCACAAAGTGCATTGCATCTCCAGTTTAACAGTTACATACTGTACATATAGAGAAGGTCAATAAAATGGCAATTTGAAACTGACCATTTAAAGAGTAACCAACGCAGCAATGCTTACATCCTTACAGCGCATCCTCCTGCTGGACATTTTGAAGTAATACTCGCTGTAGCCCTCAGGATGAAGAAGGTCCTGAGTGCAGGCTTGGAGCAGACCTCGCACTGACTTCTCAGACTCAAACACCAGGTACACATAACCTATAACAAAAAAATCTCAGACACTGAACTTGTTGCAAACTGGAAAAGAAAAACAAAAAAGCTGCACATACAATACCCAGGAAACTAAACGGCTGCAAAGAACGAAAGTATACCTTACATACACTCTTAAGAGGAAGGAAGAGGCACCACATCACATGCAGGTTTGACAAGTGCAGGTATCGCATGCAAAAGCCAGTAAACTTCACGTGAATATCTATTCTCAAATACCAGTCATCCAAAACCTCAGTGCCTCTCACCCAAATGCTGGTGCAAACCACCTCCAAAGTGCTAGAATGAACTGAGAAACCTACCCATTGCATTACCTTTGGGCATATTACCTTTAGGAGGGCAGCGAGGATGTTTGCCATCCTTACCAGGCCACTCCACACTCAGTGGGCCATAACAGTTAAATGTGTTAATCAAGCCAGCTGAAGTGAGAGAACACAAGGCAAATAAATCATAAGGGACCATAAAATGGAAATGTTATTTCAGTATATGGGTAACCAGCAAAAACCTCACCCTCAGTAATGTCCCAAGGAACTCCTCCGAGAAAGACCTTACAGGAGTACACGGGGTTTTTGTAGTTTCGGGACGGAAGCTGGCCGCTCCATGTGAAGGTGGCTTCGTTAATGGCTGGTACAGAAAGACAACAGGTTAATAGTCTGAAGTGACGCGCTCAAGTACATAAACCATGTGCTTTTTTTAAAACAGTAGATAAAATTACTCCAGTAATTTTATTATATAGAAAAGCAAAGATGTACTTAATTATGGCTAAATGGTCCTTTTTGTGCTACAAATTCTGCTTAAAGTTAGAGTATGTGAAAAGATCAGAGTCACTATCAATCTATTAATATAATGAGTCAAACCATGATCTAATAAACAGCCCAAAACCTTTAACTACTTAAAAAATATAAACAAATAAGGCCACAGGTGTTGTGGCAAGTTCGAGTCAGGAGTTCATTAAGTTCCACTTGCTGTTGAACTGCATGTTGGTGATGAATAGATACACCAAGCAACAATCAAAACAACTTAAACTTGTTGGCTTGCTTTTTGCTTGACCAGTTTTTATCCATTTAAATAAAAACTGATTTCACAATGTAGTTGGGTAAAAAGTGATTTGACTGAAATGTAATGAAGTTGAAGTAAGTTTCCCCCCCAAATGGAAATACTTCACTAAAGTACAGATAATATGCAAAATAGCTCAAGTATACAGTAACATTACATTTACTTTGTTACTGTCCAACACTGATTCTGATCAATAGGTTATAAGAATAGAAATAAAACCAAAACCTTCATACCACTGGCTATAGAAACTCCATAAACAGAAAAAAAAAGTGGCGTTGTGGCTATAGCATAAATGCTTAGACTTAAATTTTAAACAAAAGGATAAGTGTTTGACAGATTTACACACAAGACCTTTAAGGCTTGTTCTTGTTTGTAGGACATGAACGTTTGCAAGATTGAAAAATATTTCAGTTCAGTGATGTAAATTGTGATCCCAGCAAGTACTTTTAATCAGCATTAAAAACTACAAGTCAGGCAGAAAGGGCATGCATTTATAACCATTTAAATCCACTCAGCATACCGGCAGCTTGTCTATGAAGGCGAGCCTCTCTCTCAATGCTGAACGGGCCATCTGGGGTCTCGAGCAGGTCCCAGTTGGGCCAGACTGAGGCTCCAGGCCAGCGACGAGACACACTGCTGCCCGGGGGAGCACTTGGTGGTGGGGTCAAAGGAGAGCTGTCATGGTCCAGGCGGGAGCTTAGACTAAGCTTTAATGGGTCTTTCTGCAAGCTGGGCATGAAGGGCATAGAGGGGGAGATCCTCAAAGAGGACTGCTCAGAAGAAAAACATGGATTACAAAAATAAAATTAAAAAGATTAAGCTAGAAAAAAATAAAATAATTATATTTAAGGCCTGGAAGTCAAGCTGCCACCTCACCAGCAGGTCAGAAAGATGATCAGAGCCAGAGCTGAAGCCACTGGTCTCAGAGTCCACAGGGCTGCTGGAATGGGAACCCAGCAGTGAACGAGAGTTCATGCGTGCCAAAGCTGGAAACTTCTCAAGGAAGTCTGAAGCACCTGTATTGGGCTCGTTTGTGATTAAGCCCTGAGGCTTGTTCAGGAGTTGGTCCAGAGGACTTCCCAACATCCCGAGCACTGCAAAACAGCAGTCATGTTAAACACTGAACATTTAATCAATCATGATGAACGAGATACCATCGGGGGTGAGGGAGGGCTTGTAGAACCGGATATTTGTGGTAAAATCCATGCAGACAAACAGAACTCCAGAATGTGTTACAGCTACTAGGACTAGGCAGGGCATGAGGCAGGCAGGGAATCTGACAGCCTTTAGACAAAGATCTGACTCACTTTAGAGGCCTTGTTTTGAACCTCTAAATTTAGCCTCAATCACCTCTGAGAAATTTGTATTTGCTTAGACAAAATCTATTAGTGTAATGTTTCCATTTGAAATCTTGACAAATTAATTGTGTGCAATTACAGACGAGAATGTCACAGTCTAGTTTCTCTTAAATGACACCACAGTATTAAAAACAATAAATAGCACAAGAATGTTTAGCTTTAAATATTTAAAATATAAAGCAAAACAGTCATAAGTTAATATAATAGTTTAGAAAACCTATTAACCCATTACTTACTTGAAGGGTTGCTGTTTGGGGCTGATGAATCCGAGTCATGGCTGATCCATGGCCTCTCCCACCCAGACAAGCTGAGGGACTGCAGGCCCAGGCCTAGTTCGGTGACATCGGGCAGAGCACGAGATGACTCCTGCCCATTGCTGGGAAAAAGCATCCTGCTACGGACAGCGCACAGATCGGAGTCCGCACGCTCTGTTAATACAACAGAGAAAGAAAAAAGCAAGGTATGTGTATGCTCTGCATCAGCTGCCCGAGTATTTAAGACACGCAGCTCAAAAGCAGCCTCTACTCTCTACTGATAAACACTGATTCTCTCTCTAAGCCCTGTCACAGAATAAATCTGCAAGCTGGCAAGCCGGAGTGCACGAGGCCACTGCAGATGCCATGCAGCGACATGTGATCGAGGTGCTGATGCCCTCACACTCTGCTGCTAACGTCCAGCCCACGGCCCCCCGAGACACCACCAAAATTCCTCTCAAATTCCCCTGCAGGCTAACAACCAGCACAGCCTTCCCTAGGGCTGCAGTCCTTAGACTGAGGCAGTGGAAATGAGACGTGAGCTGCAGGCTGGGGAGAAAAGGAGATGCCTGGCGAATCACAGAAAGGTGGCAGACAGAGGCTGCGTGATCAGAGGCTGAAGGATGGAAGCACTGCATCGCTCCCTCTGAGCTGGACACCATCCAGCAGCGACGGCTCGGATTCAGCAGCATCAGCGCATGTCTTGGGTGTTTGATGTTGCATGACCAACGCAGCACTAAATGAAGCTATTTGCATATTTGAAAGACAAAGTGAATGAAAAAAAATGTGCAACTAGTCGATGATGGAAATTAAATGCAAATTTGGGAATTTTTGCAAGAAAAGTATCATTGTATTATAACTAATCTGCCTGTCCAAGCCAATAGAAACCTACAACTTGATATTGGAAAACAAAAACAAAAAATCTGTCAATTTCTTTAGACATGCAATTCAATTCTATTGACATCAAATGGACCGTGCATGTTACAAGACGGCACCTGTTGCTATTACAAATACCCCAACATACTGAATATTTTATCCTTATAGACCATTCTATTGCACAACTTATGCTTTATTTTGTTTCCGATCCCATTGGCAGGTCTATTTACCACTTTTATACTGGAAACTGCATTTTATTGCTAATACAAGTCAACTTTTTTCAATTGCATGAACAAAAGGGTCATAAAAAGCATTGCATATACATTTTCCATGACCACAAAACTAATCACTAAACAAATTACCAAATATAGCATTTAATACATAAAGAAATCCAGGCTTACACTCAACCAATTCTGTCCCAAATAAAGCCCCAGGAGCAGAACAGCTTGTTACTGGTAGAGGTTAAAGAGCATTTCCCTGCGTTAGCATGTACATTTAAGATATAATCTACCCAACATTTCACACGTCCAGGTGAAAGATGCACGTTGAAGGTGCAAAATCTTGGGTTCAAGGATTAAGTACAGACTACAGCCAACCCAGTAACCAAATTACCAATCAAGGAATCCCTCTTGGTCTTGGCACTGGGAGTGGTGCACACCCCGGTGAGGTCCAGAGAGTTTCCCAGCATGGTGTTCATCCTGCGAAAGATGTCTGCATTACTGCATGTGGACAGGGCTGGTGTCTCTGAATCCCAACGGTTAAGAGCTCTCGGACTATCTCTCTAAAGAGGAACACAAATATAAAAAGAAATTTACAGTTATAGAAGTAATTACATTAGACTTACAGGAAGAATGAGTACCAAACTTGTCCTTGGTGTTTGTGTAGGACAAGAAAGGCTGCTTATGCAAACTTTAGTACCCCCCCCCCCCAAGCCTAAGCTTTGAACAAACAGACACAAATAATAGCATTTTTTGTATAATTATTCAAGTATAGTATTCAAACAGACCAAATAGATAAATAAATTCAACATGGTTAAAAGGTTTGCCCATACCGACTACACAAACACTGCCATATGACGCTAACAGGAAGCAAAAGACTCGGAGGTGCTCCTTTTTTTATATATAGATATTTTCTTTAAAAAAAATAATTACCGAGAAATTAAACTCACCAGAGAAAACGCCATGGTAGAATTACGAAAGTGAACGAGCTAAAACACCAACAGACTCGCCGTCAGTGGAAAACCAACTTAAGCCCTCTGAAGGAAAATCAGGCCTCATTAGGAACATCTGCTGTCTATCTGCGTGCACGCTATCTCGCCCTGATCACGCGCCGCGCTCATTGGCTGAGCACACTGACCAATCAGAAGCCGATGCGTAATTGGGCCGCCACATAGGATACACGTGTTTGTTTGCAAAAGAATGACGTTTGCACCGGTTTGTTAGCGACATCGGTTTTCACAATCGTGCATTTGGACGGGTTTGGAGACTTGAGTGGGAACACTGATCAGATCTTTTTTCAAGTATAATTGTCCCCCATTTTTTTTTGTCCCCCACACACCATCACGCAACTAAACAATGACATTAATATATGATTAACATATATATTTTTTTATAAAAAAACTTATTGCATATATAATGAAAATGCATGTTAACGCCCCATAATGCAGAATCAGTATGAGCTTAATTTATCGATCCTTAGAAAAATCCTACAACTGACATAATTGCATAAAATTAGCCAAAGTAGTCACAGCTTACAGACGGTCCGCAGTCGAATAAAAGAAAACGTAAAAAAGTGTTTATTTATTCTCTGCAGCATGCAACCAAATGATCGACGGCCCTGATAAGATTGATTCACTGATTCGCACTGGTGCATCGCCATCGATTTTAAAAACTGTGCACCGGATACAAGTTGACATCGCAATGCATCGTTTTTTTTTTAAAAACATATTTGCATTAGTAAAATCTAATTTATTTATTCATAATTATTAGTAGATGCTCTATGCTTTTATTTAGAAAATGACCGACAATTTGTGACCAATATTTTATTTGTAGATTGATTTCTCCTTAATAAAGTTTCTCAAGAACTTTTTCTCAGCACCATTGCTGCTACGTGAATGACGTATAACAACATTACGGAGACCGAGGCGTGTCCTGAGAGTCACATAGAATACAGATTAACATGGCAGAGGTAGAGCTGTAACTTCCTGGACACAGAACAGGAAAAGAACGTCTCGTTTTTATTTAATCTTTTTATTTATTTTTTTTGCACTACAAAATGGCCATGTGTACAAAATAGCCAAATCAGAAGACACTTTTTAATTATTTTTTATTTAAATTTATGATTTGCTGTCTAAACCGAAAAAATAAAATTGTAGCGCCATATTTTTTCCACATCGCATCGTAATGTTTTAAATCAAATCGAATCGCACTGCATAGTAAAAGAGATTAATTATATTGCATCGCATTGGTTGCTGCTTCATGTGTATCTTTATAGTATCATGTCATTTGCTAGATGCGAATTGCATTGGACTCAGTTATGGTTATGATGCACAAACCTGAACATATAGTCTATAGGGACATCAGTTACACCAACACAGAACTGACTTAGAGTTTGGGCTACTGTATATTTGTAAATTAGGTTGCAATAATATAGAATACTTATATTTCTACAAGTTTGTCACCGGTTAAATGAATCTGCAGCCTGAGGAGTATTAATTGTGTTGTCCTGTGCTGCCTGTTTGGCCATTTGCAGTGTGCATTTCAGAGATCTGACCGTACCACCTTTTGCTAACTGGAATAGTTTTGGTAAACTTTGTTTAACATTAGAGAAAGAGACTTCAAGACCCGGATACTTTTGTTCATTCTAGAACAGGAGCCACAAGATAATTGCAATAGAGGCGATCATTTAGAAAAACGTTTTTATTAATGAAATAAAATGAATTGCATTACAAAAATAAAATTCAATTATAAGAATTCTTAAATAAAATTACATCCAGTGCCCGTATATGTTCACGGCACAAACTGAACAGTACTTTTTCCCCCATGTTGCTGGCACCTAAATATGAATGTCATTTAAAATCTGTCCATTTCTTTGTGTATGCATATTATATATATATATATATATTAGTATTTATGATTAGCCAAACCACCACTAGTACCTGTACTTACACTTGCAAGGCCACAAGATAATTGCAATAGAGGCGATCATTTAGAAAGACGTTTTTATTAATGAAATAAAATGAATTGCATTACAAAAATAAAATGTAATTATAAGAATTCTTAAATAAAATTACATCCAGTGCCCGTATATGTTCACAGCACAAACTGAACAGTACTTTTTCCTCCATGTTGCTGGCACCTAAATATGAATGTCATTTAAAATCTGTCCATTTCTTTGTGTATGCATATTTTATATATATATATATAGTATTTATGATTAGCCAAACCACCACTAGTACCTGTACTTACACTTGCAAGTACATCTGAATTTAATGTATTACACTTTATTCCCCAAAAACTTGATCAAGCTCAGTTTCATAACCATATCAACCAAGTATTTTATTATTAAATATTTTAATGAGATCTATAAGAATCGAGCAAAGAGATTTTTTTTTTACTGAAAATTTCAAATTTTAGATGTCAGGTTATATTCATTAAAAATTAAAGATGCTGCAGGTTAATTAAGTCCAAGACACTTCATAAATGTAAATTCTAGCTTGTGATTTCCACTGCTGTAACCTAAAACTTGAATTATAGATTTGCCATGCAGAGAATTTGGAAGATACCCAATCATCAAGCCACAATATGAATATTAAAAGATAGGAGAGAATTGAGATTTTTGTTGTTTGTTTACTTCTAAATGATGTAGGTCATCTAAACATCACTGCTAATTATGCAGCTTTTTAGACATCCAGTAAAAGTTTGCTCCACCACCTTGGTGCCAGTACAGAAAACTTGAAGCATAACTGTTGTTCCTTGAGAGACGACTCAAGAAGTGGTGAAGGATCTATTAAACTCTGGGTTACTGAGTAGAAGGTCAGGTGCTCAATCTCCAACTGTGCAGCACTTGAGCAAGACCTAAAACCCACTCTGTTTCAGGAGAACTAGATCATTGCCGACTCGGCGTATATTGCAGATATGTGGCAGGGAGGGTAGAATCCCAATGCTGTAAAGCATGTGACCCCAAAAAAAAAAAAACCATCAGCATTACCCAAAACAATTTTCCCTCCTCCATTTCAGCACTAGAGGGCAGTTTAGTCCTCCAAATTGAACTTCAGTGCTCCACCAGGTTTCTGGAGACTGAGCTCAATTCAGATGCAGTGACGATCTGCTTTAATAGTTTGGATCTTGACTTAAAGTGCTTAATAATTAACTGATGAGATGATCAGATGTAATGGAATTGTTAGAAATCTGCAGGGCAGATGGTTTTGAGAATTCCTGATTTTGAGGGAACCACTTGCCCATGTATTAAAAAAAAAACAAGCTACAACTTGCCTTTACTCAGAAATAAGCAAGAACATCAATGTAATGCATTAACATGTTTAATACTGTATCATACATTTCAACAGACTTTTTTTTTTACAAATAAACTTGTCAGTATTGACCATATGTACTATAATCCATTAAAACCCCTTCATGCATCATGTTATCTTTATGCGCCATCATCCAGCATATGTCCTTCTACAGCAAACTAATGTTAACAGTTAAATCTGCCACCCACAGTGTTTGACCTCCGTCAAGATGACATATCTAACAAAAAAAAAAAAGAAAAAAACAGCGCAACTGCTCTGCAGGTTATTAAATCAGTACATTAAACAAACAAACAAAAAGAATAACTTATTACTTATTTAATTGCACACTTCTCTCCACATAGACTACTTATACTTGGATTGTCTGTATTTGGCAGGGTCACAACTGTCTTATATGGAAATGTTTACAAGCCTAGACATGATGGCACATTAAAATAATAGTTCACGCATAATCACAGCTTGCGCAAGCTGTCTGGGCAGACACCCAAGCCCTCGAAACAGAGCTGGC
The DNA here is from genome assembly GCA_024362625.1 of Silurus asotus. Taxonomy (NCBI): domain Eukaryota; kingdom Metazoa; phylum Chordata; class Actinopteri; order Siluriformes; family Siluridae; genus Silurus; species Silurus asotus. The sequence continues at coordinate 7,631,600 of MU551534.1, forward strand.
CACTACTTTAATATCCAACACAAAAGGACCAAGGTAACAAACGCAAAATGATTCGAATACACCAAGCATAGGAGGAATACATAAGACATTGGGACAACCTATATATCTAGTTCAGGCCCGGGTGACCGACTGACCAACCTCAACCCCCCCCCAAAAGAAAAGCAGTTAGGGGGAGAAAAGGAGAAAAAAAAAAAGGGGCCAAAAAAAAAAAAAAAAAAAAAAAAAAAGGGAAAAAAAAAAAAAAAAAAAAAAAAAGGCAAGCAGCCTCACAAATTCACTGCTTTTTACAAACTTATTCAACACAATTCATAATAGAACTAAGGCAAGTGCTAGCATGGTGGTACCATCTGAGCCTCCTGTTCAGAAGATTTCCACAACCTGAAGAGCCAGGCTGTCAAGTATGGGCTGCAATAGCTTCTCTCCATTACAGGTAAATGCCATCTTTATCTCTGTAAAAAAAAACAAAAAAACAAAAAAAAACACAAACAAAAGTATTTTACATACATACGCCAAAAGTATTGGGTCACCTAGTCATAAGTAGTCCCAAATTGCTCTTATTCACTCCACTCTTCTGGGAAGATGTTCCACTAGACTTTGGAATTTGCTTATGGATGTGTTCATCAGCCACAAGGGTATTATGAAAGGCAGGAACTGATGTAGGTGTTCAGTAGGGAGTCAGTAGTGGTATCTTCATGGAGCCCACAGGTTCGGGTTTCCAAGCTCAGGCGAATGCAAAAAAAATTATAATGCATCTAAAGACGTCCTGCACAATTGAATACCTTCAGCTTTGTGGTAACAGTTTGGCAAAAGAACCACATGTAGCAGGAAAGAGCAGGTGACCAAATACTTTTGGCAATAGTGTGGAATTAATATAAATTTTAGAATATCTAAAAAATAATTTGATACACACCATCTTTAACAGAACTGCCTCGATTTCCATCCAGGCTGGGAGGACTCTGATGTCGCTGCTGGATACCAACGCATCTACAAGGAAAATAAAAAAATTCAACTTTCAGGACAGTCGCTTGCCAATATGCCCTGTACGCACAGAGAACAAAAAGCCAAACTTTGCCAGGAAAGAAAAACCAAACAGGTTATGAATAGTAATACTTCATACTCTTCTTACTAAATATTAGAGTACAATTATAAAACCAGTACAAAGCAAGTAACTGGTACATCTGCCAGAATGTTTTTAGGATTGCGGCTGCAATAAACCCTACCTGCCGAATCGTCATTCACCCAGGATTTCTTATGTAAATTAAAAACTATACGTGCTTTTCCAACTGATGAACTTATGTACAAAAACTTTCTGCCTTTAGCTGTATGGAGAAATTACAGAACATTTAAAAATGCTGTACAAGTAACCAAAAATGAGTAAATTACAAGAATAAATGGCAACTCAATCACCAGTTTCTAATCAGCTTGTATGAATTTGCTGCAAGGAAAGCAAAGGGCATGTGAAGGACATCGAGATGACCCTCCCACTGAGCAGTTACTGTTACCTCACGAATCCTAATTAAAAATGTTATACGGAACCAGTAACAAGTTCCACAATTGACTTTATTTTCTGGTAGACCAGGGTGTGTCCCAAGACACTACCTAGAGTGTTTAAAAGAAATATTGGTCGAAATATTTATTGTTTAAGCAATACAATATCAATAAAACTGAGACAAGCAAATAGAATAAATAACTTCTGACTTTAAAATTCTTAGTTTCTATATTCAGTACATCCTGGTTTAAATGTTATACTCCAGTCAAATTTGACAAAGAAACCAGAATGTTTATGAAAAGAAACAACCCTCTCATGTTACAACTGCAGAAGGAATTTAGCTCCACATGTTGGCATGTGGGGGTCTTAAATAAAAGCTACAAGTACACAAAAATAAATTTACCCCAAAATCATCTTTAAAATCACTCATTTCCACTGGTAATATTCTGCCTTATAATTCAAAAGGTGCATAGCAAAGCAATGCATCACCCCCATTTGTTTCATGTTTGAAAGGTCACCTGGGCGTGGAGGGCAGCAGCGGCCGCCGCAGCAGCAGGGTAGGTGAAGGCAGTGTGGGGCAGCCCAGGGCTCAGCTCTGCAGTGTACAGGGGGTATGGAGACCAAGCATCTGGAGATGCAGGAATCAGTGCTGCCCCAGTCAGGTCATCTGAGGAAGCACAGCAAGCCAGACACCTCCATTCAGAACTGGAATTCATCCTCAATTCTAATCTGAGCTACTGGCAGTACTCAAAAGTGAATCGACACTTGTTTAAGTAAACAGGATTTAACCTTTACATCTCCAGTTTTTCTTTCAAAACAAAAAAGTAAATGTGGTGCATACTGGAAATACTGAATGCACAAAAATGGTAGTCAGTGCTCAAATGGTGCATGCATGTGCTGGAGGAGAATTAGTTTGTCCCCCTGCTATAGGAGGCAGAGTGTTTGCATGTGCTGCGAGACAATCTACCGTGTGGCCGTACACTTACATGGGTCCCGTGCTATGAAGTGTGCCCCTAGAGCTGGGTGGATATTTGTGGGGTTCGGCGTGCCCATCAGCTTACTCTTTGCCATCTTCGTGTTGGCTTTAGCAAACTCTAAACGGAGGGTCTGCGGGTTCTCAGGGTCAAAGCGAACACCCTGGAGACACAAGGTGGGGGGGATACAAGAATAGGAGTGGGCTGTGCTTGACTTTGTGGCAGAATGTGCTAGAAAGTGCACCAAGCTGGTGTCTACATGCAGGAGAGCGATTCGTTGATGGCAGAAAAGCTACAGAAGTGCTTGTTTACTAGGGCTGAAAATAGGGTGTTAGTGCAGAGTGAAATATCTTCAATACTTGAATTGGGTAAAAGGTGGTCAAATTAGCCAAAAATGGCATAGTAGACAAAACTCAGGCAGAACAAGAAATCAGTGTGGCCCGAGAGAACACTGCGCTCTACTTCCTGTGAAGGCTAGCCTAACATTTAAATCATAGACATAATTTAAAAGAAATACTGAGCAGATGGGCCAAAACGAAAAACTCCAATACCCCTAGTTTCAGTTCCAATTAGTTCATGCCTAGCTGATCATGTTAAAACCTCAGGCATCATATCGCCATTAGCATTTGTTCATCAAATCTGTGCATAAAGTCTGTTAAATGCAACATTGCAAGATCCCGAAATGTAATGAAATACAATAGCAGCCTATTGACAATCATGTTAGTAAGCAAAATTTATCAGAGGAACAAAACCTCATTTAGAAATGCATCCAAGTGGTTTTTCAGTCAATATAATTGTGAACCACAGGCAGAGACGCGATCATAATCTGCTCGTTAGTCCTCCACCAGAGGTATGGGTCCTTAAGCAAACAAGCTGTTTAGATCACCATCTCTCTTCTTTCGGATGTTGCACAATTTCATAGCACAATAAGTGCATTCTGCCTTTTTTTTTTTTTCTTCGATTCATTTCTATAGCTAGAGTCAGTCTTTTCAAATTGATCTCAATTTATGTAAAGTACAGGGCAGTCGAGTTGTATTTTCTGAACAGTTCCACAATGAATAAAAATCTACTTAACAGCTCACACCAACGTTAGAACACGACTCCCAAACAAAACCTGTACACTGTGCGCCTACCTACGTAGTCATTCATACCATTAACAGACCAAAATTAACAGTTGTGAAGAAACCGTTTTTACCACATCTGAATGCACACCATATTTCAAAAGCTTCTTGTTTCAACATATTTTATAGCCTCCCCCTAAAAACGGCAATCGCTTCCTTAAAGGGTGCCATTAAGAAAGGCTGCCGATGTTGGTGCTCACGACCCAACTTTTTCTTTAGGAACTTAAATTGAGCTTTTTTAAAATGTTATTACAATTTTTTTTAAAGAACAATGAGCATGTACTCAAATCACCACTGGCTCATTAGTCGACATATCTGCATTTACTTTCAGCCATGACCTGTAGCTTACATTAACTACAGACTACAGTAACAGTGGAATCAGATTTTAAGTAACTAATGTAATGAAGCGTACTTCATCACGACACAGGAAAGTACATTCCTTTTGCTCATGTCTTTGAATGATTTGGAAAATGGCAAAGAATTCAGTCTCGGCATAAACAAGCAAGTGGCTCTCGATAAACCGTCCCTATTAAACAAGCGTTCAAACAACTAGATGGGCAAGACCCTAGATTTCACCACCCACCGAATGGCTTTGATGGTTGTTCGGACCACACCGATTGCTTACGCGTTCAGCCACTGAGGTAAAGCTAATCATAAATAAACACATGTAAACACACAACTTGTAAATATCTAAAGCACACCAAGTGACAACCTTTAAAACAGCCAACCAAATTATACAAATGTTGGGTTAAACCACAGGGGTGTAAATGCGCCGACTGCACGACATCCAACAGATCAATAAAATCAATGCATTGCGTAGAGATGACCAAGGGCTTACGTTTAAGGCGTTTTTTGCCGCTTCAGCGCCAGATCGATTGTCAAAGGTTACAAAGCCGACAGGCTGAAAAAAAAGGAGGCACAGTCAATTCAATTTTGTCCTATATTACTGAAAAGGTGGAGAAAAATAAACACCAGAATTACACAAAATACTGGGTGGAAAAGAAAAAAAATGCAAATAAATAAAACAACCAGTATCTCACCTGCTTTGATGTTAACTTGATCAGAGAACCTTCATAACCCTGAAAGAGGAAAAAATACCCAATTAGAGGTCACACAAAAAAAATAAATAAATAAAAAATTAAAGGCACTGCGTTTCTACAGGCATTCTGCATAAGCCAGACCGAAGCCATACAGATTTCTTTACCGAGTCATAGTGATGTTGCCCCATGTTACCCATGCTGTAGTAAAATGGTTATTTCATAGCTAACGAAGATGGTTGGCAAGCCAAAATTTACTCGATTTAGTACAAATTATCAATATTCTAATTAAAGACGGCCGTAGAAAGCAGTAATCCTGACCTCAGTTTCAGATGCAAGTGCATGAGCTTCCCTACGATCCAGTCTTACCTTAAATGGTCTAAATAGGAGGTAGAGTTCACGAGGTTTGATGTCTGTTGGCAGGCCGCTCACGAAAAGCGTCCGCACCTAAGAGAATGCAAAGGAAATCAAATATGTAATGTAAATTTTAAGAGCAGAGCAAATCTAACAGCAAGAAAGATACCAGGATAGGGTACAAAATCAAGTTGGAGAACCACTCAAATTAAAATCCATTGATTAGTAAATGTTATGCAGAGTGTTTAATATATAAACTTTTTTTTCCTGATTAAAGGCCCTCTAAAACTCCTATAGTTAAGCCACCATTACTAGCAAACACTGCAAAAATAAATAAATAAAAAACAAACAAACAAGCCCAGGCCCTAACATGACTAATCAGCATTTACACATCTGATTTGTAGCTAACGTTGAAAACATCGAGTTTAGACGGCGACTGTTCAGTAGACTGCTATTGGAAAATAGAAGAAAAAAAAACCCCAGCATGATGGGGGTTTCCTTCCTCAGCTTCCACAAGAGCAACAGTCATTCGCCACCTAAACACAGATTCCTCTCCCAGGATTCTGATCTAAACTACTGATACATTTTTTTTTTTAAGTTACAACAAAGCAAATTCTTGGTAATGATTAAGGTTACGTTTGGATTGTAAAAGATGCTTCACTACCAGAATTTTATTGAGGAGGCCCTATGAGCTGAGGTTCTACACCCTGAGTGATTACTTTCCATCGGAGCTAAAGTATAGACTCAACACCACAGCTTTAAAACTATATTATTTAAAAATTGAATTAAATGAAAAAGAGAGCTGGAAAAGCAACACATGCATGTTTAGATTTAGAGTCCAGGAGAATATATATATATATATATATATATATATATGTGGTTATTGAGGAGGCCCTATGAGCTGAGGTTCTACACCCTGAGTGATTACTTTCCATCGGAGCTAAAGTATAGACTCAACTTTATTACTGTATATTTTATTTTAAAAATGAATTAAATGAAAAAGAGAGCTGGAAAAGCAACACATGCATGTTTAGATTTAGAGTCCAGGAGAATATATATGTGGAGTCTTAGACAACACCATGGTTACTGTTATTGAAGGGAAAAACACTCAAGGAACTTTGCATGTACTGAAGTTAGGGAGTAAAGTTGATTCATGACCAGTGATAGTTTGAACAGAGTTCATCACTGAAATTAGAGCTGAGTGCAGCTGTTGCTCTGGATTGGAAAACATGTAATTAGGCACTTCAATTAAATGCGCAAAAAAAGGCATGGACAGCCCATACAAGGGCTACATTAAAATTACATTAAGGGGTGATGAGGTTAGAAAAGGTGCACAAATATACTCCAAATGAACAAAAAACCCAAATTTGGATTTATTTATTTTTTTCAGAGAAATCCTAATCATCTTAGTTTTTAGTTATATACCAAAAATGAATCGTGCGCACGCGCTTCTTACTCCAAACGCAAAGCTCTTACAGAATTTAAACCTTACCTCTTCTTCAACAACGTTGTTGTTGGGCTCGGAGTCAGATTTTACACTCATCCTGGTGTTTGGAGAACTTTAAAACAACAAAACAATACTCAAAAAAAAGAGCAGCCAAACTTTTTTTTTTCTCCCCTGGTTCCGATGTTGAAGTGCATCCAATGTGCCAAAGTGCGCGCTGGTGGTGCGGCGGTGTCAAATCCGAAACGCAGCAGGTGAAAGCAAAAGGGAACTGAAGGTGAGCTGGTGGAAGGAGGATTGAAGGTGGAGGTGGAAAAAGTGCACCGTGAAGATGACCAAGTGAAAGAAGTGGCGTCTTTACTGCTCCTCACATTTATATGGTTTCAGAGGCGCACTGAGCGAGAGCACATGGAGAACCCTGTGCCATGTTTCCCTCTGCGTGCAAATTAGATCATCAATGAAGATGTGAAGGTCTTCAAAGGCAGCAATCACACACAGAGAACCTACAGCTGGTCTACATGCATCAAAGCCCGGCCCCTGTTGGGTTGCCAGATATGGAGTAATTACTTTTCAATCCTGAACACTGTTTAACCAAATTTGTTGATGTCAGCTTGGTTTGGGAAAGATATAATAATAAATGACAGAATCATCTCCATGTTACTCTACTGTAATAAAGTGCATTATCCTGATTAGGTGTTCATTAATAGATGACCCACAAATACAATTATAACTTAAAAGTTCATGAGATGCAGAATTCATTGATTTTATAATCATTTCTATTATTCCGGTGATCACAAATGGGGATTATTTATTTATTTATTTATTTCAGACCTAAAAAATTATACTAAATAAGTACACACATGTATTTGCATATAAAAAAGTCATTTAGATTTTGGTTTATTTAGATTGTCCGCATTGCATAAAAATGCTCATATAACACAAATATATATATATATATGTGTGTGTGTGTGTGTGTGTGTGTGTGTGTGTGTGTGTGTGTGTGTGTGCAACACACACACACACACACACACACACACACACACACACACACACACACACGTGTATATATAGGGTAATGTGGGCATTTTATATAAATCAAACAAAATCCACAGTTGTTTGGTGTGTGTGTGTGTGTGTGTGTGTGTGTGTGTGTGTGTGTTTTCATAAAAGAACATTACTGTTCCTTTACTTGTTTAGCTAAAACAATATGAAGAAAAAACTCAAAAGACTGCTTCTGTGCACAGTTATTTAATACTAGGATTTATTATTAGCTTTATTTATTAAAAGTATACAATAATTTTCTGCCTAATTACTGTGAATACAGAATGTTAGAATGTTAAATCTGAATTATTTTCTTTTTGTAGTTAAAATTTAGATACTATATGTATGCAATCCAAAGGATCAGTCGAATAGGCGAATTATTCTAAGATCTACAAATCTTCGTAATTCTGATTACGGTAACAGTATAAAGAAATAACTCATGTCTCTGTGCGAGTCGTATCAGTGTCATTTCCACCGGACTCTATGAGACAAATGACTTCCTGTCACGGAACGAAAGAAAGAAGAAGAAGAGCAAAAAAAACATGATGGATTTTATACTCGCTGTGGTCCCACTAATCATAATGTCTAATAGAGAATGCAGTAAGTTATTAAGAATGACAGTCTGGCAGTTCACACATATTCCACTTGTGAACATGGAACAGTTTCGGTTTGAATGAGTCAGGGCTAATTGTTCTCTGCAAGCCACACTGTTTCCTGACATTGTCTGGAAACACAATCAGAGCGAAGGTCTTTCTGAACGCCTGGAACATTTGCCTTTTTAGGGCTTGACTTCAGGAATCAGCTTTGTACTTTATGTCTAAATAAAGGCAAATTTACTTTATCCAGTTTTATCGCAACAGGATACTATTTATGAACACATGCTTGTTGCAGGGAGCTTGGAAAATGCTTCAAGAATGAAATAATTGACTCACTTGTGCATGGGTAATTAAAAAAATATGTTTTTTATCGAATCTTAAATGCAGCAAACTGAACACGCATTACATTTCTGCATGCTCTGGATATTTTAGATGTTTGTGCCATTTTCAGAAGGGGGGTTAAAAATAAAGCACAGAACCCAAAAGCCGGAGATAATCATGCAGGCTGAGATAGTATTATCAGTGCAAAGCTCTTGAAAAATGACATGTGCAGTGATTTGGTGAGTGGAACTGACTGGCAGAGAGAAAGCAGTGCTGATATTCCTGGCAGTTCTACGAGATTTTATATGAGGAAATGCGATATCCAGAATAATAATTAAAAAAAGTCTTTAGTCTAGTTCATGACGTCTTTGGCATTCTAACATGACGTTATTGCACTCGAATTTCATGAGTTCACAAGACAAGAGAAGTTGTCTTGAAAATCACCTCTGTGGTCACAGGGAATGTTTGTCCCTCAAACTTCCAAACAGATCTCCATGGAGCACTCATACTGAATCATCAATGTACTGAAACAGCCATAAGGTGGGAACCAAGCCCCTCCAATGAAGCCCTCATGCTCTGTTCGAGAAGGGTAGGCCCTTTGTTCCCGAACGCCACCTCGTCCTGCACTCCTCCGCCGCACGCCTGACTGATCGCATCCCATCGCATCAGCGTCACGAAGCTCCACAACACTTCGTTCGTATTCGTTTCCTCTGCGCCTCAGTGCACATCCACCATGTGCTCAAACTTCGGACCCTCTGACGTCTTTACAAAAATTATTCAAAAATCTATATAATCTCCTAATTAAGCGAATATTTTGGAATGCATTCCCTTCATAGTGTTATCCTTAAAGCTGAAAGTGTCAGTAGGTTAGAACACTACAGTGTAAAAATGTTTAACAAGTCATTATTAAAGTGTCCTTGATGGGTATAAAGCCAATATACACACAAGCTCACACACAGCAACCTCTTCCTCGTGACACCGGCATGAGTCCCAACTGCGATCTGTGTTTCTTTTAGCTTTGGCTACAGTCATGCTGTCACTCATGACTGAGGACACACAAACACTTTGAACAAAGGCGCTGGAGTTCATTGCTTCACTCTCAGGGCCACTTCTCAGTAAAAACAAATCCGATGCCAAAATTTGCCAGTTTATTGTTGCTATAGAAGAGTCAATTATAAAAAACTAAAATATGATCTGTGCTCGAAACTTGGGCGAAGTTGTATGTCCATTTTCTGTGTGTATACTAAGAAAAGACAAGAATGAAAGATCTCACTCATTCATACCTCGGAGCATCTCTTGGCATGTTTTTTGGGAAGTGGGAGGAAACCGGAGAACCCTGGTAGAAACCTATATGAACGTTTTGAGAAAGAAGTCTGGAATCCTGTTTGTTGTTAATATAGAAGTCAATAAAAAAATATAAACGGAGACGAAAGTATGATCATCCGTGCTTGTGATATTTTTTAAAACCCATATGTTGTATGTGTATACCAAGAAAAGACATGACTGAAAGGTCTCACTCATTCACACCTAGGAGCATCTCTTGGCATGTTTTTGGGGAAGTGGAAGGAAACTGAAGAACCCTGGTAGAAACCTTTGTGATCATTTAGAGAAAAAGAAGACTGGAACCTTAAATCTGGATCTGACTGATGGTACTGAAAGAGATAGTTTAGTGGTTAAGATCTGGACTTGTGGGTTGTGAGTTCAAATCCCACCACCTCTAAGCTGCCACTGCTGGGCCCTTGAGCAAGGCCCTTAACCCTCAACTGCTCAGTTGTATGAATGAGATCATTGTATGTCAGTATGGATAAGGGCATCTGTCATATATCATAAATGTAAACGTACAGTGACATTTGGAATATATTTCCAAAAATTAAAAATTTTTTTGGAAATATATTCCCACACTGGGAAATAGTTTCTTCCTACAAGTTACTTGATTATTTAAAGAGGAATACTAGACTAATGTTCATGCACACACACACACACACACACACACACACACACACACACACACACACACTTACTCAAACACCTTCATGTAAACTTTTTGCAAGAATAAACAATGCTAAACCACCAAAAGGTTAAAATATGTATTGCACTGTGTTTATTATTTCATTGCTTTGTGCTGTTTGGACTAAATACACACATTTGCTGATTAATTTTGTGTCATTTAATGTTTCTTTATATTTTTTTTAAGTTGGTCGAGAAAATCTGTAGCATTTCACTGTGACGATAAAATGACAATAAAAGCCAACTGACCTTGACCTTGACCTTGACTTGAGTTTCAAAACTATATCATAAAATACAATATGCTGAATTAATGAAATGTTCCTGTAGTAAAGATTTACATAATAAATATGCCGTTATTATTTTATGTGTATCTAATCAATAAAACAGGACACAGAGCTATAATTGTACATTCGTTACATCAAGATTGGTGCATCATCTGTACACTGAATCTGAAAAGCAGTCAAGAAGAATCAATTTTATGAAATATTCAGCAGGAGTTTGGAGATTCAGTGATGCATGCAGCCGCTAAAGACTAAATGAAGGTGCTGTGTTAGAGCTTAACCGGGACAGGAGACTTCACATGTAGGAGAAGAACATGCATGGATAATATATTCCATTAGCTTTATTTATGAACACCTTCATTTAGTTACTTACTTATCATTGGCCCAAGGCATAGCAGGCAATTCAATACAAAACTGGATTTTTAAATACCAAATATAAAAAAAAAACAAATAGATAGATAGATAGATAGATAGATAGATAGATAGATAGATAGATAGATAGATAGATAGATAAAATATAATAAATGTATCTTATTAATTATATATTTATAAAGCAGGCTTTCAAAAATTTTTATGTTTATATTTACATATTTACATTTTTTAATAAAAGATCCAGCCATCATGCACTAATAATAAATATAAATATAC
>MU551534.1:7652216-7665603 GCA_024362625.1 Silurus asotus
TATATATATATATGTGTATGTGTGTGTGTGTGTGTGTATGTATAGGAATGTGTACAAGTTTATGAATGTTGAATGTAAGTTTTTTTTATTTTTTTTATTGTGTTTATGTATTTTTGGGTTTGTTTACTTTTTTTTATTGCTTGCCTTTTTGTTTTGTTTTATCAGCCTTCAATTGAAAACAAGTCGATCATAATGTATTAGAACTGTTGCTTAAATATAAAACTGGCAGCACTTTTATATAAGTCTTTGTATTCACACATCAATAATCACCCTACCTTCCCCCCACCCCCAGGTGGACAGGCCTGAGGCCGTCATCAGGCGTTCCAGGCGGAAACCATGCAGCAGAAGAGGAACATCCAGATCATAGAATGGGAGGACCTGGACAAGCGCAAGTTCTACTCTTTCGGGGTCTTCATGACCATGACCATCCGTGCCACGGTCTACCCAGCCATGCTCATCCGCACCAGGCTGCAGGTTCAGAAGGGGAAATCTCTCTATAGCGGCACCTGCGATGCCTTCCGTAAAATCCTGCGAGCCGAGGGGATCAGAGGACTTTACCGTGGTTTCATGGTGAACACTTTCACACTCATATCAGGGCAGGCGTACATCACGACGTACGAGCTGGTGCGGAAGTACGTCTCCGGTTACTCCAAGGACAACACTGTAAAGTCGCTGGTGGCAGGAGGGTCGGCTTCGCTCGTTGCCCAGAGCATCACCGTCCCCATCGACGTGATCTCGCAGCAGCTCATGATGCAGGGCGAAGGGGAGCATCTAACACGCTTTAAGGTCAAAGCTGCACCTGGGGCAAAGCACAGAGTCGCGTTCGGCCAGACGAGAGACATTATCGTTCAGATATTCGCAGTGGATGGGTTCCGTGGGTTCTACAGAGGATACGTGGCGTCTCTTCTCACGTACATACCCAACAGCGCAGTCTGGTGGCCTTTTTACCACTTTTACGCCGGTATGTTGGTAAAATGCACGGTTTGATCTTGTAAAATTGTCCATTTTAGTCATAACTAGACTCTAAATTATGACGTTTGCATCCGCAGTAAACAAAAGGGAAGAGCTACATAGTTTTTGCTTGTGCCGCTTCCTTCTTTTTTAAGAAACTGCATCCTGTAATGTAGAAACAAGTCTACACCTGTGCAACTCTAACCTTTTAAACTTCTGAACATTTCATAACTATTAATGTAGCCAACATTCTTTTCATGCACCACAGAACAAAAGGCATGAAGGTATTTATTTAATAAGCAGAACGGTATTATGTGTCATGTACTTATGTGTCATGATCTGTGAGTAGGCAACACACAAATCTTGGCCTGAAAAGCTGTATCTGAACTGTGTACTTTCTGATCACACCTATTCACATTTGTGCCATTTGGCAGACGTTTCGTGTCCACAACGACTTACAACTAAGCAGGTGAGTTGAGGTTTAAGGCCCAGCAGTGGCAGCTTGGTGGTGCTGGTTTTTGAACTCGTGACCTACCGATCAAAAGTCCACTGCCTTGATCACTGAGCTATCACCTCCTCATACTTGTCCAAACAGTGTTACAGGGATTCTACGCATTTTGAAAAAGTATGGACTTTGATTTGAGTGATTTCCACATCTGGATTAGTATAGAGAAATAAAATCACTAAGTATTGAAACATTTTTTTTTCCATACTACTGCCGTATTTGGTTTTCAAAAATATGAAAAATTTGTAATTTTTATTTATTATAATTTTTTTTACTTTTATACTTTCTGGCTCTTTGAAACATCGCAGCAGTGACTAAAAAAAGAAAAAATAATCATAATTTTTCAAAAGCCTCTATTTTTACTGTCCAGACAGTTTTGAATGTATCCATTTTGGATAGCGTTTTCAAAAAGCTGTGTTTTCATTGACCAAAAACTCCGTCTCACTGTGGATGGAAGGGCAAAACCGAAAAATATGCGAAGAGCAGACTCTCACCGCTGCCAAAAAAAAAACGGTCCTAAACTGGATCCACACAGCTGTGATTGGTTGTTGGGTTGTGATGCAGCAGTTGCCATGACGGTACATCGTCCCTGACCGTGTGACTAAACACATGGAAAAACATCAGAGATTATGATGATGTCACTGAATTTAATTTAACTTCTACTTCTCCACAGAACAGCTCTCCAAAATGGCACCGAGTGACTGCCCACATTTAGTGCTACAAGCCATGGCTGGACCACTAGCAGCTGCCACTGCCTCAACCGTCACCAATCCAATGGATGTGGTCCGTGCCAGGGTTCAGGTACTTAATTTATAAGTCATATATTTTTGATGTCCAAGGTAATGTGTGCTAATTCATCCATAATGCAAAATTCCATACATATATATAAATCTCTTACAAATTTGTGATTTTAATCGATAAAATGTATATTCCCTGCGTCTTCACTGACAGGTTGAAGGCAGGACGTCAGTCATCGAGACGTTCAAGGAGCTTCTCAGAGAAGAAGGATGTTTGGGGATGACCAAGGGTCTCTCTGCCCGCATTATATCCTCCACTCCTACAGCAATAGTCATGGTGGTCGGCTACGAAACTCTGAAAAAACTGAGCCTCCGCCCAGAGCTGGTCGATTCCAGACACTGGTAAAAGAGGTTGTCGTGTCCCCACTGTCTCTCGAGTGAACTTCCACTGTCCGCATCATTCATTTCAGATTTGCCTCGTGGCTTTTAAGTGCGATTGTCGTGTTATTTTATAATCGATGGTAAAGGGAATGTTTAATTTGAAGTTTTAAGTGGAAAATGCTGCTCTGAAAAGTTGCTTGGAAACTGTCATTTTATTCGATACAACTTCGGGAACTTTTTAGTCTATTTTTAATTTATTTTTTGTTATAAATGAGCTGTTTGAAAAAGGGTTTGATTTCCGTTTCGGGACTTTAGCGCTACCGTTATTCGTCCCCTTGCCATATCGTGTTAAGTACTGCACTGGATAGTGGTCCTTATAAATCTTTCCTTTATTCTAATCATATGGAGTGATATAAGAATATAATATAAATAATATACTGTATTTTTGAGGAATTGTGAGATTCTGCTGTCAAAATGCACTCTAAATATATACCCTGTTAAAACCTTGCTGTGTTTTTCATCTCACTCAACACCCTTGATATTAGAATCGTTTTTGTTGTTATTTGTTTTTGACATCTTAATGTTTGTAGAGCATTTCACAGTGGATTTTGTTCCAAAGCAGCTTTACAGAGATAAAGAGGTTACGAAGTTTGAATGTATCATTTTATGCTTTTTAAGTTTATCCCTAATAAGCGAGCAAGCTGTGACATTGGCAAGGAAAAAAAATCCCTGAGACGGTACGAGGAAGGAACCTATAATGCCTGATGAGTTTGGTGACATCCAGAATCTCTAGATATATTTTAAGGTCCGCTCCTCTTTAGTTCACCACACAGGGTTTCTTTGAGGTTGAACTTGATTTTGTGGTCAGTGAACCATTTTCTGTGTTGATTTTGATGCATTCTTTGGATTATTTTCCTGCTCAAGATCATTTAATAGTCTATTTGAAAATCTCAGAAGCAGTCAGCTGTTAATTAGTTGAAGGCATGGTAGCTGAGGAACTGAGGGTTTGGAGCTCTGATCATGGGACCAACTATGTTATTACTGTAAAAATTGTGTAGAGATAAAATATTTGTGCACTTCAGCTGTGAATTGTAGAGTCAGTGTTTATTCGATCGAGATCATGTCACATATTTTGTTTTTGGTTTGCTATAGCGCTTCTCTCAATATCCAGTAGGGGGCGCTTGGGCTGCACTTTAGAAATGCAAACAATTCAATTGCAATCTAATCACTACTTACTACTGAACACGCTCAGTAGGTCACTAATATAATATATTTATGCTGGTGTAGCACATCATTAAGACGTTTTCATTTCAAATTGACGAGCTTGGGTGTACACGTCCGGTCAAATTTAGTTTATTAATCCACATCCAACGAGTTCTCGTGTATCTTTCAATCGTGCAAATACACAATTACAGATCTCGTCTTACACCTGATCGAAAATCTCCTTCTCGCACGACTGCAGCTCTGGTCTCTGAGCAACTGCACAGGCTCCTGCGGTGCTGTTTTATGAAATTGCCTCGACCGACTGAATGAACTTTCGCTCCACTCTGATTTATTGCTGTGTAGGAGAGAGGAGAAGTGAGACTTCTCAAATCCGTACACCTCATTGTGTGGATACACTGCCAGCCTTTTTGAAGAAAAAAAAAATGCTTCATCCTTTAGAGCTCCGGTGATGAAGAAGGGGCCATGTGTTTCTTTCTCAGCTAATGCACAGTGACAGTGAGGATGGAAAAAGGTGGGGTGGAATTTGTAATTATTTGAATGTTCTCCCAGACCTGGTCTGCATAGGTTTCCAGGAGGTTCTCCGGTTTGCCTTTCACCTCTTCAAAATAAGGTGATCGGTGGATTGCTGAATGATCTCTAGTGTGCGGTGTGATGGACTGTAAGCTACAGAAGATGAAGGTCACTATAGACACTTCAGATCAATTTCGATTCTAAATTAGAATTTGTATCATTCCATTCATCTATGGTTTCCATCACTTTATCCTGGTCATGGTGCTAGTGGAGTGTATTCCAGGAGAAGGAGGAAACTGGAGAACCTGGAGGAGCACAACATGTGCATGAAAACCCTTGGATTTAAACTGATCTGGATGGAGTTCTTTTCAATTGGAGATCACTCGATGCAGAGGATGAAGAGTCTAAAGATCCATAAGTTTACTTTGGTGGGTTAGAACTCAAGAACCATGATGATGGATTGGGAGTGTAATTAATATAAACCGTATGATAGTGTGGGTCTGCTATTACAATGAACAGTTTTGCATTTTACTGTCCATCAGTGCACAAATGATAAATGAAACAATGATGGAAATGTACTGAATGGACACCCAGACATTTTAAGTCTGGTTCCTCTCAAGGTTTCTTCCTTATACCAAGTTTTTCTTTGGTATTAATTTTCCAATGGCTCACTTATTAGGGATAAACGTATAAAGACTAATTTATTATGCTCAAATAGATTAGCATTTATTTATTCAGGGATTGGGGACAATGTCCCATGTTAAAAGCATAATTGAATTAAAATAGAAACAGAAAGGCAACAACACACGACACGTACGGCCAGTTTCGGTAGGTTCGACGAAACACAACTCTTGAGTTGAACTTTATATTTATATCACACAGTGTTCATTTTCATGTATTTGATCTCATGGTCAGGGTTTGCCACTGACTCCAATACTTGCGTCTTCATCACTGCTTGCTTCAAGTGCTTAGTTGTACATTTTATAAAAGCATATAAAACACGTTATCTTGCTTTGGGAGAGTGATTTGAAAATGAATGCATTAACACTACACTATACAGCTCCATTGTACAATTTTTGTCCATGAGTATATATTACATTATTTCCAGTAGTCTCCTGTTAATGGTCGTCACAGCGGATCATCCATAAACCTCCTCCTTGGCCTTCCACGTTTCCTCCTTCCTGTGGGTTCCATCCTCAGCATTCTCCTACTGATATTTTTTATTTTGCACCATCCTTAACTCACATTTGCACTACTGTACACTTCACACACATTTATACTGTATATACTGTATCGTACATACATCCATATAATCATTGCACAGTATATTATATATTACTATAAATACCATCTTTTATTAACCTACTGCACCTTCTATACATTAATCACCCTCATCCCTTCTTCTTCTTCTTCTTCTTCTTTCGGCTGCTCCTATTAGTGTCACAGCGGATCACCTGTCCTCTACATCTACACCAACTACCTGCATGTCGTCCCTCTTCACATCCATAAACCAACACATACCCTATTAATCTTTCTGTTATTTATTGTAAAAAGGTCACTTATACATGTCTGGTTAGATGCACAATGATAAAGTTGAATCTAATGTAATCGAATTCTTCTTACCGATATTCCCCATGTCCCCCTTCTGCACATGTCCAAACCATCTCAATAACGCCTCTCTCACTTTGTCCCCAAAACATCCTACAAGTGCTGTCCCTCTAATAAACTCGTTTGTAATCTTGTCCATCCTCATCACTCCCAACGAAAATCTCAACAAGAAGAGCAAAAACTGTAAATCACAGACTCTTGGAAAATGGAAAATCTCTGTTTTAACCAATCAGAATGCAATTTGGTCATTTGGGCTCCTAGAAGGTGCCCAGACACATCAGCATTTTCACATCCTTTGATTGGATGGTCGTAGAAAGCGATAATCAGACCCGTAGCCTGCCAACTACACAAGTTTAAATATATTGTGTGGATTTAATAGCTGCATATTTTTTTTTTTTAAGACGGACTTTTCAAGAAAAGCTGGAGGAAAGGTCATGAGGAAAGGTCGGCTAAAACAGTTCAAAACAGTTATTATGCTTTTTCGTGAATAATTTTTGGGTTTTCCATTTCTGTAGTTTTTAAGCAAAAACACACAATTTACCTTCATATCAAAATGAAGGGAAACTGTAATGCATTAAAAAAAACAAAGGAAAAAGAAAACTGCGGGCGGTGCAGCTGTGGCTACAGTGAAAGAAGACTTGTTGAATTCTTTTCTTTGGCCATAATGCCATAATTCCCCCCCCCCCCCCCCCCCCATTCTGATGTCTGGCCTTATGTGTCTAATCAGTGACAGAAACATCAGACTTTTTTCCTCACTCATTCTGTTTATAGTAGTAATATTCAGTTATTAACATAACATATTCCATCAAGTCAGTGTGTAGCCGGGGTTCCTCCACTCTGAAAAGTTTGGGGAATAATCTACACACCCATGAGTATTATCAATAGCTAAATATATAAGACAGCAGTTATACCAGATGCCCTAAAGACCCTTCCCCCCCCCACAAATACTCCATTCAAGCACACTTAATAAGTACGATCTTATAGTAGATAAGAAATTGACACAGAAGGTCAGGTTTCTTGTTGGAGGTTCATGGATGATGGATGCCCTCCATTAGTCAGTGACAGGGTTGTAGTTAAATCTGTAGATTGGGTGTGTGCTACTGCAGCTGAGGGGCAGGAGAGCAAGGATGGGACTGAAATCATGTGCATTATTAATACTGAATAAATCGAACACAGTCAAATTTGTTTGTATTGACACAAACACAAAAATACAATAAACCCAAACTGCATGCAGGCAAATAAGAAAAATGATGAATGTCAAAGCGAGTTACTGTTAATGACAAAAACACAGAAGTTGATTGCTTCAAATAGGCATGCTGAAGTAACAATTTGATTTCTTTAAATATATTTATTATATTAATAAATTATATATTTAAAAAGCTCACTTACATGATCAGAATCGACTTTATTACCAACTACTATGAATTAAATGTACAAGGAATTTGTCATGTTGCGCTTGTGCTAAAAACTATAAAGATTTTGAGAATAAAATAATAAATAAATGAATAATATCTGCATAATTAGTGCAGGGTTTGTCAAAGTGAGGTGATTACAGCAGCTACTGTACATACAATTCAATACGTTTTCATTTGAAAAGCACTTTTAACAATGGACATTATCTCCAATCATATTTACAGAAATAAATCTGTAATAAAAGAATGTATGTTTAACCCCTGATAAGTTCATCTCTATTAAATGAGCCAGTGGTGACTGTGGAAAGGAAAAACTCCCTGAGATGCCATGAGGCAGAAACCTTGAGAGGAACCAGACTCAAAATGGAAGCCATGTTTATCTGGGTGGCACCGAATTTCCATTCATTACAGTTTTATTAAATGTTTATTAAAGTGTACATTGATATATAAATAAATGCAACATGAGATCCTGAGAAATTGTAGTAGATTGTTGATATTAATTACAGTCCAAATCCATCTTTAAGTTCTTAAGTTTCTCAGTAACTTCTTGGATCTTCAGGCTGTTTATGTGGAACCATTCCCAGATATACAGAGTGGTCCCATACAGCTACTGGTTCACCAATCTCTCTTTTTTTCCCTCTCTTGAATGTTAGGAAAGTCAGATATGCAACATGTAGACTGAGAAACCAGTAAGAAAAACCTTTCAAAAATCCTGAAGTAAAAAAATACTGACAATAGAAACTCTTTCCAAAAATCTTATCCCAGTGCATAAGAAAATTACGAGTCCATGTCAAGACAGAAGATTGTACTTAAAGTGAATTACTACAGTATAAACCTATGATCTGAATTACATCTATTTGTAATTTTACAGAAAATAAATCAGAAACAGAACATGGTTTAATATTATAGTTTATCTCAATTTTGTTTTTAAGATCAGAAATAAAATTTTTAAAACTACTTCTTCGACCTCCAGGTCATCTCCTGTGCACATCATAAAAGCATTTTCTCATTGCTATGAACAAATTGCGAATACTTTGTTACATAGAGTGTATACAATCGTTTGCTGTTTCCTACATTATCAATTGTTTGTCAATTATTGGACCTCCTGGAGTGTTTAAAGGCTCTGGCATGGAGAAGCTGATGCTGAATCTGTGATGATCACAAATGTTATGGTTATCTAGTTTTATAACCATAAAGACTGTATAAGACTGTAGAAAGAACATTACTTTTAATCTTATACTCCAGTAATCATGTTAGTTCTCACTCTCCAGTGTTCTGTATTGTTGAAAGATTTATGATCAAACTCTTG
Organism: Silurus asotus; assembly: GCA_024362625.1. Lineage (NCBI taxonomy): Eukaryota > Metazoa > Chordata > Actinopteri > Siluriformes > Siluridae > Silurus > Silurus asotus. The sequence continues at coordinate 7,660,854 of MU551534.1, forward strand.
ATGTCACCCAGATGAGGATGGGTTCCCCTTTTGAGTCTGGTTCCTCTCAAGGTTTCTTCCTTATTACATCTAAGGGAGTTTTTCCTTGCCACAGTTGCCACGGCTGCTCATCAGGCATAAATGCACACCATTCACCTTGACTGTTGATTTCTGTAAAGCTGCTTTGAGACAATGTCTGTAGTGAAAAGCGCAATAGAAATAAACTTGACTTGACTTTGTCATGTTGATCAAAATATATTATACTGGTTCTCACCTGAATAGTCGAAACCTCCAAAACATTGCGAAATTGAATGCAAAATGGTTAAACCAGTCTTCATAATCTGTCCATCTGAAATTATTAATACAGTTTTTTCCAGTTGCATTTCTCAAAATGATTTGTACAAGCAGCTCAAAACATTAGATTTCTTGCAAAAGCCTGTAGTTTTCTCAAAATCCTTCATTCATCTCTCGAAAGTAAGTATTTGTGTCAATGAACATCTCATTCCCATCACAATAAAAAGTCCCTTCGTCATTGTTCACAAACTAAATCATCAAAATGTTTAGTCGTGTTGTCAGTATGATGCTGCACAATTTCAAAATTACTTGATATAAACTATGGTTTGGATTACAGTGACTGAAAATTCAGAAAGTTGAATTTCTTCTGTTAGGCATCTGTGAATTTCAGCAGCACAAATTCATTTATTTGATTGCATATTAGATTTATATTGATTGCAGAAAACCAGACAGGATTCACACTTTTACTGTACTGTAATAGTGTTCATTCATTTCTTAGTTTTTCATCCATTTTCAGAATGTATAATTCTGTGTTTTGCTCTGTTTGTAGTCACTCTCCAATTGAAGGTTCACAAGATTCACCTTTGACCTGTTTTAGAGAACTAGTTGATTATTGGTTGATTTGATGCCGTTCACTCGCCTTCATTAGTGACATTCAAGATTCATCTGCACAATTCATCAATTCAGGAAACATTCACCAAAGAAACGCATTGAACTGAGAGGTTTTGGAGGTTAAAACTATTCAGGTGAAACCAGTATAATAGATTTTGATCAACATGAACATACACAACTGATAATGTAGTAAACAGCAGACACTTGTACACAATCTATTAAATGAAAATTAAAGTGTTCGTAATTTGATCAAAGCAACGAGAAATGTTCTTATGATGAGCACAAATGACTAAATGACGTGAACAAGTAGTTTTGAGAATTTCATTTCTGATCTGAGAAACGCTCCAAAGCAACTGAGAAAATCTGTAAACTTTTTTTTGTGAATGTGTCTTGAATTAATGAATTGTGCAGATGAACCTTGAATGTCACTAATTAAGGGCGTAGACAGACTCAGACTCAAACACAGAATTACAATTTCTAAAAATGGATGAACAACCAGAAAATTGAAGAACACTAGAACAATAGAGTACAAGTGTGAATCCTGTCTGGTCTCTTGCAGTCAATATCCCACATACAGTCATGTGTTTTGCTTTTGAAATTCATAGATGCCATACAGAAAAAATGAATCCATGTGCATTTTCAATCATTACGATCCAAACCGTGAGTTACATCAGAAAATTCTGAAATTGTGACGATCTTATAAACAATGACGCAATAACTTCTGATGTCAATATGTCCACTCACACAAATACTTTACTACAAATTGTTTTGAGAAATGCACTTACTGATTTGCAAACATTAAGAAAGCAACTGAGCAAAACTGTAACGTTTTTGTTTAGAGGTGTAGCATATGCTGTTATAGATATTCAAATTAGCATCTCCTTAGACTCCACTTGCAGCATGTTTACTCCGTAAAAAAAAAAAAAAAAAAGAACGAACCCTACAAAGAACATCTGAAGAACTGAATCAAACCTATTGATTGATGGGACAAACTGTGGCCGATGAGGGTGAATGTGTGTAGATGGGTGCTTTTTTTCTCCTGAACACTTCCTGGGGGAAAGACAAAGTGCTCTCTGGCCTCACTCTACATTTATTATCAAGTGCTGTCCAGGAGGCCATTTGTCAAGGAGATAAATGATGCGCTGTCAGAAAAGGAACAAATCAGACAGGAGGGTGGGCTTCAGTTTTTTTTTTTTTCTTCTTTTTCTCGCTCTCCACGATTTTTTTACCCCGAATTTCCTGGGGCACACTTTCCCATCATTCTTATTCCTCCCTGCTAAGCAGGAGGGTGCTGAGATAAATAGTTTGTCCTGGGAAACGTATAAAAAGTCAAGAACGGAATAATTCCAAAATCATTACAAAGCGTAATAGGCCACGGATTGGATTTCACAATTTAGCCTGAAAACATTGGAAAACCGACGCTACATGATTCAATTGACTTCTCCTAATCTATTTAAAACAAAGAATTCGACGATATAAAATGTCCACGCATTACAAATTTTCCCCTGTCTGGATTAGTTTTTCCCGTCTTGAGACAAAGTCAAGGACTTAATTCTCCATCTCGTGTAGGTTTACAGCAGACTTCATAAGCAGTCAGGAAAAACAATATGCTGCATTAAAGAACAGGGACTCATAAAGCAGTGCACAGGGTGTGGGATAGAGGGAGGGAGGGAAGGAGGGAGGGACGCTGTGACGCTCGTCTCACACGCCCTGTCTTCACCAATGGTCCAGAGGAGCACAGCACTCTGAGTCAGAGAGACAGAGAGAGTGGATGAGAGGGGAAGAGTAGAAGAAAAAAGGAAGGAAAAGTGTATCAGGATCTGTTTTTTTTATTTTTATACATTAGACAATTTCAGCATTTTTGTTTAAACCAGATCAAGTCAAATCTAAGATGCCTAACTTTGCAGGGACCTGGAAGATGAAAAGCAGTGAGAATTTTGAAGAGCTCCTCAAAGTTCTGGGTAAGTATTAAATCAGAGCTGTTTCATTCCACCCTTTTGGGGGTTCAAATTAAGGAACCCTGTGACCGTTTTGTGATCACATAGACTCATTTGTTTTGCTCTCTGTCTAGTCAGTGACATCTCCTGTCCTCTTGGTTTTTCAGTAACATATTCAGGGGATTAAGTGGTGTGAAGAGTAAATCACTATTATCCTCAGCCTGTTGCACTGCCCTTTGTTTCTTTGGGAGCGCGTTTCTTTCTTATTCAAATTGTCAGCTCAAAGAAATAGTTTTGGCTCTGCGTAGAAAAAAATACACAGTCAAAATGAACACTTTGTTTACGTGTAAATAAACATGCAACGATTTCATCATACAAGGCTTAATTAAATGAGTCATAATGAAGACCATTTGGATGGTGAAAGTCATAAAAGTTTGTGCGGCAAACAGCAAGCTGTGTTTAACTCACACCCCGACATTTTGTCTCGACGACTCAGCGCTCCAGGAGAACCTGATTAATTTGGAAAATTGAAGGTTACGCTTCCAAACTGCGTACACATCGAGTACGATCCGCTCCATTGTTTGGAATGAAGAATGCTTTTAATGAGCAAGAGACTCACTTTGAACGAACATAACGACCTCATAAAGACTCCTCAGAGCACAAATGCATCCCAAGAGCCAGCAAGTTCATAATCAAGCCTGTGTAGAAATCTCTTGAAGTGCAATGAGAACATAAAAGCCAAGAGCCATGACATTCCTTCCAGTCAACGCCTTGTCATTGCATCGCCATATTGGCAACATCTGCTGATAACGATCTGCTCTGTGGTGGGTTGATGGCTTTTTATGCAGAAACATACACACCACTGGCATGCACTAAATAACCATGAATCCTTTTTACGAATGAGAAAAATGTGTCAATCATGTCGCATAGTTCTCGTTTTTTCTTTCTTCGCCGTCAACAAGAAGCACCGCAAAATAATGTATCTTTCATCTCCATCAAAAAGACAAATCGCATAATTGCACCCAGCATGAAGTGAATTCAGGGAAGAGAACGCAAGGAATTTAATGCGACTTTGACCAGCCTTTTAAATCACAGCAGAAATTTAGACCACGATTTTGATTTTCTAGAACCTTCAGATGGACTGAAGTTACATACAACTTTTTTGGGATTCAAATCAAACATGCATTAAAAACGTAATTATTATAATTACAATGATTTGCATTGCTAATAAATATACCATATGTCAAACTTTTTATCATTTATATCTATGTGTAATGCAGTGAAGCATCCACAAACAAGCTTAGTCTCACTTACATTATAGCAGCTATAAACAGTTGTTTCTTTACCAGCACCATTTATTTTGTCAAAAAAACCAAAACAAAAAAGACAACAAAAATTTGCTTCTTCATCGATTAATATTCAATGTCCAGACAATTCATCTGCTAATGATGAACACTAATAAAAGACTAATTCAAATTTTCAAACCACATTACATACATATTTAAAAAAAAGAATATGAACTTGTGACACCATCTGACCAATCAGATTCAAGAATTTAAAATTGTTTTTTATGATATGTAGGAGTGAATGCCATGCTAAGGAAAGTGGCGTGTGCTGCGGCGTCTAAACCCTCGGTGGAAATCCGTCAGAATGGAGAGCAGTTCTATATCAAGACCTCGACCACCGTCAGGACCACGGAGATCAACTTTCAGATAGGACAGGAGTTCAACGAGGAAACGGTGGATGGACGCAAATGCAAGGTAAATACAGAGCACAGGGATTACCATTTTATTCTACACATGATTATAGCATGCAATTTTCTAAATCAAAGAGATAATTAATAATAATAATAATAATATTAATAATAATAATAATAATAATAATAATAATAATAATAATAATAATAATAATAATAATACAAATTGTTT
>MU551534.1:7679131-7705347 GCA_024362625.1 Silurus asotus
CTCACCTCACCTACATCAGTACCTGACTTTACTAACACCCTTGTGGCTGAATGAGCACCAAATATAATGGAACATCTTCCCAGAAGAATGGAGGTTATTATGATTGCAACTGGGGTCTAAATGTGGAATGGGATGTTCCAAAAGCACTTATGAATATATATATATATATAAATAGAGAGAGAGAGAGAGAGAGAGAGAGAGAGTCTCAATGAAGCTTTCAATATTGCTACGACATCTTGAAAGCCAGGGAGAATTGGGACACTGACTGCACCTCAGGCCTCCTCACCTCACCTCACCTCACCTACATCAGTACCTGACCTAGTACCAGCAGAGAGAGAGAGAGAGAGAGAGAGAGAGAGAGAGAGAGAGAGTCTCAATGAAGCTTTCAATATTGCTACGACATCTTGAAAGCCAGGGAGAATTGGGACACTGACTGCACCTCAGGCCTCCTCACCTCACCTCACCTCACCTACATCAGTACCTGACCTAGTACCAGCACATATCTTCATAAGCACACTTCAAAATCTAAAAGAAGAGTTTAAATGTATTATTATAACAACAAATGAGGACTAAATGTGGAATGGGATGTTCAAAAAAAGCACAAAATTATAGTCAGGTGTCCACAATGTGTTAAAAAGTTCTTAAAAAGGTTTACTGGCTTGTATAAATTGGAAGGTTCAGAAGCCACGCCCCCTTTACTGAATCTTTAAAAACGCCCACTATTTGAACAAGGCTTTACTCCATATTATATATGAATATAAGAATCAGTATCTGGAACAGGAAGATTAAATGTCACAATCGTTTGCATACCTGATGAGCTCTGGAGAGCGCCGTGCGTCTGTACATGTAATCCTCCGACTTAATAACGTACACCATCTTGTAGGAATTGAGCTTAAACATGCATTCCATTTTGGGGTCTTCCGCACCGTCGGCGCTTTCCTTAGCCGCCTCGCTCGCTTCTCGCATCTGCACGTGTTGCCCTCGCTGGCACTTCCTGATCCGACGGAGGTTCCTGACGAACAGAACGGAAAAGATTGCATTAAAGTGTCGAGCTATCCGTCACAGCATGTATTGCAGTACATCACCTATCCCACGCACCAAGGCTCGGCCTCTCAGTGTGACGAGAAAGGAAAAAACAAACAAACAAACAAACAAAACAAAAAAACACCCAATCATAATCGGAAATGAGATTATGTACAAAGTCTACAGTGCACCTCCGTTCGAGTCGAGAGATTCGGCACACATCCGTGGCAAGACGTATATTGATCAAGTACGAATTCAGATTATGAAAGGAAGAAAATAAATAGAAATTAGAATAATAATAATAAAAAAAAATAAAAAAAATAAAATAAAATAAAAAAAAAGGAAAAAAATTCCCCGCTTCAAGAAATACTAAAATTAGAAATGTACTTACCGCACGGGTTACAGGTGAGAGCGGGGACTGAAACCATGAATATTTTGTATTCGGGACTCCACTTTACAGAAATTGAGATGCACTAGCCAATTCTCAATAAAAATAAGAAAAAAGTTAAAAAGCCACGATGTGAGTTACTTTAATGGAAGTAGCAGCAGTTCAAACTTGATTATGACCATGCATAAAAATCAACTTTTTTTTTTTCCTTTTTTCCTTTCCAGCAGTCGCATTATGTACTACAGGGCAAACTGTGAAGCAACGGAAATATGAAATGTTTGTTAAATTGCCTAAACTGCCCAATCACGCACCGAGATGCACATGGAAGGGGGGCAAAAAGAATGATAAACACAACTATCACCACATGTGTCAATCAAAAACTGGCAAACAAAAAAATAAAAAAGTTGCCAGTCTGTATATGATTAATATTCAAAAAAGAAATGAATAATAAAAAAAAAAGTCAATGCACATATTGAGATACACACATGCAAAGCCAGGGCAGAAAATATAACGAATGAAAATACAATCCACAAAAAAAAAAAAAAAAAAATTAAAAAAATTAAAAAAAATAACATCCTCCCATGCAAAGTGCTTTAAAGATCCGGAAAGAAATACACGCACATTTGAGGATACAATTCAGACCAGCATTTTATTGACAAGCTCCCTATCTGAAATACAGCTTGTATGGGAGTCACACACCATGGCAAGTTAGACTTCTATCCACAGCAGCCCTCTGTAAACTCACAACCCCAACCAAAAGCACACACTTCAACGGGAGCGCACTGCATCTCTGAAACATGTAACACAGGAGTTTTTTTTTTTTTGCTTTTTTTTTTTGCACTGAGAAAAGCCTGAAAATCATAACGAGCTTAAAACCATTGTATAGAAACACACATAAGCAAATGACATGGAGGAAATTTCGCTCGTATCATTCCTGTGAAAATCATTATATGAAACATAAGACATAGATTTATTTCGGATATATATATATATTATTCTAACGAAAGGCGTCTGACCCGTCTGTCCTCCGCCTCTTAAAAAGCTTAATGATTGAATGAAATGCTTTAAGTGTAATCTCGCTGCTTTTTTTTCTTCTTTTTTTTTTTTTCCTATTCGCTAATGTGTGCGACTATTACAAATCTGTTAAGAATGGTGGTATAAAAATAGTTCTCCATCATACGTACATTGAAAATACAAAGATTAAAATTATATGCACTTTTTTTTCTTTTTCTTTTCCCAGTTACTTCCAGCATCACAGTCTGTAACAAAGGCAGTCAGAACTGATTCATTCATATTGCAGCATATTTTGCATCTTTAAAAAAAAAGAAAAAAAAGTGTGTGTGTGTGTGTGTGTATATATATATATAATATATATATATATATATATATATATAGAGAAAGAGAGCATAAATGGTAGAAATAAATAGCAAAGCTAAAAACATTATTATCAGACTTACAACGTGATTCATAAATAAACTAAATAGGAGTCCTGCGAGGTCGGAGTCCAGGACGTTTTGGTGATTTCTCGCTGCACGCTGAATCAGAGAAAAATCACCAAAGTGTCCTGGAGTGCAGCAGAAATGGACATCCTAACAACTGCCATGTCCAGGAAAGAAAACAGAACACAGAGCTTTGTCCTTGTTCGGATGGGAAAAAAAAAAAAAAAAAAAAAAAAACACCGGCTGAACATTTCTGCATCGCGTAAGTTCTACAATGCCATCGGACCGCACTCGGACCGTTCGAGTGAGATGGATCACGGAACCTTAAATGACCACTGACGATGCTTAACCATCGCGTATCTACGAGGCTAAGTGGACTTTAGGAATTGAGCCATGCTAGGCTCAGGGCTCAGGACATGGAGCAGGGCTGAGCCTCACCTGGGCAGAAACACGGGCTTCTGGGAGAGCTGCTCTCTCAGCTCCGGCGACGCCGAGTCCGTGTTCAGGTAGCGGTCCACGTAATCTGGCCAACGCTGCAGATGGTCGGGGAAAAAAAACAAACAGTTTGTGTGAGGGTTTAAAAAAACAAACAAACAAACAAACAATTCAACGTTTAAGTAATTACTGTGGAGCGGCGTACCTCAAACTCCATGGGTTCATCAGAGTTCTCCTCCTCTGTATCAAGCAGCTCCACAGCCAGCTGTATGCTCCCTTTGCTCTTCTGGAATAGGAGCTGCAACAAACACGGAAGAGTTACAGAAAACGGTAAAAAAATTAATTCCTATAAACACGTGTGTGTATGAATATTTGTACGCTAATTAAGAACATTCGTAGGAATGAAAAGTAGATGATCGACAAACACTTCAAGGAAAATGCCATCGTTTTTGAGCGAGCGTACCTTGAAGCAATTCTCCTCGGCCATTAGCTGTTCGGCTTTGCGCTGGTAGCTCGCCTCGGCGCCCGTCCTGGGTGATTGAGTGGACGTGGTTCCACCTGTTGCTTTATTAGAACATTCGCTGAGGTAAAGATCTGTCACCTGAACACAGATCTCATCACTTACTATGTGCTGGAGCTGGAAGGAAAAAAAAAGGGGGGGTTGGACAAAGAACAAAATTAATGACAACTGACATAAAAAAAAAAAAAAAAAATCTATTAAATAAAAGCAGGCATTTTATTTAAAATTGTTTACAATCTACTTGGTGGCAATCGCTTCAAGAAGGACCTGGTTCTGTTTCTCACCTGTCTGACGATGCTCTGTATGAGTTTATCCATGGTGAAGGCGATGTAGGCGTGGATGGTGAACATCTCCCTCAGCTGATCTTCATACTGAGATGTTTCCATGTTCCCGTCCAGAAGGTTGCGCACCATCTCCAGAAAGGCGGAGTAGTAGTCCTCGACGTCGATGTCCACTAGAACACAATGAGCACGAAAATCACCCCATCATGAAGATCCACTGAGCTTGAATACAACGACAAGAAGGAATTGACCTGGACACACCGTTTTTAGTCGAGGTTGTAAACATTGTGCTACATTAAAAAAACATTGGACAGCAGGTCAGGAGCCTCCGCTTTGCCCAGTGGATGCTAATTAATGTCAAATTCACCCCCCCACCCACTCACCCCTCCGCGCTTGAGGCCAGATGTTCCAAAAGATTTAATGAAAGTTGACTTACGGGGCTCCCTCAGGCGCAGCTGTACAGCTGGGCTTTCGTTCTTCTCTCTCTTGAACCCTAGCACGTTCCTCTCCCACTCCCTCTCCCTGGTCTCGTCCTCGATCTGCTTCTCGGCCTGGTTGTAGATGCGCAGCAGCCTGGAGCACAGCATGTGGTGCAGCCTCAGGAAGACGTACCAGTTGTTGTTGCCGTAGAAAAGGTTGTAGGCCTCGTCGCAAGCGCTCAGCTTCTGCTGCGCCGGCGTCGTGTGACTGAACAGCAGCTTGGATTTGGCCTGAGGCGTACCATTTGGCTTCTTCGCGCCATCGTCGTCGGGATCCGGCTCCTCCTCTTCCTCCTCCTCCTCCACGTCGGAGAGCTCGCCGCGCCGGGCGAACAGCATGTCGGGGATGAAGTGGTAGATCACCTGCTTGATCTTATACTTGTCGTCCTTGTGGATGCTGGACTGCCTTTTGACATGGTGGATGATGAGGGCCGCTGCATCCTCCAGGATCTGACCGTCTTCATAGGGCAGAGTCATGTGAGGGCCTGCTGGAGAGGAGCCGTTGTCTTCTGATGCCTCCTGTCGCTGCACGGGATTAAGAAACGCAGATTGTATGGTTAAGCAAGAATCCGATAAAAAAAAACTGTCCCGTGATATTTCAAAGGTTTTTATCGTTTGTATCCGACACATTTCATAGGTCAATGATCGATGATTTAACACAACAGCAGCAAATCTGTACAAACTGCATAAACCGGACACGAGCCATTACACAATCTTCGTTAGAATGGGGCTAACATTTCTCTGGTATTACCACAAAATAAATTGCTCAATACTGTCAGACTCTCAAGGCCCTGAATAATTTAGAAAATTTGGGTGCTTTTTTTTTACCATTTATTTAAAACCTATTGCTCACTGAAGGTCAACCTTGAATACTTCACTTATACCAATATTCACAAAAAAAAAAATATTACTTTACTTACAAACAAATCACAATTGCATTATTTCAATTGCCTTTTAATCACGAGCAATTGGAAAATTAAGGATTTTATGTGTACTGAAAAAAGGGAGCTTAAAGTATACATACGCAAATGATAAGCCTGGTCCTAATGTATAGTCAAACTAAATATTTGTGATAACTATTACAATGTCTTCAAAGACGGCAATCAATTTTCAGCACAATCAATACTAATTGTTTTACTATATCATAGTAATTAATTTGGCAATTAATCGGCACCGATACTTGATAGCTGTAACTAATGGCCACAATGTCCTAAAATCCACACCGATAGTTTTTCCGGGTTGCGTTATTTAGTAGGATAATCACAGACACCGCATGATGTTTACTTGGTGTCTTCTATTCATTTTGGACGTAACTGAATGTTACATTTGTTTTAGGTTGAATGCAATACTTACGCTTTTTAATATTTATTAACATAATTAATATATAATTTTTTTTATTTATTTAGCAAATTTTAAAGACTCAGCACTTTTTCTTGTAATAAGTTCAGTACTATTTTACATGGAGCATTTGTTTGTTTGTTTTTTTTATCCTGTTTGATCCAACCTATCCATCCGTTAAAATTCCAAAAATGTCTAGGTGCACTTTTATTGGCTAGCCGGCTGATGTAGGTCGTAGCAGCAAAAACACTGTGAGAAGGCAATTTTTTCTTTGGTTGCAAGACCATGACGATTGTAGTCTTTAAACCTCTTTTACCATACAGCGTAGGATCGCCGTGTAGAAGCCATGACTAAAGAAATCACCTGGATGTTTTTTATTGGTGATATTTGATCACTAATAAAGATTGTACTGTATATACCAGGAATGAATTTCAGCTGGCCTCTGCTTCTCCTATATCAGTGGGAATCGAGTATAACTATACTAAACTAAATATACTAATGTATATAACTAAATGCACTAATGTTCTCACTCTCACAGTTCTAAGGCTTCAAATGTATGTGATCTATTTTCCCATTTCACAGCTGCTTTCCAAGCCTTTTAAAGTTCCAGATCTTCCAGGCCAGATAAGAATTCTGCGCTGTACAGCCATCCAAATATTTTTACTCTAAAAACAAAAAGGTTATGTGACAGGATTTGTCTTACCTCGTCATACTGGGTCTCGATCTCGTTGAGCAACGTCTTGGAGCGGAACACTTTCGTGTCGTTCTGTTTGAAGTTAATACCCTGGTGGTCCAATGACTTGAGGTAATACTTCTCGTTCTGCTCCCTCCAGATCTTGTTAAAGCCTCTTTGAGCCTCGCGCCACTCCTCGTCTTTCATTTTCAGTCTGAAAACACAGTCATGGCGTCCATGCCCGTCATATTAAAAAAAAAAAAAAAAAAGAGCTGCACCTGTCAAAGTATAACATCTGAGACTTTACTCAGATTAGACAGCTTAAGGATCACTTTTTGTCTTTGCTTGAACTTTTTCCAGGGGATGTGTGTTACATATAACTGGTTCGTTTTTTTTTTTTTTTTTTAGCCCTGTATCTCAAATCTTACCTTTTTAAAACAATGGGAACAGAGACAGCGGGGTTTCTCTTGAGACCGTCAACGATGTCTGCAGCCTTCTCCCCGTATATCCTCTGAATGGCTTTGCGGTGAATGACCTCCGAGGAGCCTCCCATGGTGTTGTCCAACCTGAATTTGGCCTGTTCTTCTGCTGACATTCGGGAAAGTTTCTTCTGAACAGTCTCCAGAGCACGAATAGTGGCCAGGTTGGTCTCCAACACCACATCGAGCTGCAAAAACATTTTTTTGGAGACTTCATTCAATAAATCAATGAAGTAGGGGTGACCCCAGATAGCTGAAGATTCGATCTTATGATGGGAGGAGCCTAATTCGACTTCCAATCTCACAGTCGAATTGGTGCTATGAAACGAGGATTGTGCCATTTTTGGTTACACAGGGGTGCTCAGTGTCGGATTTCACATGGAAATACCAGGTTTCTCCCAATAAGTAAAAAAAAAAATAAAAACCAATATCCCACAAATACACACACACACACACACACACACACACACACACACACACACACACACACACACACACACACACACGATTTCAATATGAGTCGACTGTGGGCAAGACTCTGATTCAACCAAGGAACCCCCCCACCCCCAAATTACTGAATAGTACGACTAGATGTTTCGAATGCTCTCGTACCTCAAAGCGCTCATCCTCACATCTGTATATGTGCTCTTCGTATTGGGTCTTTTTGGAGCTAACAAAAGTGGAGTCCTCGGACCAAGACGGAAAAGACACCCACGTGTCGTTCAGAACCTGAAGGCCATAAATGTCATCATTTGTTGAGTGAAATCCAGAAGAAGCCAATGGTGTCTCCATCATAAAAGAACAAATAGCTCACGATCACTAACCTCTTTACAGAGCGGAGTTCTCCCTGTGCATTTGGGCTGCTGGAAGCTCTTAGGCAGAGCTCGGTAACTGGAACCTAATCTCTTGCAGGACGAATAATCGATTTCCATAGCAATGCCCTCCGTGGCACGCTCTTTGGGGAAGCTCTCGAGTTGTGAACACTCTTTGTAGCCCAGGAAGTTCTTGAACCAAGTGAACAGCTCTGGGAATTTCCTAGGAAAATATGACAATTCAAATAAAAAAATTGGGAAATTCTGAAAAAATACGCCAATAGAAATCTTACACACAAATAAACTGTAAAAACATCGTGCGGTGTTTAAAAAGTAGCTTCAATAGCGATCTTTAAACATTCTTTTAAATGAGTATAAGAGGCTGAGAATTGCACACACAAAGCTCTTCTTTGACGAAATAGCCGTGACTTGAAGAGAAACCGCCGTGCCTGCGCGTTCTTCAGCTGTTCAAGGACCATGACATGTGAAGGTATGTTTCCCTTTCACCAGGGGCTACAGTAATATGCTTCAAGATGATCAGACTTACCCTAAAAAAGGTAGCACCAGCTGCACTAGTTCTGCTCGTGAGATCACCTCTTGATTGAAGATCACCAAACAGCGAAGGAAATTGTCGTAGGCCTCGGAGCTTCGTAGCGCTTTCCTCACCTGAGGTAGAAACGCATTAGATAAGCAATCACTTAATACATTCATGTAAACTCATTACCCTGACCCCCTGCACACATCGGTGATATTCACCACTAGGGGTGTATGAAAATATCGAAACATGCGTGTACCGCGATATTTTCCTTGGCGATACTGAATAAAAAAAAAACGCAATATCAGTATTTTATTTTTAATTCGTACAAGATTTACGGTAGTTGTTTCGTCCCGACCGCTAGACAGACAGCAGTTCTTCTGTCGTCTGTAATGATTTTTTGAGTAACTCGAATAATTCAATTAGACAAAATTCATCGAGGCAAATATATTTTTCACAATGCTTCGTTTAGTCAATTTATTAAAAAATACGGATACTGTGTTTCCCACGGACCATTAATCCTGACGCACCACTAGCTAAACTCTGGCTAGTTTCAGAGCCTTACCTTTTCAAAGAACAACGATTCGGTGCCGATTCCAAATTTGCTGCCTTCAGCCGCTGGGTGTTCCTTATCTGAAAACTTTGGCTTCTTCTGTCAATAACAACAAAACAGGCAAAAATTCAAGCTGGCAAACAAAGCAGTTATGGTATGACTGTGATCAACACCTTTACTAAAAAAACACACACATTGCGTACCTTTAAGGGGGGAGTAGCACCAGGCCCGGAGTGTCTGCGAATCTGGCAGCCATTCTGGTTAAATCTCTGCTTGTTGTTGTTGAGCTGAGGTCTCTTCAGCACACCACTGGGGTCCATGCGCACAGACTCGGGCTTATCCGTGCCCGTTTTGCCCAATAACTACAGAGAAAAAGAGCATTTTCTATCAATCACCAGCCGCACTCAATAACACAAGGGTAGAGTATAATATCCTGCTTACCATAGAACTGTTGGCATCGGGCAGGAACTGGCCGAACTCGGAGAGGAGATCCTCCTGGTTCTTAAAAAGCCTGGCGACCTGAGCGTACACTTCCTGTTCGGTTAGAGCCGGAGTGTAGTTCCCGCCTGCCTCCTTTGCGTTCCGCTGCTCTTTCTGCACGAATAGCGTTTCTTTCAATTAGACTAAATTATGCTTAATTGCGGAGTAGCTGCTTTGTAGCACAGCGCACCTTTCAATTATCTCTAATAAAAGGCTTTTTGAACTTTCATAAAAAAATAAAAATAAAAGATTTCAGCAGCAATTTGATCGTTTTAGACATGGGTAAAATCTTGTGAATCGTCTAGCTTCAAGAATTTAAAAAAAAAAAAAAAAAAAAAAAAAAAAAAAAAAAAAAAAAAAGAAAAGAAAATCCTGACGATATCGAGGGAGCGAATGAACGAAGGAAGGAATGAAGACATTTGTAAAAATGTAAAACACACACTTCTGTATCACCAGAAATCCGGTCTAAATGTAAACTGTCTCCAATGTAAACAGTTGAATAAAATTCCAATGTATTTAATTTTATTTAACCAATTTCATTTGCTTCCAATTTAATTGATTAATCAATTGAAACATTATAACAAAAAAGTGTACTATATTCATTTATTTTATACATTTCTTTTTTTTATTATAATTTTTTGTAATTCTTTAAAAAATTTAAACTGTTGTTCACACGTTAATAATAAACTGCATTAAAAAAATGACTCATGTATTGCATTTCTTCCACCCAGACTGCACCGAATGCGAATCAAACCGCGAGATAAAAACCGAGGTACGTCCCGAACTGTGAATTTTGTTTATCTTTACACCCCTAAATAATACCTAAAAGATTTCATAAACATCTCAATAACAATGCCTACACCACTTACATAGGAAAAATAAAGGCTCTCTATTTCCCGCTTTTCAATGCGTGGTGCTTATCTGCTCCATCCATGCGCTCACCTGGTATGTGTGCAGAATCTCGAGAAAGGCTTTGTAGATGTCTGGTTGGCCTTGAAATCGGTTTTTGATCTTGTTGACATAGTTGATGGCGTGGTTGAACTCCACGGGCTGGTTGTTCTGCAGGGGGGGAGCGCTGGCAGGTGTGCTGCTCACCGGCGTGTGAGACTGGACTGAAGGGGAGCGGGGCGAGGCGTACGACGGGATGGACGGATTGTGCTGGCTGGTCGGGGTCAGGGCAGGAGACTGCATGGGCTGTGGAGGGGGGAGTGGGGGTGTCATTATCAGTCTTTTAGAAATAAGAAACAAATATGCTGCTTTAATATAAGCAATAATATGTGAGATTTACTGTCTGATTTGACCAATCAGAACACTGCTAAACATACTCCAAATGCTACCTTGCTGATCTTGGCAGGCGTGGGCTGGCTAGGTACGGGTAGAGCAGCCGTGCTGGTCGGGGCCGAAGTCTGGCTCTGGTGCTGAGTCGGCTGTGTGATCGGGAGGTTCTGCACCGAAATGCCGTGTGGCGTGATGTGGTGGATCTGGCCTGGGGTCGTCACGTTCACCAAGTCGTTCGTCTGCACTTCGATCTTGTAGCCAGGGGGCAGGAAGGTATTAAAGCCCATGATGAGGTCCGGGTGGCCCTTAAATAGCTGTGATACTCTGTTAATCACACCTGGTGTATCGATACTGAGAACACACAGAAAACACACACGACGCGAGTCATTAACTAGCGAGTATTATGGCATGTGATTGAGCGGTAATTACTGCTCGGGGTAAAGCATGGCAACAACGTTATACAAATTAAATATATGTGTAGTGGAAACAAAGTGTTAACCCTCTGATATAAAGTCACCAACACAAACAAATTCCAAGTATCGCAAATTCCTCCGCCTTTACTTCTTTCCTTTCTCACAAAGTGGAAAACAGAAACCAAACTTTTCCGATTGTCGGAAGTGGTAGCTCAGTTTTTAAGGCTCCAAGTTAAAAACTAGAACGTCAGGTCCCGGTATTGGGGCCGCTCTTGGGTCCTTAACCCTCAGTGCTCCAGAGGCACTGTATCATGTCTGCCCCTGCGCTCTGACCGCAGCTTTCTGACATCGCTGGGAAATGCGAAGAAAGAAACACACTTTACCTTTCAAACCTCGAAATCGCAGGAGGTGCCAAAAATGCTAAATAAACCTTGCTGAAAGCTTTTATCTGTCAAAGTATCAGAACAAGTGTGTTAATACAAACTTGGGATTTGTCAGGGCTGATATAAAAAAAAAGGATCAGCAGCTTCTGACCAATCAGAATCGAGCACAAATTAATTGCTCGTTTTTAAACTTAAAATCTATATTTTTTTAACGATCTAAATTTTTTTCTTAACCGCATGGCGCAGTCATGTGTTTGCGTGAACGGGACGTGTTAATCGGTCAACAACGTCGGCTAGCGGAGGAGCAGAAGAACTTGAAAAGCCTCCCGATTCATTCACATCGCACGGAAGAGGTCGTTTCCTTGCTGTAACAAACTGAGTTCTGTGATCCGTTGCACCACTAATAAACACCTTTTTTTAAACCAGTGGCTCTTCAGTAATTTAATAACTATTTCTAAGAAAAAACCTGAAAGGAAAAAAAAAAAGAGTGGACCCTGACCAATCGCAATAAACAACCAATTAAACGATCACAAAAACATTTCATATATATTTTGAATATAATATAAACCAGAAGTCCAGGAGATCCAGTCTGACCTTTGAGATTTGAACTCTTTCATTATATCCAGGAAGTCGTTGTAAACTTGGGGCTGATTTCCGAACTGGAGCTTCACTTGATCCAGGTAGGAAAGAGCATCTTCCACCTGCATCCACAAACAACAGAGAAATCACAATCCACTCTCGATCAGCGGAAAACGTACGGCAGAAACGCCGGTGGACACGTGGGCCGAAGTCGTACCTTGAGCCTCTGGAACTGCTGCTGGCCTGGTGTCGGGGCCGAAGCAGGTGGGGCATGAGAGTGACCCTGACCTCCGGAGGCCCCTGTAGGCTGGACCACGGGGCCGTGAGGATGTGCTCCAGCGGGCACCGCAGGACTGTCCCCGTGTCCTCCAGAGCTCTGAGACAAGGGCAACTATAAAGGAAAATATTTTAAAAATAACTACACATTTGGTCTCCTTAAACTTGACGTGCAGACGGCATCTGTCACGTACCTGAAAAGTCTGAGGGACCTGAGAGTACTGCACGCTAGCAGCGGGCTGCATGGTTTCTGACGCGGCCCCAAAGACGGAAGATCCGGCAGTAACGACGCGGTGATGAAAGCTTTCGGTGCCTGCGGGGAGCCGCCGATGAGACCCAAACGCTGTGTCCTGGTCGTCCGAGCGCCGCTTCATTGTGTACTCATACCTCACAGCTCGCTGGAATCTGAAACGGTGAGAAGTACATCAGAGCGGAGCTACGAAGAGCGGAACAAAGAAGCGAGACTGACTGGAGAGTGACGATACGGCAAAAACTCGGCGAGACATGGAATTGGAATTAATGGCTTACAATATGCATCTGGACATTTTCGGTTAATACGCTGCCAATGAAATTCAATGCTCATAAACAGAGGAAACGCTATAAGCTGATAGAAGTTACAGCTACACGTTACTAAGGATTTATAAGAAACTCACCGCAACTCAATATTTACTCTATCGACAAATTATTCTCGATATCAGACAAATATGAGGTTAAAGATTATACTCAAGCCTACAAATGCAAAAACTACAAAAAGCTAAATACGCTCACAGAACAAACAAAACTCAAATTTTATCAAGCGGCATAATTAGCATTAGAGGTCGACCGATCATTCGGGTTTTGTAAATATAGCTTGGTGCCTGAACTATCGGTAAAAATCCATACCGATAGTTTTTCCGGCTTCCGGACAGATGGTGTTACAATAGCGGCCTCTAGAGGAGAAACAATAATTCCACTTGCAGTTTGATTTTACAAGTGAGCCAGTGTGCTACATTATATGTATTATTTATTAATTATATCTATACGTTAATATATTTCATTTAGCACATTTTCACAATTAAGCACTTTTTTTTTTAAAGTTCTGTACTATTTTACAAGGCGTGTTAATATTAATTAATCCGTTGTCGACAAGTATGATCCAAGCTATCAATAAAATCCGCTACAGGTTGACCTCTAACATAGAAACAAAAGTTTGTGGACACCTGATCATAAAATTCGTATATATACTTTTTCAGCACAACATTTTTATTTAGTCCCCATTTGCTGTTTTAAAACCCTCCACTCTTCTGGGAAGATGTTCCACTAGGTTTTGCTTGTAAAGATCTGTGCCACAAGAGTGTTAGCAAAGTCTGATACTGATATGAGATAAGGAGGCCTGGGGAACATCCCAAAAGTGTTCGAAGGGAATCTTCCACCCCAACCCATGTAAAGCCTTTCTTCATGGAGTTTGCTTTGTGCATAGGGGTACTGTAATGCTGGAACAGAGTAGTTCAAATGAAGAAAAAATGTCATTGTACCCCATCCAGAGACGTCCTTTACAACTGTGTGCCTCTACGTTTGCGGAAGAACCACATATTATTGAAAAAGTCAGCTGTCCCGTTGATGTAACAGTATTGAACCATTTTGCGATTTTCACACTAAAACATTCATATTGGCACAATATTTTGCGTTAGAGACATTGTGACATTTCTATACACAAACCCGCTTGTTTAATTTGTGGCCTATGTTTTTCTTTCTTTACTTTGTGCTTCGTGTGCCGTGTGAAGCAAAACCAACTCAAACCCAAAGGTTCTATGTCGGTTTGATTCATAGGCTCGTGGAGTAAAAGCTTGATAGTTTTGCACGTAAATCCAGTGATGATCTACACACACATCTGCATTTTCAAACACAGAATTACACAACCAAGCGTGTTCTATCTAACATGCGAGCGTGTCAGTGTGATCACTGATCCAAGAACAAAAATACTTCCTTATCCAGAACCACTCATTTAGCAGTAATAAATGCTACCCCTCATGCAATAATAAGCAGAGAAGTTGACCTGCTTTTGGCGCGTACACGTGTGTCTAAGCATCAACATGTGCATCTGTGGATGTTTCGGCGCGTGCATGTGTGTTTACGGGATTTAAACCCACTACCTTCTGATACCTTCAGTATCCACCTGTGTGCATATGCGTCTAGGCGTGTACAGGTGTCTGTATTTGTGCGCATGCGTGTCTAAGCATTTATGCATCTAAGCATGCACATGTGTCGGTGTGTGCGTCTATACGATGTACATGTTCGTGTGCACGAGTGTCTATAGGTCTCTACGCGTGTGCACGTGCGCCTATTCGGGTCTGTACGCGTGTGCATGTGCGTCTATGACTGTACACGCGTGTGCATGTGAACGCGGGCGCGCGGTTCCAGGCCCGTGCCCGAGACAGCTGGCAACCATTACGCACCACACAACCGGCTATAATACACACACATAATAACATAAGGAGACTAAAATGAACCCAAACAAACCAAGAACGAAGACAAAAAGAAAAACATCTCTAGTCCTTTCCAACAAATAAACAAAACAACAAAAACAAATCCCGTCAAGATTAGCCGGATATGCTATTGCAAATCAATTCGCTGTCACAATACTATTCACAACAACGAATCCATAACGAATTATAAATATTTTGCTTTATTTCTATCTAGTTTGAACTGACAGGTCCGAGAGAACACAAATCTTATACACAGATCAGTCAAGCTACCGTTTGCTAAATCCAGGGCAAGTGTGTTAGCTAGCTAGCAATAGCCGCTAGCATGGATAACCGATATGATCAATATAACTATTCGAAACGATTATAATTCGGATTTATTTAAACCGAATACATTTATGGAGAATAAAACGGATCACGTGTAACTATGGACACTTGGTGTTAGAAATATCCCGGGCAGCACCTCTTCTCATGCTAATCTTTGCTAGCTTGTTTTCTTGCTAGCGTGGGAAATCAGGAAGTCCTGGTGCCTCTATGACTTCTTTTTTTATTCCCTCGCCGACATTAAATCGATCGGTTCAGATTTGAGAGGAAAATAAATCCCCGCATGTTTACACACGAGCTGGTGGATTTGAAGGGGTTTAGAACCGCGCTAGGATGCTAAGCAGGCTAACTAGCTAGTCGATTAGCGGGATGGGTAATCCGATTTGTAATGCAGTTTGGAATTGTTTTTATTTCAGCAGAATATAATCTCAATCGAACCTACAAAATATAGAAATATAACCCAGGTTAGGATTAATGGAGCTGCGATGATGCCCCCATATGCTTCACCTGGTTAGCATGCTAGTTCGGAAAAATCCCCCACACTCACCTCGACGGCAGACAACAAAGTCTTCCTCGATAAGTCCCGCTCGAGTCACTTCAGATTGAATCGGAGATGTAAATCTTGTGTAAAACCGATTTGTTTTTAGAGTAAAATTAACTGGATGTGTGAATACAGGGAAGGCGCCGGAGCTCCGGGAACATGCTAGCGTGCTACCTGGAACAAATTGGGGAAAACAACCTCCAGGACGAATTTTCAACAATGGGGCGTGGTTTCGGCGCGACCACACCCCCTAGGCGATCTGATTGGACAGTCTATGAAGCTTAAACTCTTTGAGGATACGCCCACCGCCCCTTGTGATTGACTAGTTTAGGGCATATTATTCTCTTCTTGGTTTTTGTACATGGCTTGTTTTTTTTTTTTTTTTCCTGGAAGAATTGAAGTAGGATATAAAGGCAGTCACATCCAAGGACATTTGGGTGCTTCAGTTTACAGTAGCTTAGATTTGTTTACAGGATACACAAACATTACAAGTCAAAGCATACAATACTTTACATTGATTGGATTTAGCAGACACCTTTATCCCGAGGGAATTACAATTGAGCAGTTGAAGATTAAGGGCCTTTCTCAAGGGCTAAGCAGTAGCAGCTTGCTGGTGGTGGGATTTGAACCTATAACCTTCCAATCCAGAGTCCAATGCCTTAACAACTGAGCTACAACCTTCCTCAGAGCTGAAGTTCCACTTCTGTAATAATCATAACTGTAATGATGGGTGTATACGAACCAGTTTACACACAATCGCCGCCTTAAAATAGTCTACGTGCAAAGCAAAACAGTGCTCTCAGCGTTCCTGCCGCTTTTGTCATGTGTCCTGGAAATCTTTTCGAAACACCTTCTATGAATCTATGACTTATAAAGATCGGTGATCTTTGAATCGGTAAAGATTGAAACATTTCGATACTACCTCATATTGTAACTTTTTTTTAATAACAACTAATCAACTTATTAACTAACAAAAAAAAATCTTGTTCAAACACGTGTATAAAAAAGTTACGCAGTCTTTTCCATAAATAAACATTTATTTAATGGTTATGTTCTGTCTGTAAGTTCTCCTGTTAGAGAAGTCAGTTTTCTGCTGTGCAAGTGTTGTTTATTACATTATAGTAGCTATAAACAGTCATTCCCTTTCCAGATCTTGTTTTATATCTCTATCGAAATCCATGAGACCAGAAACTTTAAGCATAAATCCGTCTGCCCTGAGAGACTGGGGGTTAATAGACATTTGTAGACAATAGATTGTATAAATAGTGCAATGTGTTTTTAATTTATTAATTATAAAAAATTGAATTATGGCCAAATAAATGTGGGATAAAAGGAAGACTATCTTCGACATAGAAATTATATAAAAAAAAGAACCTCAGAAATATTCACTTTTAAAGATCGTTTCATTTATTTAAATGCTTAAAAACATTTTTATATATTTTTTATTTTTATATATTTATCTGAAGTAAAAAAAAAAAAACCCTGCTTCCCATACTGTATATCTGGTCAGATCGTGGATGAAATGAAGGATATGTGGAAGATATTTTAAAAAAGAAAAAAAAAAAGAAGATGGCAAACCACAGCTAAACAAAGCTGAAAGCGAGAGCTAGTAGTATACAGTGCTGAACAGACAATAGCCACAATTGTGAATCAATAACAAATGATCCCATTAACAACACATAATACCTCAGAAACCCTCAGATAATCGTTTAATCATTTATTCATTCAGTAAATGCTTTATCTTGATCAGAATCGTGGTGGATGTGTAGTCTATCCCGGGATCACTGGTGTGAATGCAGCCTGGAGGGGAATCAAGTCCATGACAGAGACTCAAAACAGTAACATGTTTCACATGCTTATTCACATCTAGAGCCACCAAAGTGGAAGAGAAGCAGAGAAACCCAAAGAGCATTATTATTACACTGATATTCAAGTATTTAAATATTAACCTCAAAAAGGAAGAAATGTCAGACAAAAATTTGGAAACACCTCATGTTCCTTTTATTTCTATGCAACAAACTGGAAAAAAAAAAAACAGTTTCTCCAAACAGCTAAAATACTTTGCCATGCCTCAAGTGTTTTTCATTAGATGAATATTTCTTTCTGACTTTGTGATCCAGTTCATCCCAGCACAGTTTAATAGGATTTAGGTGCAGTGATTGAGCAGGCCACTCCAGATGATTGTCTCCCCTTCAAATAACACCTACAGAGCTTGACCGAAGTCCAGACGGAACTGCAACTGAATGGTAGCCATGTTGGTTCAGGATTCCTTTCACTCAGAATAATTCTCCAACCTTCTCTGCTCGAAAACAACCCCAAATCATTAAGCTTCCAACTCTGGTCTGCTAACATCTTCTCTCCTGTTCTCTGTCTTCCAGAAGTTCTTCAGTTAGAGCTAAAAATGTTAAACGTGGACGTGTTTTTCCACAGAACTTTCTTCCAGTCATTCACAACTGTCTTGTGTGAATTCGCCTGCTGTATAATTTGTTGAATAGAAACAAAAGGAACAAGCATGTGTCCCAAAAAAAAACAATAAAAGCCTACGTGTTTCCAAGCTGTTGACAGGCTCTGTACATCACAAATACACAAGTAAACACTGTTCTAGACCCATGTAAAGTGCCATTCAGTTGCGACCAAAAAAAAAAATACAAGCCCTGATCTCATATAGGCAATAAATAAATACATAAAGACAGACTTATGCGGAGAATCTCAGCATTTCACATTTCACGTTTTAACAGCCTTATCGAATGGTCGGAGTGGAGAGTCGGCTGTGTAATCGGGAGGATCTGCACCGAAACACCACGTGGCGTGATGTGGTGGATCTGGCCAGGGGTCATTACCCTCACCATGTGGGTAGTCTGCACTTCGGTCCTGTAGCCAGGGGGCAGGAAGGTATTAAAGCTCATGATGAGGTCAGGATGGTCCTTGAATAGCTGTGACACTCTGATAATCACGCCTGGTATATTGATACTGGGAACACACAGAAAACATGTGATATACGTCAATGACTAGCGAGTACTTTGGCATAGAACTGGGCAGTAATTACTTGAAACAAAGTTCATTTAAAAAAATGTCAATAAACACATCATTACTACTGAATTGGAATTCTACTGATTAAATGTATGCACAAGGAATAAAAATACTAGATGCTCAGATGTTCAGAGGTCCAAATCGGTGACAGGGCTGTGGGATGCAACCTGATGTGAAGCCTAGACACCGTCACCACCGGGAAGGTGAAAATAAATCATAGGCAGAAGTTTTTTTTATTTATACCAAAGAAAAATGCCAATACTACAATTGATTGATTATCAAAGAACGGAATGTCATACATTCAATCCATTTAAAGTTATGTACCTGCTGAAAAAAACACTAAAAATAAATAGTTTTATATTTTAGATTGTTCAAAGTAGCCACTTTCTGCAGTTTTTCCAATTCCACATTCTCATGTTGGAATATCAAATTCATGCTGGAATGGTTTTCAATGTGCACGTGGACTTGTCAGGAGTTCATTTGTGACATTTATTGCCTTCTTAAGTACTTTAGAGCATCGACTGTCTTGTAGAAGAAAGGGTGAGTACAGAGTCAATATCCCTATTAGTGCTACTATAATTACTGTACTAATCATTTAAAACATTTAATAAAAAAAAAAGACTGTCCATCATTACCTTCAGAACTGAAGGTCAAAATTCAAAGAACTTTAAATGTATACCCAGGTGCAGTCGCAAAAAAAAAAATCAAGCGCTTAAAATAAACTGGACCTCATGAGAACTGTTCCAGGAAAAGAAGGCCAAGAGCTACCTCTGCTGCAGAAGATAACTTTTTTTGAATTACAAGTCTCAGAATCCTTTCAAGTGGCAGACATATTTCAACATCTACTGTTCAGGGAAGACTGTGTGAGTCAGACCTTCATGATCAAAGAAACCATTACTTCAGAAGAACAACAAGCAGAAGAGAGTTGCTTAGGCTAAGAAACACAAGAAAACGTTAGTAGATTAGTGAAAAACTGTCCTATGGGTTGATAAATCCAAATTTAAGATTTTCGGCTGATTATTACATAAGTCCATGCATGTTCCTTCATAGTTTGGATGTTTCTTTCATAGCATCTCTTCCACGGCCCGGTAGCGGGTCATGACCTGGTGGTTGGGAATCTCTGAATGAAACTATAGCAGCTATAAACAGTCTTTCCCCCACCAGCATGTCTTAATTTCTCTTTTTTTAGAAAGCTAACAGTTCTACATAAATGAAATGGATACGAAGTAAAGATCCAGTCTGACCTTCGAGATTTAAACTCTTTCATTATATCCAGGAAGTCGTTGTAAACTTGAGGTTGATCTCTGGATTGGAATTTCACTTGATCAAGGTAGGAAAGAGCGTCTTCCACCTGTGTCCAAACACAACAGAAAAATCTAAACCCACTCTGGATCAGCAGATAACTCGCTGTGGTGAACATATGGACTGAAGCCGTACCCTGAGCCTTCGGGACTGCTGCTGGTCTGGTGTTGGAACCGAAGCAGGTGGGACATGAGAGTGACCCTGACCTCCAGCAGCCCCTGTAGGCAGGACCATGGGGCTGTGATTATATGCGCCGGTGTGCACTGCGGGACTGTCTCCGTGTCCTCCAGAGTTCTGAGACAAGGGCACCTGAAAGGGAAAATTATTCATATATATATATATATATATATATATAAAAAGAGTACTCAGCATTAACAGACTAGGTTTTGCTCCACCAATACTGCAACTATTTACTGCAGATGAAGGAGATAATTAAACCTTGCAGGCCGAATTACATCCGAGTGCTATCTACTTTAAGCTGACATACACACAGCATTCATCAAATCACATACTTGAAGTCCGGAAGATCCGGCGGCACGAACACCGTGATGAAAGCCTCTGAGGTTCTGCCGCTGAGACCCAGACGCTGTTTCCTGGTGGTCTGAGAGCAGCTTCATTGTACACTCATAGTCCAGAGCTCATTTTAATCCGAAACACTGAAGAATAAAACAGAGTGGATTAACAAGGAGCAGAACAACGAGAGAAAATTGAAGCCTGATGGTAAAGCAAACATAATATTATGATACCTAAAGACATTTTTTGGTTTACAATATGCGCCATGATATTATACTAATAAAATAACACTGTAGAATGAGTTATCAGTCTTATACATTTATGAGATTTGGCAGAAGCCCTTATCCAGGTTAAATTACATTTGATCTTATTTATATGACTGAGAATCTACGGGGCAAAGGGCCTTGTTCAGGGGCCCAAGGAGTGGCATCTTGGTGTGGCTGGGATTTCAAATCATATATACTGCAGGTATGTAGGCACTAACAACACACACAATGTCGTATAACAATAAAAAACACATCCGTACATATTTCTCACATCTAACAGTAGTCTATAAACTATATACCCAATTATAGGAATGTACACTATATGGACTATATGGATTTCATCTGCTTTTTGAATATCCCAATCTACATTTAGTACTTATTTGCTCTTATATTAAGCATCACTCCCTTCGATGAAGATGTTTCACTCGATTTTGGAGTGTTCATTTATATATGATCGATATAACACCATCAGAAATATCGTTAAGCAGTTACTTTAAAGACATACTGCATGCCTGGATATTTTATCCTATTAAAATATTTTTGTGTGGTGGCAGTGATTCTCACTGTCATTCAGACTATGATCTTTTATCAATGCATGACCTCTACCTTTAAAAAGCTGCTGGGAAAAACACTATATGAACAAGAGTTAGTATAAGATTTCTATGTCCTTTTTTCACATCCCATTCCACATTTAGTTCCCATTTGCTGTTATAATAAGCTCCACACTTTTGGGAAGATGTTCCACTCGATTTTTGTGGAGTTTTGTACTACACAAGATCATTAGTAAAGTCAGGTACTGATGTAGGTGAGGAGGCCTGTGGTGCAATGGTGTTCAATAGGGTTTGAGCTTTATAGAAGGCCACTAAAGATCTTCAAATCCAACCCAATGGAAAGGAGATCTTCATAAAGCTGGATTTGTGCACATTGTCATGCTGGAACAGGGTTTGGAAGTTCAAGTGAAGGATAGAATGAATATTTCCTTCACTTGAACTTGAAAACCCTGTATCCAGCACTACAAATTTGTGGGAACGGTTTGGTGAAGAACTAGTGAGTTGTATTCATGAACGATTCATTCATTTTAAACGAGTACTTAATGTGACTCAGTAGAACAAGTATTCGTACTTGTTTCTTTTTTCTTGTAGGTTACGTCCAGGAAACAGAATTGACTCAGAGTCGTTCGATCTTTTATCATGTGATTGCAATAGACGCTATGCATTGCATTAAACAGGAAACGGAAACAGAATTGGGTGGTTCATCTCATGAGTCATCTGGTCCGAGTCGCTGTTTTTTTTTGTCACGCGACACCCATATATACTATCCAGTTATTAGTAAATACATTGGAACTATAGTCAAAATTCGTGTAAGTAGACGTGTTGGGAATCTGCTTATCAAATATGTAACATTTTATTTTATTTCGGATTAAAGGAACGAAATGACTCGTTCATTATGATTCAATGAATCGAGTCGCTTAAATGATCCGATCTTCCCATCGCTACAAAGAACCGAATATGACTGGAGAGGTCACGTGTCCCAGAACTCAGTATATCATAAGACGCCAGTTCTGAACAGGTGCATGTCACGTGACCGAAAATGCGCAACCATTTTGTATATATAACTTTAAAAAAAGTTTGGCCTGATCTCTGTCTATGTGCTTAGGGGTGATCTGAGTTCTCCTACGTTTTCCGGAAAACAACTTAAGATATATAAGATTATGAAATAATACTTATAAGATTCAAGGGAAAGATTTCAGGGGTTATTCCGGGTCAAGCTCCATCGGATGCTAAACTCTCCACTAAGCTTACAATAGATTATCAAGCTGTCAGAACTCATCAGATTGTTTTTTTTCCTCAAACTAGAATACATATCTTAATTCTGAACCAATGTACAAAATGCCGGACTTTTAAACCAGTACACGATTTATGTAGCTAAAATGCTAACGTGCTATTCATATACCTTAGGTGTTTAGCAAGCTAGTTAGTAAATACATCAGAAAAGTCACCTCGATTGCAGACAAACACAGTGTCCTCGATAAGTTCGGGTCACTCCAGATTTATTTACAAAATTAAAACAGGAATATATACTGTGTATGTATTTATATAATACTGATCAGGAAGTCAAACTTCAGGAAGACTTTTCCGGGGGCGTGGCTTTGTGACGTCTCTGATCTGATTGGCTAAAGTTTGTCTGCTTAATGCTTCCTGAGTCAACGCCTATCAGTGGATGGACAGATAGACAGACAGACAGATAGATAGATAGATAGACAGACAGACAGACAGACAGACAGACAGACATGAATAGGACTATCCAAAAAAAACTGTGCATACAGCCATGTTAAACCACGGCTACAGAAACCATCAATGTTATAGAGAAATGCAGTATAACAGAAAGCTGCATCACAGACAGGAATTTCATACAGCTTGAATAAATGGCATTATCACAGCGAAAAACACAATGAACACAATTCAAGCAGTCTCCTTTCACTCTAGCCACAGCTGCATCGCATGCTGCGTACATCATCTCTGGCAGAAGCATCGATATTTACCTCATAAAATGAATCCGGGTTTTCGGTGTACTTTTCTGCATTTTAGATTTCTGTGCATTACGGTTTTCCTGGGGATTAAAAATGAAGGCAAATTGTGTTTTTGTGCGAAAGTATAAACAGTTTATGAAAAAACTGTCAGACAGACAGACAGACAGATAGATAGATAGATAGATAGATAGATAGATAGATAGATAGATAGATAGATATATGTCTTCAGTATTCATATACATATATGTTAAAAATAAGGAAACACTGAAGGTGTAACATACTTTTGACTGGTACTGTATACATATCTAAAGATCTTTAAGTGAAAATAACACTTTAGAATGTGCGCAAGATGTATTTAAGGCATAATATACGCTAAAAATATGATATGAAAGTGTACGGTATATAAAATGTACGTTGTATGCCTAGTTACCAAGCGCACAGTACACAGTGTACATACTGATGGTATATAAATATATAAGATAAACTAGGATATGCTATAAGTTTATAATTATATACAGTTATAATACTACAGAGATAATACATAATGTACAGAGTAAAGCAGTGATGTGGACATCAAGGAACTTAAAGCTGGAGACTCGCTCTACTTAAATCCTGTTGACGCAGACAGGAGTATGATTGACTGCTTTAGTGGCCAGCATCGTCTTTTTTTTAAAATTGGATTCACATCAAATGTGCTTTTTTTTGGACCAGATTAAAGATTCACAGCTGCCGCAGGTGTTTAAAACATCTGTATTGACATTTCGTGACCTTTTCGTTAATAGATTTAGAAAAGAATTTGTGAATTGTGAAGTGTAATGTCGATAATCAACAACAAAACCGAGGCCATTTTCATGTATTATCTTCTAAAATTAGTTATGCCGTCATGTCTGCTTTATCCTTTATTGTAGGACTGGAATAGACAGCACCACAGCAGATTGCTTATAGAGTACTCATATAGAGTACTCTTATTTCAGGGTCATCATGAATTCATTCATTTATTCCCGGTGGATCTGGAACTGATCCTGAAAACATTGTGCTCAAGGCAGGAATATGACAGGGATTGGATGCCAGTCTATAACAGGGCACCACACACACATGCGTTCACACACACACACACACACACACACACACACACACACACACACACACTCAGACCTGAGGGCAATCTAGACTTAACAGTTCAACTTCTGGCCTGTTTGTTTGGGAGGTGAGCATCAACTGGAGGGCATCGTGACAGCGAACGGGCTGAGGGTATTATTACATGGACATTCAAGTACTTAGAAGGGCTGCATGCTCTTTAGTTTTTCTAAAGTTTCTAGGAAAGTGAACAAGATATTTCGCAGAGACAAAACTTTTAAGAGATTTCGACTTAGAACCCGGTGTATTACTAGGTGTGCTTACTTGAAGATTGCAACGAGGAACACGAAACAAGACATAGAAACTCTCAGAAAATGGAAATCTCATACAGCATGAATGAATGGAATTATCAAAGCAAGAAAAAACAATGAAGACAATTCGACAAGTCTCCTTTCACTGTAGCCACAGCTGCACCAGCCGCATACATCATCTCCAGCAAAATCATCGATATTAACCTCATAACATGACTCCAGGTTTTCGTACATTTCTCTGCAATTTTTCCATGCGACTCGGTTTTCTACAGGAAAAGTATAAACAGTTCAAGGAAAAAGGCTCAACAACCGTTTTGAAATGTTTTCTAAAATAAGGTGAGACGTGACTGGGGCTGGATCAACCTCAGGATGTCTCGGGATGGCATCATATTGAAAGCCTTCAACACAGATACGCAGTACTGTATACAGATGCTCCATGCAGTAGCGCACCTGAGAGAAAAGCTATGAAATAAAAAGAATAGACTATTGGAAATAATTGAATACAAATTCATGGTTAGTTGTAAAGGGATTGGGCTTTTGCTCTGAAGCTCATGAGTTCAAATCCCAACCACACCAAGCTGTCACTCCTGAGGACCCTCTGCAAAGCCTTTAACCCCATACCTGCTCAGGTGTATGAATCAGAAACATGTAGCTTGCTCTGAATACAGGTTTCTTTTAAATGTATATATGTTTTTGAAGGAAACCCAGAAACCTTATCACAGACATTATATACTGATCAAGGTTGAACTCTCCTCATGGGTATTATTATAAAATAATTCAGTAATCTTTGAATGATGTGCCACCCATAGTTTATCTCAGTGTTTCTAGAAGAGGCTCTGCATCCTGCCTGAGTGACGGATCGATTATTCATTTGTTTAAAGTACACTTTAAATACAAAAATTGATTGCGTAGAATCAAAGCAAACCGAGCTGTCATTTTCTTCTCTTTCAAGTACAACACTTGCAGCACCCAATGAATCATGCGCCGAATTGATTGCTGTTAAACACAGAATCCCACCCCAGAGTTTAATACAATCATTACCATACACCCCCCCGGGGCAGTGGAACATGATTTAGTGCTGCACATTTCCAATGGAGCTTCACCAGCAGATGGAGATAAAGTGCAAAAGCGACGAGGGCCGCTCCCTCATCATAGTGAAACAGCTGGGCACAGCTGGTTAAGCCGACGTTTTTTTGGCAAGTGAATCTATAATTTGTTATTTCAATATTGTAAACATTACTCTATGAGCCATGACCGCTTTTTCGGTTTAATTGTTTAAGTGGCATTGTAATTGGGCTTTCCCAGCTGGAATTGTCCTATTCTGAGATGAAAATATTGTGTCTAAAATCAACTGAGTTGCTGTATACTTCATAATGAATATAATATAATATGACATAAAGTGCCTTTATACTAGAGACCTATTAGACCGAATACTGTGTAGACAGACAGTTTTAAATATGCTGCATATAAGTCTCTCTCTCTCTCTCTCTCTCTCT